>JAVIAB010000051.1:81531339-81933839 GCA_032433765.1 Megaustenia siamemsis | reverse complement strand
TTCTCGCTCACTCTTTCTCTCTCTCTCTCTATACGTTTTCAACAAGGATATTGTGGATCATTCACTATCCTGTCTCCTTGCTTTTGTAAATATCAAGGTTTCAACACCCTTGACCCATTTCTCTCTTATCTCGTCAAGCCTCTACTTAATGTATGCACAAGACAGTGCAGTCCCCTTTTCCCTTACCATGTAATCTAGGCTCTATTCTCTTACACCCCTATATCGTGTAATCTAGTTCTTATCTATGTAATATGTTACAGAAGTACTTGTGCCATATAAAAGTAAAAAGAAAATTAAGTACCCCCGTCACGTCAAGTGGCGTATAGGGAATATGGTGTTAGTGACCATAAATTTTACAGACCTTCGACACATAATTTTTGGGGTAATATGGTCGGTATTACGCCCGTGCCGCTTTACTTTCCCAGAAAAAAAATTCGGTACCCATTTAAGTCTAAGTGAACCCGGAATCCGTCGGTTGGGATCGAACACTACCCCTTGACCTTTGTAGTCCAGTTCACTAACCACTGAGCTATCACGGCTAGCCTTTCTGTACTTTATCTTAAATTTTTTAACAAAAAAACAAAAAAAAAATTGTGCAAATTCCAGGCTGCCTTTGTACTCAAATGTTATAAAATCCTACGGTCGGTAAAAATGTCAGACTGAATGCACTGCAATTCATCAGTTTCCGAGGAAGAAAAACGGACACTGTTCAAGATTTTATGAAAGGACTATAACTGTATAGCTATGTGTTTATATTGTGTGAATTATTACTGCACTTCATTTGGCATGATATAACAGTTAATTAAAACAAAGAGCTGACATAGATTTTCAATCAAAGCCCCGATCTATTGATAATTAATGTGCTTTTTGTAGCACATCGTTGAACTATCTAATAACTAGCCTCCTATAGCACAGCAACGAAATAATGTCTTTAATCTTATATCTAGCCTCGATTTGACTCTGCCAAACCACTTAACACACCAAGAAGGTGCGTACATATCGACTTGTTCCTTATGATTTGATTATTCTCTCTAATGGCTGCGCTTGATCATGCCCCACAGAAAGGAAATTATCAAGATGACGTCATCTTTCACGTGTCATCCAACCTTCAAGAAGTTAACCTTTACTCTCAGCATCGATTATTTTTCTCAATTTACTTTTCCATCAACACCCGTAATCAATTGAAATAAAATGTATTTGGACAAGAGATACATATACAATTACAAAACATATATATATAAATACATGCTAAAAGAGGCAGAGGCAGACCAAGACTATTATGGACGAGTAACATCAAAAGATGGACAGTCAGCCTATGACAACCTGCACCATCAAAGTAAGAGACAGAGCGGAATGGCGCTCCATAGTAGCCAGTCAACTTTCGAAGCGGAGACGGCACTCTATGATGATGATTATGGACAAGAGAAACAAAGTTGAGTATAAACGACAAAAGTTAGGAGAAGAGTGATTCATATATTTGTCCACTGTCATATTCACATACTTGGTGTATGAAAAATGTGAAATTTGAAAGGGACGGAGAAGCAGAAAAAGGGCGTTCCATCTTGCACTGTAGTCAGTTTAATGATACAACAAAATGTAGATATATTTTACACGATAAAAGGGAGAAGATAAAAGAAGAAGAAAATAAAAAAGGAGTGGATGATCTTGGGTAGAGACAACGGTAACTACTATTGTAGTGTTTGGGCCGCGATAGCTCAGTGGTTAGTGAACTGGACTACAAAAGACAAAAGATAGGGTTCGATCCCTACCGACGGCTTCCGGGTTCACCCAGCCTTAAATGGGTACCGGATTTTTTCTGGGAGAGTAAAGCGGCACGGGCATAATACCGACCACATTACCCTAAAATTCATGCTCTGAAGGTTTATAACAATTATGGTCACTAACACCATATTCCCTATACGCCACGGGGAATCTTTACTTTTTTTTTTTATTGTATTATTTATTCTCTTGCGATTGATCCGCGAGACTTAAACATTCGAAGTTTAGTTGCCTCTCTTATATAAACCCATCATGATGATTAATGATTGGGTGGTTTAGAGAAGGACCACGGCCTTTAGTCAGGAGTGTTCCGGGTTCAGGGAATTTTTGTATTTGATTCCGTGTATTTTTCTTTACTTTATCTTTTCCCGATATCTGGGTATCGATACCCGATCTATAACGGTTTCAGATAAAGGCTGTAAACATGAGGTCCGATGGTGTATGTTTTTAAAAAATATTGCCAAAAGAAAAAACAGTTTGCCAGTTCAAAATCGAAAAGAGTAGGCCAAATGTGCCAATTACCTGGTCCACAAATAGAACATGAGAGAAACAGTTGACCTAATGACACACTACATTGTCAAGGTCGTTGCCGGGCTATGGAGTTTGTACATTATAGTTCGTGCTCTCACTAGTGCGTATTGTTGTAGTAGAGCACTCTGTGAGATACTGGCGAGGAGGTCTGAGCACTGGAGTTTGTACATCAGAGCTAGTGCTCTCACTAGTGCGTGTTGTTGTAGTAGAGCACTCTGTGAGATACTGGCGAGAAGGTCTGAGCACTGGAGTTTGTACATCAGAGCTAGTGCTCTCACTAGTGCGTGTTGTTGTAGTAGAGCACTCTGTGAGATACTGGCGAGAAGGTCTGAGCACTGGAGTTTGTACATCAGAGCTAGTGCTCTCACTAGTGCGTGTTGTTGTAGTAGAGCACTCTGTGAGATACTGGCGAGAAGGTCTGAGCACTGGAGTTTGTACATTATAGTTCGTGCTCTCACTAGTGCGTGTTGTTGTAGTAGAGCACTCTGGGAGATACTAGCGAGGAGGTCTGAGCACTGGAGTTTGTACATCAGAGCTAGTGCTCTCACTAGTGCGTGTTGTTGTAGTAGAGCACTCTGGGAGATACTAGCGAGGAGGTCTGAGCACTGGAGTTTGTACATCAGAGCTAGTGCTCTCACTAGTGCGTGTTGTTGTAGTAGAGCACTCTGGGAGATACTGGCGAGGAGGTCTGAGCACTGGAGTTTGTACATCAGAGCTAGTGCTCTCATTAGTGCGTGTTGGTGTAGTACAGCACTCTGTGGGATACTAGCGAGGAGGTCTGAGCACTGTGGAGTGTGTACATCAGAGCTAGTGCTCTCATTAGTGCGTGTTGGTGTAGTACAGCACTCTGTGGGATACTAGCGAGGAGGTCTGAGCACTGTGGAGTTTGTACATCAGAGCTAGTGCTCTCATTAGTGCGTGTTGGTGTAGTACAGCACTCTGTGGGATACTAGCGAGGAGGTCTGAGCACTGTGGAGTTTGTACATCAGAGCTAGTGCTCTCACTAATGCGTGTTGGTGTAGTACAGCGAATCAATTCAGAGGAAGAGGTATGTTTACAGTACTCGGAAAAAAATGACAAATATTCAACAACAGGAAAAAATACAAAGAACAATATATGGACCAAAGCAGGATCGAACCCGTACTCAGTGGCACAGCGCCTTGCCACGAAAAACCAAACGCTAGGGAACACTCACTCAGCTACTACTTTGTGCAGTACAGCACGCGGGGGGATACTAGCGAAGATATCTGAGCACTATGGAGTTGTTCAATGTGAAGTGAAAATGATCTGTTGAATAAATTAAACTATACTAAACTAAAATACATTAAACTATACTAAACTAAAATAAATTAAACTATACTAAACTAAAATAAATTAAACTATACTAAACTAAAATAAATTAAACTATACTAAACTAAAATAAATTAAACTATACTAAACTAAAATAAATTAAACTATACTAAACTAAAATAAATTAAACTATACTAAACTGAAATAAATTAAACTATACTAAACTAAATTAAATTAAACTAAACTAAATTCATTTGAAGTTTTGTGTTGTACTGCAGTTTGTTGTACTATGCAAAGTGTGTCACATTGGTAGCCCGTGTGTCATCTATAATGTGTGGAATCGCTTTGAACTGGTTGTCTTCAAACACCGAAGACAGGCAGTTGGATGTTGTATGTAATTGTGACTAATCTCTTTATGGATATATGGCCAAACCACTCTATTTTCTGTTTTTCAATGTGCTTGATACATGGTGTAGTTCCCACAACAATTCTGGTGTCTTTGTTTCTCGTTATTTATTTTCATGTGGAAACAATGGATTTTCTTCAGCATTTCGTCTCAAATGTTGTCTTTCTTTTATACGCCTTAAATAAGTAGCAGTGTCTGACGAGATAGCTGGAAGTATTGATCCCGGAATTTCAATAATGATGTGGTTATAATTCAAAGTGAAATTAGTAAACAAAGATTGACAGAATACATACCAATTAGAAGAATATTTGAATATGACGGATCGTTAACAGTCAAGAGCTTTGGGAAATAAAACTCGCTATTATCATTGTTGGAACGTGGGATATTGGCTAACAATTATGCTGCAGAAAAATTCTCTTAGAGCACCTTGAATAATGACAAAGAAAAATGAAGATTTACTAGACTTAAACATTGAAGCGAAATGGCTCATAAGTAATATCTGACAGAAAATATTAAAATACTATGGCCAATAGAGGAGACAGGGACAGACCGAGACGAATATGGTTTCAAGACATCAGGGAGAATTTGGACTTGACAAAAGGGAAGTGAGTATTATATATGGATAATATACATAGATTCCTTCAGACGTACTTTGTCGATAGCAACGTTCCACAGAGGGCAAGCAACTGGGTGATGGAACCTGGCATTTACAGATAGGTTTTCGTTAACTCGTTGCATTCGTTGAAATTATAGACATGATACAGAGATTTGATTTGAGCACACAATATATATGTGTATTTGTCTTGTAGAGCACTGATAATTTACACAGCGCTGGCCATATACAGAGAGCGCTGATTATTTATAGACCACTAACCATACTCAACATTTACCATATACACAGCACTGACCACACACGACACTGACCATATACATGTCATTGACCAAATACAGAGCTCTGACTTGTCAAACAAAGCACTGACTACACACAGCACTGACCACAAACAGCACTGACCATATACACAGCACTGACCACACACAGCACTGGCCACATACACAGCACTGACCACATACACAGCACTGAACACACACAGCACTGACCACATACAAGGCAGTGACCACATACACGGCACTGAACACACACAGCACTGACCACATACACAGCACTGACCACACACAGCACTGACCACATACACAACACTGACCACATACACGGCACTGAACACACACATCACTGATCACATACACAGCACTGACCACAAACAGCACTGACCACACACAGCACTGACACATACACAGCACTGACCACCTACACAGCACTGACCACATACACAGCACTGACCACACACAGCACTGATCATATACAAGGCACTGATCACATACACGACACTGACCACATATACGGCACTGATCATGTACACGGTACTGATCATATACACGGCACTAATCATATACACATCACTGATCATAAACAAGGCACTGACCATATACATGTCACTGACCATATATAGAGCTCTGACCATATACATGTCACTGACCATATACACAGCTCTGACCATATACATGTCACTGACCATATATAGAGCTCTGACCATATACATGTCATTGACCATATATACAGCTCTGACCATATACATGTCACTGACCATATATAGAGCTCTGACCATATACATGTTATTGACCATATATACAGCTCTGACCATATACATGTCACTGACCATATATAGAGCTCTGACCATATACATGTCACTGACCATATATAGAGCTCTGACCATATACATGTCATTGACCATATATACAGCTCTGACCATATACATGTCACTGACCAAATACACAGCTCTGATCATATACATGTCACGGATCATATACAGAGCTCTGACTGACCAAACAGAGCACTGACAACATACAGAGCACTGACCACACAAAGCACTGACCATATACAGAGTACTGATCATTTAACATGTAATGGAGCCAGTGTCAATGTCATTTAAATATAGATTAACCGGTCTGGGAGAATTTCGTTAGAAGAATAAGTTCAAGGACAAAGTAGGATAAAAATAAACGGCACGGGATAAGTGACAAAAATGTAACTCGTTGTGAAAGATCACGTGACAAAAAGAACAATGACTGACGAATAGACAGAAGGTCTTCATCTGCCAGAGGATATATATATATATATATTTCACAACGACAGTTTTTCTTTGGGGTCAAGCAGAGTTGGATAATATCTGGAATGAAGTTTGGTTCGATGTCTGCCTATAGTTATGATAGCTCGAAGTTTAAATCCAAGCACTGATTTAGCCTAGGACGTCCTACACAGGTTGGTGTGAATACGTTTTATGTTTGTTAAACTGTAGATCCTGGACAAGGAGACAAGCGAAGAACACTGCCCAATACAATAAAATAGATAATAAAATGTGCAAAAAGGCAAAAGAAGACTGGCTCAGCCAAAAATGTATAGAAATAGAAACTATGAAAAGCAAACAAGACTTAAGAGGAATGCACACAGAAATAAAGAGAATGACTAATAAACATAAAAAAAGCCACAGAAGGTGGATGCATTGCAGACAAGAAGGAAACATTCTAACAGACAATAAGGATATATAAGACAGATGGCAGGTATATATAACAGAACTATTTTATGATCAAAGGGACAAGAAACCAGTTATAAAATGTACATCAGGCTATAAAATCTTAACATCTGAGGTGGAAAAAGATATTTAAAAAAATGAAAAAGGGAAAAGCAGCAGGACCTGAAAGCATACACATACAGATGGAGATGATCCAGGCTCTAGAAGATTTTGGCATTGAGGTGATTACAGACATATGCAATGACTTATACCATACAGGATACATACCAAATGAACTAAAAACATCAACTTTTATTGCATTGCCTAAAAAGAATGATGCAGTTGAATGCAGTGACTTTAGAACAATAAGCCTAATGAGGCATGTTACAAAAATCTTGCTTTAGATGAGCAGCAATTTGGATGTAGGAAAAATAGCAGGACAAAAGAAGCCATATTCTGCATGAAAACATTAATCGAAAAATACACAGAAGTAAACAAACCAATATATGCCTGCTTCATAGACTACACCAAAGCTTTTGATAGAGTACACCACCAACAACTTATAGAATGCCTAAAAGAGATACATCTAGATGACATGGACATACGACTAATATGTAATCTATACTGGGAGCAAACAGCAATAATAAAATATAACAAAGAGAACTCTACACCCATTGATATAAAAAGAGGAGTAAGACAGGGATGCACCCTATCACCAAGCTTGTCCAATCTATCATCATCATCATCATGTGCCTTCTCCGCAACGAAGGTTGGCTACCATGGATCGCCATTATACTCTGTTTCTTGCTTTGATGGTGCAGGCTGTCATAGATTGACTTGTCCATCTTTTGATGTTACTCGTCCATGTTAGTCTTGGTCTTCCTCTGCCTCTTTTACCTTGTATTTTTCCTTCCAATATTACTTTTAGTAGGCTGTTGTGTCTTTTAACATGCCTCAAAAATGTCATTTGTCTTCTCTTAATTGTATTTAGTAGTTCTCTTTTTATTTTCAGTTGTTTTAAAACTTTATTGTTTGTTATCTTTTGTTTCTATCCAATTCTACCTATTCTTCTATAAATCCACATTTCAAAAGCTTCAATTTTCTGTTCTGTTTTCTTGTCTAATGTCCATGTTTCTGCACCATACAGGAATATTGAGAAGATGTAACATTTTCCCATTCTTAGTTTCAGCCCTGCTGATATTTATTTTGTTGTTAGTATATTTTTCATGGCATTAAAATTACTTTTTGCCATACCTATTCTTTTGTTTATTTCAGTTTTGCATTTTCAATCATTGGTTATAGTATGTCCCAGGTAGATGTAACTCTGGACTGTCTCCAGATGTATTCCCTCAACTGTGATATTTAATTGTAGGTCTTGAGAATTTTCTTTGTTTATGATCATAGTTTTAGTCTTTTTGATATTCATTTCTAGTCCATATTTTTTGCTTGTTATGTTTATCACATTAAGCAATTGTTGTAGGTCTTTAGGATTTTCTGCTATAGCTCGTTTCAAATCACTTGCCCAACTTCAAAACGCTATTGTTCAGTAACCGTTTGTTAAAAACTGTTGAAATTTTCCAAATGTTATTAGAATGCAAAAGACCCTTTAAATGTATATTTAACAAATATCTTGCAGCTGCAGTTTTCTTAAAGCGGCGAATTTCTTTGATGTTTGTCAAAATTGTAAATTGTGAACCCCTAAATAATAGAAATTACCGTAGTTGCTGGTCTATGATTAATTTTCACTAGGTAAAGGCGTGGCCGTAATGGGGAAATACCAGGAGAATTATTGTCTTCTCAGTTCGAGGACGGACGATAATATCAAGGTATACCTGTATGTCCAATTTTCATAGTTGTGTGGTCCTGAAAAGGACCGTTTGTTGAACTAATTTAAGGTAATATAGGGGCCAACATTGTGGGGGCTATATACTTTCATTCTGAATCAGACGAGTCTAAAAGATTAATAACTGTTTGGGGTTGAACATTCCACAAACCATCATTTTTCCTATATTCCTCTTCCTGTTTTAAGACGTGGTCTTCACATTTAGCCCAATAATCTTTGTCTATATTTAATAAAGCGAGATTAGCAAGAGTCTTATTTTGCATATTTTGAATGTTGTATTTTCATCTGCCACTTGTCCTTTTAATTTTGCCCAGATTAGTTCTATTGGATTTAAATGAGCATGGTAAGGTGGCAGCCTCATACTTATATGACCGTGCTCTTGGATAATCTTATCTATTTGAAAAATCTTTGTCCTTTGTTTTTGCTTTACTAGAGATAGTAATTCAGGTTTTAAGTATATGTTATTAAATTGTATGTGCTCCTTTGTGAGCCATATCTTAATAGCATCTTTTGTACTGGATGACGTCGGGACTTTATCTTCCAGTGCAACAATGTTGTGGTACGCTGCATTGTCCATTATTAGACAAGATAGTCGATCTAGTGATGGGAGAACAGAATTTTCAATCCAATGTCTAAATATGTGACCATTCATCTCAGAGTGATAATCCCGATTGTCTATGGATTTTGAAAGAAAAATGAGCTCTGCATTCTGTATTAGTCCATGTTGTCGACTACCTGCATGAGCAATTATCAAGCGCTGTCCTTTGCTGCTAGGTATTAATCTCTTAATCTTTCCATCTGATGACTGCCATTCCCTTTGGTTAGTGTGGTGAGCATTGATCCATGTTTCATCCAAGTACACAATATCATAACCTTGCTTGCGCACCTCTTTTACTTCACGTAAGTACTAGCTTCTCATGACTACTATATGTGGCTTCTCACAGATGATGTTTCGTCCATTGGAATACTTTCTGAATGTAAAGCCTGCAGCTCTCACATTCCTCCATAATGTAGACTTTGATATTTCAATACTTTTATTTCTTTTTCAGCGAAACTTTTAATTTTCTTATTGTAACGGTTTCATTCATACCCAACATTTTGCGAATTTCACGTCTACACCTCTGAATGAACGGAAATGGTACACACAATTTCTCAAGTGTCTAATTGTGTCAAAAAAAAAACCACGGCGAAAGCGTGCAAACACGTCAATTTTACCGTGTATGGATTTTTACTCGCTATTTTTAACTTAAAATACTGTAAACATTAAGTTTTGACTACATCAATGGGTCGTTATAAATTTATATAAATCAAATAAGCAACAATAATAACCAAATGTTTTTAAAAAATGAAATTAATTCCCTGTTGGGTTCTAATCATTATAACTTTACATGCAAATTTTGAACAACTTACAACAAGCGGTTAAAAAGCTATCGATTTTAAAATTTGGGCACGAATTATGAAACAAGCTATAGTAGAACAGTATCATCAGCATATCTCAGGTTATTGATTATCTTTACACTGATCTATAATCTGGTAATCTATACACTGAGCAAATCTTTAAAAACATCATAGAGATGCCAGGTCTACAAATTAATGGAAAGATAATCAATAACGTAATATATGCTGACGATACTGTACTATCAGCAGAAAATCCTAAAGATCTACAACAATTACTTAATGAAATAAACATGAGAAGCAAAAAATATGGGCTAGATATGAATATCAAAAGGGAGCCGCGATAGCTCAGTGGTTAGTGAACTGGACTACAAAGGACAAGAGGTAGGGTTCGATCCCAACCGACGGCTTCCGGGTTCACCCAGACTTAAATGGGTACCAGATTTTTTTCTGGGAAAGTAAAGCGGCACGGGCGTAATACCGACCACATTAACCCAAAAATCAATTTCCGAAGGTCTGTAAAATTTATGGTCACTAACACCATATTCCCTATACGCCACTTGGCGTGACGACGGGGGTACTTTACCTTTTTTTACTTTGAATATCAAAAAGACTAAAACTATGATCATAAACAAAGAAAATACTCGAAACCCACAAGTGGATATCAAAATTGAAGGAATAGACCTGGAGACAGTTCAGAACTACAACTACCTTGAACATACTATAACCAGTGATGGAAAATGTACAACTAAAATAAACAAAAGAATAGGAATGGCAAAAAGTAATTTTAATGTCATGAAAAATATACTATAGTTTGTTTCAGATTGTTTGCCTCCCTAATTCCAGTAATATCTCGAAAACCGTCTGATAGAATACCATGATTTTTTGCATGCGACCTTAGATTTTCAATGACGTAACGAATTTATCATTTAAATTATCGTATGTGTTACCGTTTCCTCAAAGCGGCAACTTCCTTTGATCTCCTTCATATTTGTATTTATTTTGACACAAAAAACAGAATGTACGGTAAATGAAGATCTTTTACACTTTTTAGAGGAAAAGGCGTAACTTTTATTTTTATATAAGGGACATTATTACTTTATAATAAGAGAGTAAGTAAGTAAGTGTTCCTGTCATGCCTGAAGGTGTATAGGGGAATAAACCGCCACAATTGCACTTTTTCACAACATGCTACCCATTTGGATTGGGCTCTTTTAATTATACAACTAATATTGAATCAAATCAAAATAGGCCGAACATTCACCGAATAGAAATTATTTATTTTAAGAACACAGAATACATCGTCAACTCACTAAAAAAACAGTTCCTGAAGTGGTCCGTATCCAGAGTTTCCAACTCCAACAAAGTCACTTCAGTAAGTTCAAACAAATGAGTTTTATTCAGAATCTGCCGAATCTAATAGACGTATTACCATTTTTGGTTGAATAACCCACAGACCATCGTTTCTCCAATACTTATCTTCCTCAACCATAACATGGTCTTCACAACTAGCCCAATAATCTTTGTCTATGTTTGAAATAGCAACATTGGTAAGCTCTTTAACATCAGATAATTTGAAAGTTTTATTTTCGGATGCTACTTGCCCTTTGATCTTTGCCCAAACTAATTCAATAGGATTTAGGTGTGAGTGATATGGAGGCAGCCTCAAACATCTATGACCATGTTCTTCAATTAATTTATCTATTTGAAATATCTTTGGCCGTTGTATCTGTTTTACAAGTGAAAGTAATTCAGGCTTGAGATACATATCGTTAAATGGTATTTGTTCCCTTGTCAGCCATGTCTTTATTTCAGCTTTAGTGCTTGATGATGTTGGAACTTTATCTTCTTGTGCCACTTTGTTATGGTAAGATGCATTATCCATGATCAAACAAGATGGTCGATCTAATAAAGGCAAAAGAGTGTCTTTAATCCAATCTCTGAACATATGACTGTTCATCTCTGAATGATAATCCTGGTTATCAGTTGACTTTGCAATAAAAACAAGTTCAGCATTCTCCACCAGGCCATTATTTTTGCTCCCAGCATGTGCCACTATAAGGCGCTTTCCTTTGCTGCTAGGTACATACCTTTTAATAGTCCCATCTAATGACTGCCATTCTTTTTCATTTGTGTAAAAAAGTAAAGTACCCCCCGTCACGCCAAGTGGCGTATAGGGAAATATGGTGTTAGTGACCCTATATTTTACAGACCTTCAGCACATGACTTTTGGGGTAATGTGGTCGGTATTACGCCCGTGCTGCTTTTTACTTTCCCAGAAAAAATCTGGTACCCATTTAAGGCTGGGTGAACCCGGAGCCGTCGGTTGGGATCGAACCCTACCCCTTGTCCGTAGTAGTCCAGTTCACTAACCACTGAGCTATCGCGGTTCCCACTAATTTTTAGGGAATTAGTAAAACCCAGGTGTCCTCGCCAGGGTACGAACCCCGGCTGTTGCCGTGGTAATCCAACCGCCTATCGATTGCGCTAACCGGACACCCCTTTTCATTTGTGTGGTGGGCATTAATCCATGTTTCGTCCAAGTACACAATGTCATAATCTTCATTACGCATTTGTCTAACTTCACGTAAATATTTGCTTCTTGCAGCTACTAAATGAGGTTTCTCGCAAATGATGTTTCTTCCACAAGAATATTTTCTAAAAGTGAAGCCTAAACTCCGCACACTTCTCCATAGTGTAGTTTTTGATACATCAATACTGGTGTTCTTTTTAAGCCAAATCTTAAGTTTCCTTATGGTAACTTCTTCCCCTAAGTCAAACATTTTACAAATCTCTCTGCGGACAAGTTCTCTGTCAAAACTGTCTAACAAATGTTTTCTTCCTCGACTTCTTTCTTTCCTTGAACATTCACATTGAACATTTTTCACTGATCTATGAAACGACCGTTTACTTAAACCTAACACGTGCATCGTTCTCTTTTCAGGATTTGATATGCTGTAATATAGACTCCCTCGTTTTGCCTCTCTACAAAAATATAAATATAATTTCTTTGTAATATTTTGTTCAGTAACAAATTTCAACTTTAAACTCATTGTTAAGGGCACAACTCACAAAACACGCCTATGTAAATAATTTGATTTTGTATTTTTGGTGACGTTATACTAATGACGTGATACAAAAAGTTGACAATTTTAATCCAGTAAGTGCAAAACCAGAATTGCGCACCGAATATAAGAGAAATTTGCTACACATATGTGCAAATATTGACAAAAATCTGACATTTGCAATTCAATAGTGTAAACCGGTGCCTTTACCCACCAACATATAAAGGAAATTCCCAAATGAAGATGTTTAAATCATTCTTGAAGTGATATGGAAGGGGTAAATACTCTTAAATTTTGATTCAAATGTGCCCAAGTTTAATCATACTTTTATCCTCCTGGTAAGCAAGCGCACAAGAAAAACCAGCAGTTTGTTTGCAATGAATTTATTTTTTCTATTACGTTATGAGATTCAGTAGGTTACATGCAAAATATCAGCACTGTAGCACAAATGGTTGCTGAGCTGTGGTTTTTTGAAGTGAGGCAAAAAATCTGAAGCGAACTATAACATCAAAACAAATAACACCTGGGCTAAAACTAAGAATAGCAAATTGTTACATCTTCTCAATATTCCTATATGGTGCAGAAACATGGACATTAGACAAAAAAAAACAGAACAGAGAATTGAAGCCTTTGAAATGTGGATATATAGAAGAATAGGTAGAGTTGGATGGAAGGAAAAGAAAACAAGCGATGAAGTTTTAAAACAACTAAAAATGAAAAGAGAACTCCTAAGCACAATTCAAATTAGACAAATGCGATTTTTGGGTCATGTTAAAAGACACAACAGCCTACTAAAAGTAATCCTGAAGGGAAAAATACAAGGTAAAAGAGGCAGAGGCAGACCAAGACTAACATGGACGAGTAACATCAAAAGATGCACATATCAGCCTATGACAACCTTGCACCATCAGAGTAAGAGACAGCAGAATGGCGTTCCATGGTAGCCAACCTTTGTTGCGGAGACGGCACTTGATGATGATGAGATCCTGGACAAATAGGGGTGATTTCCTAGTCTAAGCACATACATTATTTCAAAGAAACGAGTGACCTAACCTTAGTTGGTGTCTCAACAAAACTGCAGTGGTTTTCATATATTAAAAATAATTTTAGGGCTTGGGTTAGGATTTTATCATGGCGTTGTTTCTCTTTCCTCAATAATACTGAGATATTAGAGAACCACCGAATAAATTGCAATGTTAGTTAAGGGGACGTTACTCGAGAAATAATTTATATGTTTAAACTATGACTTTTCCCAAACACGTTTGTTTTGGAATAGACTATGTCATTATTGTACATAAGCTGTCAAAATTATGTTAGCAAGTTACGTGTTGACGATCAAATTAAAGATTACTCACAAGATATGAGTATTTGATGTTAACATTGATCGCTGTCAGTCATTGAGCTTCCCGTGGGACATTAACACTTTGGACCCTCAGTATAGATCTCTCGATGCGTTTTATATTTTTACGAAACTGCAGTACTTTCAGTAATCGTCTTCTACATATATGGTTTATAATATGTCCATTGATGCAATCTCTTAAGCATTAAAATTTTCTTTACTTTGTTTCTCGCATAAAATAGTTTTTAAAATAAACGTTTTGTCGTTAGTAATATTTATACATCTTATTCCGTTATCTTAACATAAAAAAAAAATTCCATTCATCTCTGCAGATATTACCGTTCGTTTGCTATTAGCGTTTGACTAGTCTTCAGTTTGAAAGTTATTGCCTTTTCTTAGTCAGGTGTACAAGTGTTGTATATTCAGGACAAATCAAGATTTTCTGGAAATAAAATTGATTTTTAAAATATATCCCTATGCTGCAGCGTTACGTCGTAAGATGACAGCACATGACGATAGCGAGAGAAAGGCCTCTACAAGGAACGGTTTTGTTTTCAGCGTTTCTTCATTTGCCTCATATTGACGAGGGGAGAGATAGTTTGTTGTCTCTTGATCTTAGATTGAAATCTTCCTGGTCGTGATTCCAAGGGCTTGTATTTTCCCCCCTTTCGGTATTATTCATTCTCTTGTTCTGTTTTCTAACGTTTTTTCCTATGTGTGGGGGTTGTGTTTTGTTGCTTCTATCTTGTAAATACTATACAAAATAATGTTAAATATATAGCACTCAATCGTTCACTATTCAACTGAAAGTATCCTCCACCTAACTTCTTCTTCTTCTTCTTCTTTCCTTCCTCATCTGCCTTTCAGCGTCGAGGGGAGATATAATTTGCGGTCTTTTGCTCTTCTGTTCGCCTCTGCTGCTGTTATGTTTCCTAGTGCTTCTAATATTCCATCGATCCATCTTTTTCGTGGTCGACCCTTGGGTCTGTTGTTCTCACAACGTTTGTTGAAGGCTCGTTGTGTTGTGTTTTGTTCTTTCTGCCTTGTCACGTGGCCGAACCATTTTATCTGTTGTTTCCTTATATATTCTATGGCTGGGGCTATTCCTAGCTTTTTTCTCAGTTCTACATTTCTGATCTTATCTCTCAGACTGTTTCCTGTCATTCGTCTAACACATTTCATCTCTGTAGAGGTTATTTTTCTTATTGTTCTTGCATCTAGAGTCCAGGTCTGGCATTGGTAGCACAACGTTGGAATGAAGATTGTATTGTATAGTGCTCGTTTTGCCTCCAGAGTTATTTCCTTGTTGGACAATAGTGGTGATAACTGTCCGATGATTTGACAAGCTTTGTTGCATCTTGATTCTATCTCTGCTGTTTGGGAATTGTCGTTTGTCATTAGACTTCCTAGGTATTTGAATTCCTCTACTTGTTTTAGTTGTCTGCCTTCTATAGTTATGTTGATGTTCTGTTTATTTTTGGCGACATTCATGACTTCTGTTTTGTTGATGTTGATTTTCATGTTGTATTTTGTTCCTAAGATGTTGAGTTTGTTTAAGTGTTCTTGTAGGTCTTCTATTGTTTCATGTATTAGTGCCTGGTCGTCTGCAAATAGAAGCTCGTTGATCTCCTCTGTCTCTGATGGGTTGGCTAGCTTGCATATATGGTCCATGTATGTAATAAACAGTAGGGGGGATAGTACGCACCCCTGTCTTACACCTGATCTAACTTCGAAGTGGTCTGTGTAGCCTGTTGCTGTTCTGACCCTGCAGCTGACTCCACCTAACTGATGTACAAATTTAGTGTTGTGGTAGTGCCATATCACTTTTTTTAATCGGTGGTATGGACAGCACCACTCCATACCGCTCTGAATTTCCAGATAACGTTTATAATCAAAATTTGTTAGAGTAGGTCAACTCTGAATTACTCATAAACGGAAGTCGAACACGATTGTACTAACCATGACGTCATCGGTGGTTCTAGTCAGTTCAAGCTTGACGTTTTTCTTCCCTTTCCATTTTGTTGATGTCTCATGTAGATATCTCAAACACTAAAGTAGCGGTTGCTGAAAAGTAAATGTTCCTTCCGGGCATTGCTAGGTGTATGGGGCAGACGGTGTTGATGACCAGATTTTTGGACCACCACGAGAGAGTCTTGGACGAGGTGGTCATCATGCCAGGTAGACTTTAAGTACTTAAAAGTAAAAAACTCGCCACGCCACATGGCGCATAAAGAATATGTTCTGTTAGTGACTATTTTTTATACAGCGTTTCGGCACGTCAATTTTTTATGTAATGTGGTCGGCATTACGCCCGTGCTGCTTTAACTTCTCAGAAAAAAAATAGAATAATCAGGCGCGCATTTAAGGCCGGGAGCTATGTTCAGAATGGAGCCTACCTCTTGTCCTTGGTAGTCCAGCTGACTAAACACTGAACTATGTCAAGTCTCCACTAGGTCGTTTTTATTTTTATTTAGAATGTCTATTTTTAGAGGCAGGGTCCCAGAGCCTTGTCGGTCGTAAGAAACATCTGCCAAGGAAGTTACTGTAGTCGGGTTCTATTCACAGATGTAACGTTTTTTTTAAACCGGCTCGGCTCCAGAGTTCATTCAGACTAAAAAATATGTACCATATATTTGTTTTATTGGAAAAATAGGCGATCTGGCGTTGTGCCACCAAAATCACTAATAAAATGTCATTAGTTGTTTTAAAATGTGGGCACTAACACAAATACACTAGAGGCGTAGAAGGAACGAACACCTGAAGAATTACTCCCGACACTGATAACCTATATCAAGAGAAGGCCACGATAAAGGGTTTATCTACGCTCAATTTCTGACAAGTTGGCTGGGGAAAAGGGGTTGGAGAGGTTAGGAGGAGAAGAGTCTGAGAGCGCATACTTGCAGGGAATGGAACAAATTGATTCCTTGTGGCTATTTCATTGTAAACACGAAACAAGATCTTGTGACAAGGCACGTCCGTTTCTTACTTCCGTTTTACATTGGCGTGCATGAGAATTATTTTAATTGAACATCGAAGCAGTTTTTTGAATCCCTAAAGCGACATTCCGAGATGGGATTAATCGGGGCAGCTGTCGTGTCGGACTCTAGCCGATGATTTGATGCCAAAATGAGATTGCTGAGGAAAAAGTATTTACAGAGGTCTCCCAGACCAGCAGTATCTTGTATGTGCAGACAAAGAGATGGCATTTTGTTCTTACGGCAGCTACAGTTATAAATATGACACCAAAACAAGCACGAAAAAGCAGACAAGATTTGAGATTAGTACTTGCCAGCCTTTCGTGTTTGTTTTTACATATTTGTTAATTTGTACTTGATGAAGTCTTTTGCCGAAACATCGTAGTTTATCTCGCCCCTCTTTAGACTTAGCTGCTTAATACCACGTTGTGTTTATTTTAGATGACAAATAAACATTCGAGCAATCAATCAATGAATCATTCATATCAGCCGAATGTGATAATCGAGCCGATAATCGAATATATTATCTCTCGACCAATCAGTCAATCAATTTATTCAACAATCAGTCAATTGGTATTGCGATCTAAAAATAAAATATTCAAGATCTGAGCAAAGTATTTACTATCAGACGCTTGTATTGTTTATTGCACGTCTCCCGTTAAGCTCATGTTTTCCAAAGGATACACAACAGTCTGGTCATGATGTTCCGGACTCTCCAAGTTGTTTTCCCACAGTTTCCGCAAATGTTGTTATTCCTACGAGTGTCCTGTTTTGGAATAGTAATTCAATCAAGGCATTCGAATTTTGACTTGTCTTTAGGCGATGTCCATCGATTCTGTTTACGATAGTGTCTACGGAATTCTTAGTCGTTAACGTAGTTGCTAGTGATACTATTTTTAGAAGCATAGGTAGGATCATTTATAGAAACATAAAAATGCATTAAGGTTATCATCACCAAATACATTGCTTGTTGACTCTTTTTCTTTAGCTGTTCATAGTATTCAAGTCAAAGTCAAGTCAAAAGCCCCCGTCACGCCAAGTGACGTATAGGGAATATGGTATTAGTGAGCATACATTTTACAGACCTTCAGCACATGATTTTTGGGGTAATGTGGTCGGTATTACTCCCGTGCCGCTTTACTTTCCCAGAAAAAAAATCCGGTACCCATTTAAGGCTGGGTGAACCCGGAAGCCGTCGGTTGGGTTTGAACCCTACCACTTGTCCTTTGTAGTCCAGTTCACTAACCACTGAGCTATCGCGGCATGTTCATAGTATAATCTCAGCATTCTCCACAGTATTCAACATTTCAACATTTCTGCAGCCTCATACGATATTCTTGTTTGATTGTCCAGATTTCACTTCCGGCACGGCATCTTTCAAGACTGACTCTACATAACAAACGAAGTACCGAATTTTCTTGTTACCTTAATTGTCACGCATGGTGAGTAATGTACGAGAGTATTTTTCATTATTTCAAATGCAACATTTACTTGAGCTATTCTGCAACCGCACCCTCTATCATCTGAAATGAACACCGTTCCCCGGTGTTTGAATGCAATGGCCCTTAATATCGCCCCATTTGCTTTATTTGCTCATTTCGACGAATACTATTCTATTATACATTAGTATACTATTTAATGGGAGCCACGATAGCTCAGTGGTTAAGTGAACTGGACTACAAAGGACAAGAGGTAGGGTTCGATCCCAACCGACGGCTTCCAGCTTCAGGCAGCTTTAAATGGGTATCGGATTTTTTTGGAGAAAATAAAGCGGCATGGGCGTAATACCGACCACATTACCCCAAAAATCATGTGCCGAAGGTCTGTAAAATTTATGGTCACTAACACCATATTACCCATACGCCACTTCGCGTGACGGAGGCTCTTTACATTTACTTTTTAAAATACAATTGAATGGTAATGTATACACACGTATGAGGGAATCGTTGGTGGAGTGCGGGAATATGTAAAAGGAAGATGTTTGTACTGAGTGACAGAGTAAACCTAAACACACAAAAATAGGAATAAAATCATCACTAGTTTTGACATTGACAGAGTGACACAAGAACAGCCTGTCATAACGTAACAAGCCAACAGAATGAAGCTGGAAAGAGACATAACTGAGAGACGTAAAAGTCCATCAAAGTGTACTGGAATGTAAGAAAGCAACTTCAATGTACATTATACAGTAAACCAGTAAATCATAACAGAAAAACCAATAGCAGCTTTAAGAATCTACCTTGGCAACAACAGATTGACATCACTATAGGTCGGAAAGTGAGATTAATTGATGGACCAAAACAGTATAAGAATGCATCAACAATATAAGACGATAACAACACTATTGGTCGGAAAATAATATTAACTGATGGACGAAAACATTGCCAGAATGCAACAGCTTTTATTTTAGGCACCAGGTCTGTATGTCGTGAGTGACTCATAGCTGACTGGATCAATGGCAATAAACGTGAGCAAGTTCCAAAGCAGTTCCAGTGCTTCAACAAATAAACTGGTCAAGTAAGTATGGGTCGAAGAGGGACGATAACCTGGAACTAAAAATTGCCGTTCTGAAGGCGGTTATGTTGTGTCGAAAGTCGAAAAAAATCATTTAGCAGTAATCTACAACACACACATTTTCAACCACTTCATTTCGTTATAAGGGCGAACGATGAAACAATAGCAGTCTGACAAACGTAGAAGAAATAAATGAGGAAGAAGAATAAGAAGAAAAAAAAGTAATATCAATAGACACCCTGACAACAGCCTATTGAAATAAAGCAATAAGTTATCGGAGTGACAACATTATAGATCGGGAAACAACATCAAGAGATAGACAAATAATATCATATTGTAATGTAGGAAGGAAATAAGATTATGTGGAAAATAGCTTGTAGCCAAATGTTGGTGCTGATGTAGCACTGGGCATAGTTATCGTTATAGTTGAGAGTTAGGAAACTATTTTTGAAGTCCTTCTTCAAGAAGATACCCGCCAAAATGTCGACAAACGTGAGAGGCAAGGTGTAGTAGTGCGCATGCGGAAAGCAACACCGTACCGTCCAGATAGGACATCAATGCCTGGCACCGACAACGATTATATTGAAGACCATCACACGTAGAACACACATTTATGTCAACACCGGTGCTATCAAATGTCTCATTAGTTCACTAAAATAATCTTTTCTAACATTTGGATCTGTAAATGTGTACTGTTACATAAATAGTTTTAACAAATAAATACAAGAAATTCAAATTGCTTAGACTTTTTAATGTGAAAGTTTAATGAATCAAACCAAACCCAAGTGTTTTTAGTTTTGGTGTTAAATAATGAACATTGTGTTTTCGGTTATTCTTGTCCAACGTGAACACTTTTATCACCGAGTTTTTGTTCCATTTCACAGAATTAAGTCTTGCCTTGAACTGGAAGTGTTGAACAAATATTTGAAAACAGCAGGTAAATAAAGTAATAATTCATAAACAGGCTTATATTTAAATATAATCAACCATCCTGTATTTTAAATAATAGTGTAAAATTGTCAATTCACCGCAGTCTTTATTCGACCTCACAACAAAGAATAGCAATCTAGCTAGAAGTCATACATCACGCCTACTTGTAGAATTATAGTTTCCGGTTATTTTATTACTAATTTTATTATTTTTAGGAGTCGGTTATTGTAAAAGTGCTGAAGAAATAAATAATTACGATAGTTTTAAAAGTGCTGAACATTTTTTTTATGAAAGTGCTCGCCAACAAATCAACACATTTTAATAAACACGTAAGTTCTGCTCCGTTTGGATATTTTGTTTGTGTTGCTCCTTGTGGTTGTTGAGTGTGTGCGTTTGTGTGTGCGTTTGTGTGTGCGTACGTTTGAAGTCGTTGGTTATTTACTTTGTACCTTCACACTTTTCATTATCGCCATCATTTTTGCCTTAAATCCGCCCAACTAATTATTGATTACTTTTATTCTCTTCAATTATTTTAGTTTTGAAGTGGTGTTGTTTAAGAGGGATTCTTCTAAACCATTGTTAACACCTGCTATAATATCATTATGTTCCTCGCCATACAATCCTTGAATTTTTAAAAAAATATTTAAATAAAATAGACAGTCATTGAGGAAATTAACGTGGCGTTTAATTTTCAAGTTAAAACTATTGTTTTTTGCTTTCTTTATTGGAATATTAAAAAAAAATATTTAAAAATTATAAAATACTTCGTTTTTCTTTTATTTGAGCTTAAGTTAATGGTACTTACCAATTTAGATATTTTAACGCATTTTTTGGCAATAATTTGTTTAGGATTTTTGCAATTTTTGTCGCTTATTTCTTAGAACTGCCTCATTGCTGCTGCGTTTTGTAAGACTCTGAATGTGTTACTGTTGTAAATATACATTTATCTATTCACCACGTGCTGACTCTTTGTTATCAAAGTAATGGACCAAGGCGCCCATTAGCATGTAGACTCAAAGATCAGTACTAGTAAATCAGAACTGATCGAAACTCTACCTCACTTCCCCATATAGGTGAAGTCGATCTGGTCAAGCTTGTAGATAACGAAAAGGGAAGGCTACCCAGGAATTAATAAATACTAAGCTAAAGTCGGATATGGTGTGCTCAGTGGATGTCGTAGATATGGTATCAAGACAACACACACTGCGCCCATAATATATAATTTTAAATATCTTCATGTGTTCATGTGTACAATCTTCATTTTCTCGTGTGTACCTTCAGACGTCAATATTGATGAGTTCAAGAAAGTGTTCTTCAGTTATGGATGATATGTCCAAACAGTTTGACCAGTTATAGTATCAGTGCTGACCACAGGAGAATTGCGTCTTCATCAAATGTTGGGCATGACTGTAGACGATGTTCAGCAGTCATTTTACCTGTGCCACAGTCACATTAATCAGAGGTTACTATCCTTATGCTGTTCAAAAAAGTGGTACTTTAATCTCTTGTGGCCAGTTCGGAGGAGTAAACAAATTGTTGCTTGTTTATCTGTTGAGCTTGTAGCATCATTTTTCATCAGGTAGCCCCGATGAAAATTCTCATCAAAGAGGCCAACACAAAAATGGAGCTCCTAAAAAACATTCAGAAAGAAACAATCAACATTTTTTGGGCACATCATGAGAAGAGGAAAGTTGGAATACTTGGTTACAACTGGCAAAATACAAGGAAAGAGAGATCTCGGATGACATAGAGAGAAAATACTGGATAGCTTTGTGTCATGGCATGTCAAACAGTCAACAACAGACCTGATACGATGCACTGTAGATAGAAGATTGTGGAAGTACATGATCGCCTACACATGGCACATGATGATGAGCCCTGGTGTTCTGTACCCTGTTGTTGTGTATTTGTTCCTGACAACCCTCTTTGATTCCTCATAGTTTGTACTTTATCTGACTGGTATCATTTATCATATTCATTTGCCAACTTGTTTGCCTCATCGTTTCCAGGAATAGTGCAATGAGATGTAATCCACGGAACCACAGTTCTTCTGCATCTATGGCAGAGATTGTTGTTTCTTTTAGATAATTCAATCCTTCGTTTTTGTTTCTCCTGTCAGGAATACAATGTTTTCTTCTTTAATCTTCTCCTTCAAGAGAGTTCGATCTGTAGGATTAATATGCTGCTACCTCTGCCTTAAAGTTCCCCGAATGTTTCTTGCTGCAAGTCTTTCCTGTATTACATTTGTAAGGCAGATGTAAGTTCCCGCTTCTCCATATTCTGTTGCATTCGTTGCAGGTCCTTCTGTGAATGTGTAAAAGGATAGTTTTGGTATATTTGCGTGGACTATCAATCATTGACTGAAAACAAACAAACAAACAATTGTGAGCGATTAGTTTTAGAACACAGTTATCGTCTGTCAGTTGTTGAAATCAGCTTATTTGTCGATCAGTGATTGAAATGTCGATTTATATCGTCAGTCAATAATTTCAATTACAAATTTCTCTTATATGGTTGGTCAGTAATTGAGATATGAACTCATTTGGTTAATAGTGATTAAAATGGTGTACTTAGTTTGTCCTTCAATGATATATAAACAAATCGTTTTGGACACTGATTGAAAAAAAAATAATGAGAATATTTTTTAAAATAATATTGGGAGTTTTAGTGATAAAAATGTGGGAGTCTATCATAGATAAGTGATTGAAATATTGAAGTATATCATCGACCAGTGATGGAAATATCGGTGTTCATTATCTACCAGTGAGTTGAATATTGATGTATATCATAGACCAGCGCGTTTGAAATATTGATGTATATCATAGACCAGCGCGATTGAAATATTGATGTATATCGTAGACCAGTGATTGAAATATTGATGTTTATCATAGACCAGCGCGATTGAAATATTGATGTATATCATAAACCAGTGATTGAAATATTGATGTTTATCATAGACCAGCGCGATTGAAATATTGATGTATATCATAGACCAGTGATTGAAATATTGATGTTTATCATAGACCAGCGCGATTGAAATATTGATGTATATCATAAACCAGTGATTGAAATATTGACGCATGTTGTTGACCAATGATTAGAATATTGACGCATGTTGTTGACCAATGATTAGAATATTGACGCATGTTGTTGACCAATGATTGGAATATTGACGCATGTTGTTGACCAATGATTAGAATATTGACGCATGTTGTTGACCAATGATTGGAATATTGACGCATGTTGTTGACCAATGATTGGAATATTGACGCATGTTGTTGACCAATGATTGGAATATTGACGCATGTTGTTGACCAATGATTGAAATGACATCCACAAACGATCATTGATTAAAATATAGGCATGAATGGTCTATCTGTGATTACGATATAGGCATGTATAGTCGATCATTGATTATGATATAGACAGGTATGGTCGATAATTAAGATATATGGTCGATAGGCATGTATGATCGATCATTAAGATATAGGCATGTATAGTCGATCATTGATTATGATATAGACAGGTATGGTCGATAATTAAGATATATGGTCGATAGGCATGTGTGATCGATCATTAAGATATAGGCATGTATAGTCGATCATTGATTAAGATATAGGCATATATAGTCGATCATTAAGATATAGGCATATTTAATTATTGGGAAAATAAGATTAAAATTTAGAAACCAACAGAAGAGGTCAATTACACATAAAATTGATAGTCATAAACTGAAAGATGAAGCCATAAAGGAAAAGTTTAACATAGAGCTAAGTAATTGTTATACAGCACTCGGTGAAATAGACTTAGATATCAATGAAATGTTGGACTCACAGAGCAAAATACTAATGACAGCAGCAGAAGCAAGTGCTGGACTGAAGAAAATGGAAAAACGAGCTTGGATCTCAGACACCACGTGGAAATACATCAAAGAAAGAAGAGAAGCGAAAAGAGCCATGACTAATGTAAAGACAGATCTTGGAAAGGTTCTGGCAAAAGCAACATACAAAGAATTAGACAACAAAGTGAAAAGTTCAGCAAGAAGAGATACAAGAGCTTATATAGACAACTTGGCAGAGAAAGCAGAGACAGCTGCAATTACAGGAGACAGCAGAACTCTTTATACTGTACAAAAGATGCTGACAAACACCTATACATCCAGTGAAACACTAATTCTAGACAGATCTGGATTAATGCTAACAACAAGCGCAGACATAAAAGCCCGTTGGGCGGAACACTTCAAAGAAATTCTTAACCGTCCACTACCCCACAGTTTAATAGATTTTGAAGCTGAAACACCAGCAGCAGAATTAGATGTAAATTTAGATGACTTCACCTTGAGTGAAATAGAAACCACCTTAAAGCTTATGACCAATAACAAGGCTGCTGGAGAGGATAAGTTAACAGCTGAGGTCCTCAAGGCAATTGATAGCCATAATCTAATACATCTCCAAAAAATGTTCAACATCATTTGGAAAACAGAGAAGACGCCTCATAAATGGAAAAAAGGAATCATTGTTAAGATCCCAAAAAAAGGCAATCTTAGAGATTGTAACAACTGGAGAGGCGTGACACTTTTGTCAGTTGCCTCAAAGTTATTCTACAAAATCATCCTAAATAGAATAAAGGATTCAATAGATACAGTAATGCGTGAAGAACAGGCTGGGTTTAGAAAAGGGAGAAGCTGTCTTGACCACATTTTCACTCTACGACTTATATTGGAGGAACACATTGAAAAGCAAAAACCTTTTGTACTTCACTTCATCGACTTCAAAAAAGCATTTGATAGTATTCATAGAGATTCTTTGTGGAAAATTCTGAAGCAATATGGTTTACCATCAAAAATCATAAATATTATCAAAGACATGTATGATGGTTACACATGTGCAGTTCGAACAGAGGAAGGACTGAGCGAATGTTTCCCAATAGAAACTGGGGTTAAACAAGGATGTATTTTATCGCCCTTGTTATTTGGAATTGTTATGGACTTCATAATGAAGAAATGCTGCGCTGGTAATAAAGGCATCGAATGGATACAAGGAGACCATTTGGAGGACCTCGACTTTGCTGATGACATAGTTCTCATCAGCAGTCAGATAAAAACGATGCAGGAGAAAAACACAAATGAACTATCATCAATAGCCAGCAAAATTGGCTTGAGGTCAATCATGAAAAGACTAAAGTCATGAAAAGTTTAATTCCAACAAGTGACAAAATATACATGGAAAACAAACCAGTAGAAGAGATCGATCACTTTATCTATCTTGGAAGTCACATTGATCGAGAAGGGGATACGAGCAAAGAAATTAGAATCAGAATGGCTAAAGCAACAATGTCTTTCAGAAGCCTTGAAAAGTTGTGGAAATCAAAACTCATCAGCACAAACACAAAACTTAGGCTATTCAAATCAAATGTACTATCAACCCTTACGTATGCGTGTGAAAGCTTGAAAACAACAAGAGATATAGAAACAAAGTTGAACGCATTCGAAAATAAATGTCTAAGGAAAATACTTGGTATAGCATGGAACGAATTCAAAACAAACGAGGAAATTAGAGAAATCGCCAATCAACCACTAATATCTTCAGTAATAAAGAAAAGACGATGGTCATATGTTGGGCATGTGATGAGAAGAGATAATAACCGAATAGCAAAGCAAGCCCTCATATGGGAAACAACAGGTAAAAGAAAAAGAGGAAGACCCAGGGAGACACTGAGAAGAACATTGATGAGAGAGGCAAGAACAGCAGGAATCGGCTCCCTCAATGAGATAGAACTGCTTGCACAGAACAGAGACAGATGGCGAGATTTGATAAAATATCTTTAAAATAAAACTGCTAGAACAAAAAATTCATGTAGGAGATGGTGTATCTTGGTCTACGCCCTATGGGCCGGTTACGGCTCGAAAGGCCAATAGATAGATATTTAATTGATCATTAAGACATAACCATGTGTAGTCGATCATGATTAAGATATACGCATGTATGGTCATTCATTGATTAAGATATAGGCATGCATAGTCGATCATGATTAAGATATAGGCATGCATAGTCGATCATGATTAAGATATAGGCATGTGTAGCGAATCAGTCAAAATATGGCCTCATTCGTCAGAATCTGATTGAGAGGACGTAATTCATCAGCCATAAAATTAAAAACTCAAAAACTTGTCGTTTGCTACAGATTTGTTGAAAATTCAGTTTGTTTTCACTTTTGTAACTTCTTTTTTTAACTTTTGTAACTTCTCTTAAACTTGTATATCATTTTATTCTTGGGATATTTTAAATTTTAAAAAGACACAAAATACACGTAATATATTTTAGAATCCATCTGTACCGTTTACATTTATATTATGGTTGGTTCCTGTTAGCAGCATGGGGGAGAACTTCTGTCGTGTTCAGTAATTGATTTCTTCCCCTTTTTTCTGCATTTTCTTAATGCCCCAGTTTTCTATTTTTATATCCCTCGTGCCTGCATAAAACAACAAGGTTTTGCCATTTTTCACTTCTTTATTTTTATTTTGTTTGCTCTGTTGGTGTCTCTAACGCTCTAGAGATTTGTAACTAAATTTTTTTTTTTTTTAATCAAGGAAATTTAGCATTCACTAGAACAATAATATTGGCGAATTAGCCGCACACGCACTCATGCACACACGCACACACCACATCACACACACACACCAAACACACGCCAAACACATAAGACACACACACCATAACACACTACACACAACACACACACACGAGGATGAAATAAAAGTTGACATTCAGAAAACATGACAATGAAAAGTTGGCAGTCAGAAAACTTGACAATGAAAAGTTGGCAGTCAGAAAACATGACAATGAAAAGTTGGCAGTCAGAAAACATGACAGTTAAAAGTTGACAGTCAGAAAACATGAAAGTTAAAAGTTGACATTCAGAAAACATGACAATGAAAAGTTGGCAGTCAGAAAACATAACAATGAAAAGTTGACAGTCAGAAAACATGACAGTTAAAAGCTGGCAGTCAGAAAACATGGCAATGAAAAGTTGACAGTCAGAAAACATAACAGTTAAAAGTTGACAGTCAGAAAACATGACAGTTAAAAGTTGTCAGTCAGAAAACATGACAATGAAAAGTTGGCAGTCAGAAAACATGACAGTTAAAAGTTGACAGTCAGAAAACATGACAATGAAAAGTTGGCAGTCAGAAAACATGAAAGTTAAAAGTTGACAGTCAGAAAACATGACAGTTAAAAGTTGACATTCAGAAAACATTACAATGAAAAGTTGGCAGTCAGAAAACATGACAGTTAAAAGTTGACAGTCAGAAAACATGACAGTTAAAAGTTGACAGTCAGAAAACATGACAGCTAAAAGTTGACATTCAGAAAACATGACAATGAAAAGTTGGCAGTCAGAAAACATGACAATGAAAAGTTGACAGTCAGAAAACATGACAGTTAAAGTTGACAGTCAGAAAACATGACAGTTAAAAGTTGACAGTCAGAAAACATGACAATGAAAATTTGGCAGTCAGAAAACATGACAGTTAAAAGTTGACAGTCAGAAAACTTGACAATGAAAAGTTGGAAGTCAGAAAACATGAAAGTTAAAAGTTGACAGTCAGAAAACATGACAGTTAAAAGTTGACATTCAGAAAACATGACAATGAAAGATTGGCAGTCAGAAAACATGACAGTTAAAAGCTGGCAGTCAGAAAACATGGCAATGAAAAGTTGACAGTCAGAAAACATGACAGTTAAAAGTTGACAGTCAGAAAACATGACAGTTAAAAGTTGACAGTCAGAAAACATGACAATGAAAAGTTGACAGTCAGAAAACATGACAGTTAAAAGTTGACAGTAAGAAAACATGACAATGAAAAGTTGACAGTCAGAAAACATGACAGTTAAAAGTTGGTAGTCAGAAAACATGACAATGAAAAGTTGACAGTCAGAAAACATGACAGTTAAAAGTTGACAGTCAGAAAACATGACAATGAAAAGTTGGCAGTCAGAAAACATGAAAGTTAAAAGTTTACAGTCAGAAAACATGACAGTTAAAAGTTGACATTCAGAAAACATTACAATGAAAAGTTGACAGTCAGAAAACATGACAGTTAAAAGTTGACAGTCAGAAAACATGACAGTTAAAAGTTGACAGTCAGAAAACATGACAGTTAAAAGTTGACATTCAGAAAACATGACAATGAAAAGTTGGCAGTCAGAAAACATGATAATGAAAAGTTGGCAGTCAGAAAACATGACAGTTAAAAGCTGGCAGTCAGAAAACATGGCAATGAAAAGTTAACAGTCAGAAAACATAACAGTTAAAAGTTGACAGTCAGAAAACATGACAGTTAAAAGTTGTCAGTCAGAAAACATGACAATGAAAAGTTGGCAGTCAGAAAACATGACAGTTAAAAGTTGACAGTCAGAAAACATGACAATGAAAAGTTGGCAGTCAGAAAACATGAAAGTTAAAAGTTGACAGTCAGAAAACATGACAGTTAAAAGTTGACATTCAGAAAACATTACAATGAAAAGTTGGCAGTCAGAAAACATGACAGTCAGAAAACATGACAGTTAAAGGTTGACAGTCAGAAAACATGACAGTTAAAAGGTGACATTCAGAAAACATGACAATGAAAAGTTGGCAGTCAGAAAACATGACAGTTAAAAGCTGGCGGTCAGAAAACATGGCAATGAAAAGTTGACAGTCAGAAAACATGACAGTTAAAGTTGACAGTCAGAAAACATGACAGTGAAAAGTTGACAGTCAGAAAACATGACAATGAAAATTTGGCAGTCAGAAAACATGACAGTTAAAAGTTGACAGTCAGAAAACTTGACAATGAAAAGTTGGAAGTCAGAAAACATGAAAGTTAAAAGTTGACAGTCAGAAAACATGACAGTTAAAAGTTGACATTCAGAAAACATGACAATGAAAGGTTGGCAGTCAGAAAACATGACAGTTAAAAGCTGGCAGTCAGAAAACATGGCAATGAAAAGTTGACAGTCAGAAAACATGACAGTTAAAAGTTGACAGTCAGAAAACATGACAGTTAAAAGTTGACAGTCAGAAAACATGACAATGAAAAGTTGACAGTCAGAAAACATGACAGTTAAAAGTTGACAGTCAGAAAACATGACAATGAAAAGTTGACAGTCAGAAAACATGACAGTTAAAAGTTGACAGTCAGAAAACATGACAATGAAAAGTTGACAGTCAGAAAACATGACAGTTAAAAGTTGACAGTCAGAAAACATGACAATGAAAAGTTGACAGTCAGAAAACATGACGATGTAAAGTTGACAGTCAGAAATCATGACAGTTAAAAGTTGGCAGTCAGAAATCATGACAGTTATAAGTTTACAGTCAGAAATCATGACAGTTAAAAGTTGACAGTCAGAAATCATGACAGTTAAAAGTTGGCAGTCAGAAATCATGACAGTTAAAAGTTGACAGTCAGAAATCATGACAGTTAAAAGTTGACAGTCAGAAATCATGACAATCAAAATTCTTAAGTTGACAGTCAGAATATATGACCATCAAAAGTAGAAAGTTACAGTCAGAAAATATGACAATCACATTTCGACATTTGGCAGTCAAAAAATATGACAATCGAAAGTCAAAAGGTGACAGTCATTTAAGCTAACGGTGCGAAAGGTGACAGAGCAAAAACCACGGCCAAAATGAAAAAAAAAATGCAAGTCAGAACAGGTTAGCCATAAAAAGGAGACAATCAAAGAAAAGATATGCCAGAGAAAATATAACAGAAAAAAAAAACACGAATCAGAGAAAAGGTGAGCGTCAAATAAGTTAAATCAGAAAGGCGCGCACTAACAAAATTGGGCACTGGATTTCATGGATGGGAGTGCTAGGCCATAGAAAGAGCCATGAGTTGAGACATTGACAAGTTTGTCCTTGTAATATCAGACTAGCATTTCCGTGATTTCTTAGACTGGTTCAAATGTCCAAACAGTGTATTCAGATTATATATATATATATATTTTCTGCATATGTTCCCTCTATTTCTCTTTGTGTGGGTGTTTGTGTCCTACCCAACCTGTCTCCCTATCTCTTTCTGTATTCCACCCCACCACTCCCCCCTCATTAATTTTGTCCCAAATTATTTTCTCACAGAAGATTCATCAGTCTAGCATCATTAGCAAATTGACTACTTACTAGACAAAATTAGGTAATGTCTGCAGAAACTGATCAAAGCATCGTGTGCCCATTATGGAAGCAAAATTATCATCTTGTGCGGCGCCGTATATGGCTTTTGATTTCTTTCAAATTCTCAGATGATTTATTCTTGACCTAAAATTAGAATGTTTTTAGAAACATCTCTCTCTCTCTCTCTCTCTCTCTCTCTCTCTCTCTCTCTCTCTATGTATATATATATATATATATATATATATATATATATATATATATATAATTACATAAAACAATGACCATCGCTTGTGTTGCCTCGGAAGACCTGCTTATTACTCATGACTGAATTCTCTAACAACTTGAGATACCCACTAGCCATCTTAACTTGAGATACCCACTAGCCATCTTAACTTGAGATACCCACTAGCCATCTTAACTTGAGATACCCATTAGCCATCTTAACTTGAGATACCCACTAGCCATCTTAACTTGAGATACCCACTAGCCATCTTAACTTGAGATACCCATTAGCCATCTTAACTTGAGATACCGACTAGCCATCTTAACTTGAGATACCCACTAGCCATCTTAACTTGAGATACACATTAGCCATCTTAACTTGAGATACCCACTAGCCATCTTAACTTGAGATACCCACTAGCCATCTTAACTTGAGATACCCACTAGCCATCTTAACTTGAGATACCCACTAGCCATCTTAACTTGAGATACCTACTAGCCATCTTAACTTGAGATACCCACTAGCCATCTTAACTTGAGATACCCACTAGCCATCTTAACATGAGATAACCCACTAGACATCTTAACTTGAGATAACCCACTAGCCATCTTAACTTGAGATACCCACTAGCCATCTTAACTTGAGATACCCACTAGCCATCTTAACTTGAGATAACCCACTAGCCATCTTAACTTGAGATAACCCACTAGCCATCTTAACTTGAGATAACCCACTAGCCATCGTGACTTGAGATACCCACTATCCACTGTGACATGAGATACCTACTAGCCACTGAGACATGAGATACCTACTAGCCACCGAGACATGAGATACCTACTAGCCACCGAGACATGAGATACCTACTAGCCACCGAGACATGAGATACCTACTAGCCACCGAGACATAAGATACCTACAAGTAACCGAGACATGAGACACGTACTAGCCACAGAGACACGAGATACCTACTAGACACCTAGACATGAGATATCTACAAGCCACGAAGACATGAGATATTTACTAGCCACCAAGACATGAGATACCTACTAGCCACCAAGACATGAGATATCTACTACCCACCGAGACATGAGATACCCACTAGCCATCTTAACTTGAGATACCCACTAGCCATCTTAACTTGAGATACCCATTAGCCATCTTAACTTGAGATACCGACTAGCCATCTTAACTTGAGATACCCACTAGCCATCTTAACTTGAGATACCCACTAGCCATCTTAACTTGAGATACCCACTAGCCATCTTAACTTGAGATACCCACTAGCCATCTTAACTTGAGATACCTACTAGCCATCTTAACTTGAGATACCCACTAGCCATCTTAACTTGAGATACCCACTAGCCATCTTAACATGAGATAACCCACTAGCCATCTTAACTTGAGATAACCCACTAGCCATCTTAACTTGAGATACCCACTAGCCATCTTAACTTGAGATACCCACTAGCCATCTTAACTTGAGATAACCCACTAGCCATCTTAACTTGAGATAACCCACTAGCCATCTTAACTTGAGATAACCCACTAGCCATCGTGACTTGAGATACCCACTATCCACTGTGACATGAGATACCTACTAGCCACTGAGACATGAGATACCTACTAGCCACCGAGACATGAGATACCTACTAGCCACCGAGACATGAGATACCTACTAGCCACCGAGACATGAGATACCTACTAGCCACCGAGACATAAGATACCTACAAGCCACCGAGACATGAGACACGTACTAGCCACAGAGACACGAGATACCTACTAGACACCTAGACATGAGATATCTACTAGCCACGAAGACATGAGATATTTACTAGCCACCAAGACATGAGATACCTACTACCCACCGAGACATGAGATACCCACTAGCCATCTTAACTTGAGATACCCACTAGCCATCTTAACATGAGATACCAATTAGCCATCTTAACTTGAGATACCGACTAGCCATCTTAACTTGAGATACCCACTAGCCATCTTAACTTGAGATACCCACTAGCCATCTTAACTTGAGATACCCACTAGCCATCTTAACTTGAGATACCCACTAGCCATCTTAACTTGAGATACACATTAGCCATCTTAACTTGAGATACCCACTAGCCATCTTAACTTGAGATTCCCACTAGCCATCTTAACTTGAGATACCCACTAGCCATCTTAACTTGAGATACCTTCTTAGCCATCTTAACTTGAGATACCCACTAGCCATCTTAATTTGAGATACCCAATAGCCATCTTAACATGAGATAACCCACTAGCCATCTTAACTTGAGATACCCACTAGCCATCTTAACTTGAGATAACCCACTAGCCATCTTAACTTGAAATAACCCACTAGCCATCTTAATTTGAGATAACCCACTAGCCATCGTGACTTGAGATACCCACTATCCACTGAGACATGAGATACCTACTAGCCACTGAGACATGAGATACCTACTAGCCACCGAGACATGAGATACCTACTAGCCACCGAGACATGAGATACCTACTAGCCACCGAGACATAAGATACCTACAAGCCACCGAGACATGAGACACGTACTAGCCACAGAGACACGAGATACCTACTAGACACCTAGACATGAGATATCTACTAGCCACGAAGACATGAGATATTTACTAGCCACCAAGACATGAGATACCTACTAGCCACCAAGACATGAGATATCTACTACCCACCGAGACATGAGATACCTACTAGACACCGAGACATGAGATACCTACTAGACACCTAGACATGAGATACCTACTACCCACCGAGACATGAGATACCTACTAGCCACCAAGACATGAGATATCTACTACCCACCGAGACATGAGATACATACTAGCCACCAAGACATGAGATATTTACTAGCCACTGAGACATGAGATACCTACTAGACACCGAGACATGAGATACCTACTAGCCACCGATACATGAGATATCTACTAGCCACCAAGCCATGAGATACCTACTAGCCACCTAGACATGAGATACCTACTAGCCAACAAGGCATGATATACCTACAAGCCACCAAGATATGAGATACCTACTAGCCACCGAGACATGAGATACCTACTAGCCACCAAGACATGAGATACCTACTAGCCACCAAGACATGAGATACCTACTAGCCACTGAGACATGAGATACCTACTAGCCACCGAGACATGAGATACCTACTAGCCACTGAGACATGAGATACCTACTAGCCACCGAGACATGAGATACCTACTAGCCACCGAGACATGAGATACCTACAAGCCACCGAGACATGAAACACCTACTAGCCACTGAGACATAAAACACCTACTAGCCACTGAGACATGAAACACCTACTAGCCACTGAGACATAAAACACCTACTAGCCACTGAGACATGAAACACCTACTAGCCACTGAGACATGAAACACCTACTAGCCACCGAGACATGAGATATCTACAAGCCACCGAGACATGAAACACCTACTAGCCACTGAGACATAAAACACCTACTAGCCACCGAGACATGAAACACCTACTAGCCACTGAGACATAAAACACCTACTAGCCACTGAGACATGAAACACCTACTAGCCACGAGACATAAAACACCTACTAGCCACTGAGACATGAAACACCTACTAGCCACTGAGACATAAAACACCTAATAGCCACTGAGACATAAAACACCTACTAGCCACTGAGACATAAAACACCTACTAGCCACTGAGACATAAAACACCTCCTAGCCACCGAGACATGAAACACCTACTAGCCACTGAGACATAAAACACCTACTAGCCACTGAGACATGAAACACCTACTAGCCACCGAGACATAAAACACCTACTAGCCACTGAGACATGAAACACCTACTAGCCACTGAGACATGAAACACCTACTAGCCACTGAGACATGAAACACCTACTAGCCACTGAGACATGAAACACCTACTAGCCACTGAGACATGAAACACCTACTAGCCACCGAGACATGAAACACCTACTAGCCACTGAGACATGAAACACCTACTAGCCACCGAGACATGAGATACCTACTAGCCACTGAGACATGAAACACCTACTAGCCACCGAGACATGAGATACCTACTAGCCACTGAGACATGAGATACCTACTAGCCACCGAGACATGAGATACCTACTAGCCACTGAGACATGAAACACCTACTAGCCACCGAGACATGAAACACCTACTAGCCACTGAGACATGAATCACCTACTAGCCACCGAGACATGAGATACCTACTAGCCACTGAGACATGAGATACCTACTAGCCACCGAGACATGAGATACCTACTAGCCACTGAGACATGAAACACCTACTAGCCACCGAGACATGAGATACCTACTAGCCACTGAGACATGAGATACCTACTAGCCACCGAGACATGAGATACCTACTAGCCACCGAGACATGAGACACCTACTAGCCACTGAGACATGAAACACCTACTAGCCACCGAGGCATGAGATACCTACTAGCCACTGAGACATGAGATACCTAATAATCACCGAGACATGAGATACCTACTAGCCACCGAGACATGAGACACCTACTAGCCACTGAGACATGAAACTCCTACTAGCCACCGAGACATGAAACACCTACTAGCCAACGAGACATGAAACACCTACTAGCCACTGAGACATGAGATACCTACTAGCCACTGAGACATGAGATACCTACTAGCCACCGAGATATGAGATACCTACTAGCCACCGAGACATGAAACACCTACTAGCCACAGAGACATGAGATACCTACTAGCCACTGAGACATGAGATACCTACTAGCCACCGAGACATGAGATACCTACTAGCCACTGAGACATGAAACACCTACTAGCCACTGAGACATGAAACACCTACTAGCCACCGAGACATGAGATACCTACTAGCCACTGAGACATGAGATACCTACTAGCCACCGAGACATGTGATACCTACTAACCACCGAGACATGAAACACCTACTAGCCACCGAGACATGAAACACCTACTAGCCACCGAGACATGAAACACCTACTAGCCACCGAGACATGAAACACCTACTAGCCACCAAGACATGAGATACCTACTAGCCACCAAGACATGAGATACCTACTAGCCACCGAGACATGAGATACCTACTAGCCACCGAGACATGAGATACCTACTAGCCACCGAGACATGAGATACCTACTAGCCACCGAGACATGAGATACCTACTAGCCACCGAGACATGAGATACATACTAGCCACCGAGACATGAGATTCCTACTAGCCACTGAGACATGAATCACCTACTAGCCACTGAGACATGAATCACCTACTAGCCACCCTAATTGAGATACTTACTAGCCACTGTAACTTGAGATACCTACTAGCCACCGAGACATGAGATACCTACTAGCCACCGAGACATGAGATACCTACTTGCCACTGAGACATGAATCACCTACTAGCCACCAAGACATGAGATACCTACTAGCCACCAAGACATGAGATACCTAATAACCACCGAGACATGAGATACCTACTAGCCACCGAGACATGAGATTCCTACTAGCCACTGAGACATGAATCACCTACTAGCCACCCTAATTGAGATACTTACTAGCCATTGTAACTTGAGATACCTACTAGCCACTGTAACTTGTGATACCTACTAGCCACCGAGGCATGAGATACCTACTAGCCACCGAGACATGAGATACATACTAGCCACCGAGACATGAGATTCCTACTAGCCACTGAGACATGAATCACCTACTAGCCACTGTGACATGAATCACCTACTAGCCACCAAGACATGAGATACCTACTAGCCACCGAGACATGAGATACCTACTAGCCACCGAGACATGAGATACCTACTAGCCACCAAGACATGAGATACATACTAGCCACCGAGACATGAGATTCCTACTAGCCACTGAGACATGAATCACCTACTAGCCACCAAGACATGAGATACCTACTAGCCACCGAGACATGAATCACCTACTAGCCACCGAGACATGAGATACCTACTAGCCACCGAGACATGAGATACCTACTAGCCACTGAGACATGAATCACCTACTAGCCACCCTAATTGAGATACTTATTAGCCACTGTAACTTGAGATACCTACTAGCCACTGTAACTTGAGATACCTACTAGCCACCGAGACATGAGATACCTACTAGCCACCGAGACATGAGATACCTACTAGCCACCGAGACATGAGATACATACTAGCCACCGAGACATGAGATTCCTACTAGCCACTGAGACATGAATCACCTACTAGCCACTGAGACATGAATCACCTACTAGCCACTGTAACTTGAGATACCTACTAGCCACCGAGACATGAATCACCTACTAGCCACCAAGACATGAGATACCTACTAGCCACCGAGACATGAGATACCTACTAGCCACCGAGACATGAGATACCTACTAGCCACCGAGACATGAGATACATACTAGCCACCGAGACATGAGATTCCTACTAGCCACTGAGACATGAATCACCTACTAGCCACCCTAATTGAGATACTTACTAGCCACTGTAACTTGAGATACCTACTAGCCACCGAGACATGAGATACCTACTAGCCACCGAGACATGAGATACCTACTAGCCACCAAGACATGAGATACCTAATAACCACCGAGACATGAGATACCTACTAGCCACTGAGACATGAGATACCTACTAGCCACCAAGATATGAGATACCTACTAGCCACCAAGACATGAGATACCTAATAACCACCGAGACATGAGATACCTACTAGCCACTGAGACATGAGATACTTACTAGCCACCAAGATTTTAGATACCTACTAGCCACCGAGACATGAGATACCTACTAGCCACCGAGACATGAGATACCTACTAGCCACTGAGACATGAAACACCTACTAGCCACCCTAATTGAGATACTTACTAGCCACTGTAACTTGAGATACCTTATAGACATCTTAAATTGCATTTCTCTTCTTTTAAGCTCTCTAGACATCAATAACTTAGAAGAAAGTTTTCAGCTCAAGGCTTCTCACCTGTGCGGCTTGTCACGGTATACTACCTGTATTTGTCCCCGTATACTACCTGTATTTGTCCCCGTATACAACCCGTATTTGTCCCGGTATACTACCTGTATTTGTCCCGGTATACTACCTGTATTTGTCCCGGTATACTACCTGTATTTGTCCCGGTATACTACCTGTATTTGTCACGGTATACTACCTGTATTTGTCCCGGTATGCTACCTGTATTTGTCACGGTATGCTACCTTTATTTGTCCCGGTATACTACCTGTATTTGTCACGGTATACTACCTGTATTTGTCACGGTATACTAACTGTATTTGTCCCGGTATACTACCTGTATTTATCATGGTATGCTACCTTTATTTGTCACGGTATACTACCTGTATTTGTCCCGGTATTCTAGTGGTGACGGCCACAAGAGCCTTCTGTGTTCATCATATGTCGGGCATAAGGTAAAAGTAAAGTACCCCCGTCACGCCAAGTGGCGTATAGGGAAATATAGTGTTAGTGACCCTATATTTTACAGACCTTCAGCACATGATTTTTGGGGTAATGTCGTCAGTATTACGCCCGTGCTGCTTTACTTTCCCAGAAAAAAATCCGGTACCCATTTAAGGCTGGGTGAACTCGGAAGCCGTCTGTTGGGATCGAACCCTACCCCTTGTCCGTGGTAGTCCAGTTCACTAACCATTGAGCTGAACCACTGGGCTCCCATATGTCGGGCATGTTTGTACCAAATGTTTAGAGAAACGGAAACCAAATCTATCTCTCGTTGAACAACTTGCCACATGACACCACGTTAAGCCATTTCTTACAAACACCAAAACGACCTCTTTCGCTGAACTCTTTTTATCAAAGTTTACATAACCCCTAGACACTTAGTACAAAACTAACACGCCTCTTTCGCGAAATCCATAACTATATAACTTTCGTGGCACTCAAACCGATCTCTCGCAAAATCCTACCTCTCGCGGAACCACAATGATCTATTGCGAAGTTTAACGAAACACAGTTAAAGAACCCTGGTATAATCAATTCTGCCAGTCCCCACCCGCGCATACATGTCTGCCCCCTTGTACACCGATAGGCAGCATTATGTAATATACTAAAACATCGTGACGCTCATGTTTAGATAGCTTTTGTTAACAATATATCTAATAATTAACAATTGGCTCTTTATAAAACACAATTTCTTCATAATGGGAAAAGCACGGTTTTTGCTGAATGCCGACCCATTATTAGTAATTTTGGAAAAGCAATGACATAATGTCCACTTGGGAGCACCCTAATATTTTTAATTCCTCACAAGCAGATTCCCCTGATAGCTAATATATTATTTACAGCAAGGATTTTAAATGTAAAAAAAGACCTAAGAAGATTGCTGTTTGAAATGAAAAAAAGATATGCGCCTGTATATATATATTTGGAAACGAAAGCCTAAATCACATTGATAACAGATGGAATCTAATGAAAGAAATGCTGAATAAGACATCGAGGAGCGGCGTGGGATGGAATGAAAAAGAAATACTGAAAATATCAAAGGTTGTAAAAAATGCTGATTGGATATTGGTGGAGACGGGGTTAAGATGGCGTCCTGGCTAGAAATGTTTGTAGCTATGCCCATGTGTACTTCGATTAACGAGGATAGCAAAGGGACCGTCTGCCGATATCAGTTCTCCTACATGATACCCATGATTGTTTTGATTTCTTCGATGATGTTTGTACAATTTCATTGATAGTGATTGGGTGGTTTTCATTCATTGCGGACTCAACGTAAGTTGGCCCATTTTCGATAATGTACACAATGGGATCATGTGTAGAAAGAGCTTAGACACTATCTACCTGCCATCCCGCACATAAAGGTAAGCGGTGATGCTTACAGTGGTCAGCATCTAGATATAGAGGCGTGCAGCGAATATAGAATAACCAACCGCGAACCGCAAAACGAAGTCAGGTGGTGATTACAGAGGGTGGGGTGAATTAGTTGCGTGGGTAGCTAATTTTATTTTTAAAAATGCCCCATATGCCCTATGACATTTTCATTGGCGAGTCGGAGGCGCCCTAACCTCCCCCGGATAGATGCGACCTGTTAGCCTAAAAATGTCAACGCATCTAGGTCAACTTTGATTGTGAACCCCCGCTGTCTAGCGGGTACCTGTTCACGGAAAAGAGTTCGGGAGTTAACCCAGAGGTAAAATCCGGAGATGGAGTCCCTAAGGCAGTTCAATGTTGATTTCAACATTGCTCTGGCAACTCATGCTACGCAGTTGGCACCAAACTGTTCTTACCCAGCTAGACTTTGGGATCGCTCGGCTGCGTGGAAAGAAGACAATGTTGCATGGGCGACAACTTCTCTCTTTCTATTTCTGCCCAATCTCCCTCCTGGAGAGGACACGGTGCAGACAGATTCATAGAAATAGAGAACACGGCGAAAGAAACGAAAAATAACACTACTAGCGGCGCTGCAAAACCCATAGTCAACTATGACTGACGGAAGCTACTACTACTACTACTACTACTACTACTACTACTACTACTACTATTACTACTACTACTGCTACTATTACTACTACTACTACTACTACTACTACTACTACTACTACTATGGCTGAATATTTCACTTGACGTTGTTCATCAAGTTACATATTAGCACAATAACATGGCAAACATACAGCTCTCATACATCAACAGAGTAACAAAATATGAATAGAAAAATGTGATTAATTGGATAAACTAAAAAAAAAAGCTTGATGTCAGCATAACGAAATTGATGCTTTCATAGAACCCATTGGGGAAAAAATAAAAAAATAAGACAAATGAATACATAAAGAAGGAGAGGTCGTGGTAATGTTCAAGATCACTGGACTAGACTGGAGTGAAGTAGAAAAATGTTCAAGAATAGGGATAGATGGAGGATTCTTGTCCATGACCTATGATCCAGAAAGGACTTCAAGGCTTTCACAGATTGATCCTTAGTTTTGTATTTTTTGTTTCATGAGAATCTTAAAAAAATGTTTCATTTGGCGAAAAGCGACTTAGAATTTGTTCATTTTAAAAAATAGGTTCATCCGCCAACACCACCATCTGATGTTACATAGATTACCAGAATATGAATGTACGAGAATTGTCAACACCTACCTATTGGTTCTGCTCGTTGCCTGCTAATGTTTCATTCATAGCGTTATGACATCTTTTGTAAGATTAATTTTCAATCCCAACTTATTGAATGCTTCTATGGAATATGTCAATTCTTCACTGGATGTGTTTTTATGAATAGATATCATATGAGGTAAAAATAATGTAAAAAATATGGTTAAAAAGTGTGATAAGAGTGGGTTGTCTGGATGTCAATAACGTCTTCCAAAACATTCCAATCCCGAGAAAACAGTCAATCTATTGCTGATTAATTCCCATCTTCTTTCTATTTCTGTCAATGGAAGGATTGCAGAACTTTCTATCTTTTTCTTATCATCATCATCAAGTACCGGGCCTGCTGGCGTATGTGATCATGCCTCTCCACATCTTTCGATCTCGACAGCTATTTATCATTTCTGTTGTTGACCTTCTGCCAAGCCATTCTCTTAAGCTGTCTGTTATTTTTTCTCTCTTTGCTTCCCTTTATCTCTTCGTCCCTCAATTTTTCCAGTTGTTACAATATATTCCAGTTGTTCTATTCTCATTACATGGCTAAAAAATGATGTTTCTTCCTAATATTGGAAATTAGTTCTCTTTTTGCTTTGACCTCTCTCAGAACATCTTCATTACTCTTCTTTAGCTGTCCACGGTACTCTCAACATTCTTCTGTAAAACCACATTTCTACAGACTCCAGTGATTTTCTTGTCTGTTGTCCTTTTGTCCATGATTCGCATCCATATGTTAAGACTGGCTCTACATAACATCCAAAAACTCTTTTTCTTGTTTCTATTGTCAAAAATGGATTGCATAGTATCTTCCTCATTTTTCATGAAAGCTGCTTTTGCTTGAGCCATTCTGCATCTCACCTCTTTTGTACATCTTCCGTCTGAGGTTAATAAAATTCCCAAATATTTAAATTAATTTACCTGTTTTAATATTGTTCCACTTGTCTTTATTTTCCACTGAGGTGATGTCTTTTTCTTTGTTGTTACCATTACCTCTGTCTTTTTGCTATTAAGGCTGAGTCCTTTATTTTTGATTTCTTTCTATATAATGTCCCACATATCTTGAAACTCATTTTCACTCTTAGCGATTAAGACTGTATCATCAGCATACCTTTTTTCTTTTTCTTATACCGATGTTTATTCTCTCTGCTCAGGTTGATGTGTTTTCACTTATGTGTGTATATTGATCTTACAGGAGCCGCGGTAGCTCAGTGATTAGTGGGCAACAAGATGTTGAGTTTGATCCCACTCGATAGCACTTAGGTTCGCATTCCGAAATGGGTACCGGATTTTATGGAAAAATGGGCGGTTTGGCGTGATCACTGATAAAATATGTCGCTGGTCATTGAAACTACTGTTACTAACATCATATTGTCCATATAACTTAAAGCATGGAGGGACAATTTAATTTTGCTTAGTTGATCTTATTTCTCATTTCACTTATTGACCTTAAGATCATCCCATAGTATTTCAGGCATTGGAAACATCTGTTTTGTTTCATATGTCTTATATCTAGGACGTTTCTACTTATAGTTTAGTTTAGTCAACGGATCATTTTCACTGCACATCACAGACGTCCATAAGTGCTCAAATTTCCTCCCCAGTATGTCCTTCAAAGTGTGGAGACTGACGGCTCAAGTTCTGTGCTGATTTGTTAATTTTCTGTATCCCTCCTCATAGCTCTCGTTCTCCAGTTTTGACCTTATGTTCGTACAGTCGGGCATGATTCTAGATTCATGACTATTGTTTGAATCATTAGCCCGTCGTAACTGCTAATATTCGTTTTCGAATCAACCTACCAATTGCTAACTGACCAGTGTTTGCCATCCCAATGTGGAATTGGCGGTAATGATACACTATCCAAAAACAGGCAGCAAATTGGAGCAATTTTGACACCACGTAACTTACAAAGAAGCCAAAACTACAATAAACAACAAAATCCAGTCGGAATGGGAAAGAAGGTTGGACATCAGCAACATCGATGATCCCCATACACTAATTAGAGATTCTAGCAGACCATCATTCTCCGTCTGAGAACCGGTCACTGCAGACTGTTAAGTCACCTCTACCATCTCAGTGTCTCACAGACACGAATTTCATAGTGGAACTGGTATTAAGGACCCAAACCATATCCCTCATCTGAGTCCAGTCTACAAGGAACCACGGTGTCAGATCTGTCCAGAGGGTGCTGAAGTAGGGCCAAAACTATAGAGCAGCTGTCACGACCTGGATAGAACTGCCAGCTTCATCATAGAAACGGGTCTGCAGATCTGATCTCAAGAACCAAAGACTATAGATGGAAGGCCTCTATATACCAGGACGGTGTGAGGGCAGCGGGTGGAACTGGTGCACAATTAAATAATCCCCATATGTCCAACGATAGGACAGGCCATGGGAGCAAGAGCCGCATCCAAAGCTCTGTCCACGGGGAAGGACACCCTAGAAAATAAACCACTGCTACCAATCAGTTACCACCGAGAGAAGGAAAGGCTATGGGAGAACACCCAGACAGAAACCACGGACAAGGTGGGCCCAACATCCCAGGACGACATCCACTCTACGAGAAGGAAAACTCCTGCTTCAAACCAAGATTCTGCCTGCCGAAGACGGAGTGTGTCAGCCACGGCGCAGGTTTAGGGGAAAAATCAGGACACACGCGCATTTACGAGTACTGACTATGCGACTATCGTGTCATGTTGTCCTAACCCCTACATCATGAAACAGAACAAAGAGTCAAGTTCGCATGATCACAAGACTCGAACCTTGAAGAAGAAGAAACAGCAGCTGCCTGACCACTGCCAGCTTCATTGTCTTTCATGCAAGCTCCAAACTTCGAACATTGGACTGTCACATCGCAGGGAAAAACAAATCTTCCTATTATTTCCTGGCTACATTTGTTTCATAAACATGCACAGGGTCTTGGATGATAACTTTTCTAAATCAACCGCCTTCACTTCCAAACGATCAGGGTTTCATTTTTAATCTGCCTAGCTGGATACAACCTCTCTGGAGCACAACGATGTGTGGCACTTTGGGGCTGGTCAGATCACTCAAGCTCATGCCGGGGTAAAGTCTGACATATTGATTATAATAGACGTAATTGGTTATAATAGACATAATTGGATATAATAAAAACATTGTTAATAACAAAAGTATTGAATGATATCTACAACAGCGGATATATACAAGACGACCTGCTCAAATCAATATTCATAGCCTTACCAAAGAAATCGGGTGCGATTGAATTAGATGATCATCGCACAATAAGCCTTATGAGTCATATGACTAAGGTATTACTAAGAATCATCATGTGAAGAGTGCGAAACAAAATCAGTCCAGAAATTAGCGATGAACAGTGTGGTTTTGTTGCAGGTAAAGGAACGAGCAATGCCATATATATCATAAGATCTTTAGTAGAAAGAGCCATAGAGGTGAAAACAGACATATATTTCATAAATTATACCAAGGCATTTGACAAATTAAAGCACCAAGAAATAATCAAAATTTTAGAAAGCATAAACGTAGAAAAATGTTGCCGGCAAGCCGGGTATGTTCAACCCATATGTGAAAAGTCTGTGAAGGTGGATGGGGCGGATGAATCAAAAATGATCAACGGCCCAGAAAGCGAAAACAGCAAAGTGTGTGGTACACATGAGGCATATTCAGAAAACGAAAGGCGAATATGGCAGACCACCGTGAAAGAGATTGGGGCCTCCCGTACAAGTCCAGAGGAAGCCAAGGAGAGGAATTCGAACTTATGTCGGAGGAAAGATCTTAAAATAAGTACTTGGAATATTAGGACTCTATATCAACAAGGGAACTGGAAAATCTGATTTAAGAAGCACAACGAATAAATATAGATATTTTAGGCATATCAGAGACATGATGGAAAGAATGTGGGTACATAGAGGACGAAAAATATACATTTATATACTCAGGAAATACAACAGAACATCAAAGGGGGGTAGGAATACTGATAATAAGAGAGTTACAAAAATATATAAGTACCCACTGGACATACAGTGATAGGATTATGTCACTGTACTACAAGACGGTGACACATCAAACCACTGACACTTGTGTCAATTATACTGCTCAAGTTGAAAGCAAAACCATTCGACATAGCAATAATACAGACATATGCACCTACTCAAGACTACACAGATGAACAAATATAATCCTGTAATGATTAAAATGAAAATCAAGCTAAAGAGAAACAAGCAAAAGTCTAATTCATCAACAAATCCACCAGATATAACAGCTTTAAATCAGAAAGATATTAAAGATACCTATACATTACAAGTAAAGAACACATACCAGAAGCTGCTAGAAGAAGGAATTGAACAATACAGAAGAGAAAATCCTGATGAAAAAAATAACAACCAAAGGGCACTGCATAAAGAAAAGCATACAAGAAACCTGCGACACCTTACCCAAAAGAGAAAAGATAAAAAAAAAAAATGGATAACTAACACAATCTTAGAAAAAATGGAAGAAAGGAGACAAGCGAAGAACACTGCCCATTACAATAAAATAGATAATGAGATACGCAAAATTTGCAAAAAGGCAAAAGAAGACCGGCTCAGCCAAAAATTTATAGAAATAGAAAATATGGAAAGCAAACAAGACCTAAGAGGAATGCACACAGAAATAAAGAGAATGACTAATACAAATAAAAAAACCCACAGAAGGTGGATGCATTGCAGACAAAAAAGGAAAAATGCTAACAGACAATAAAGATATTATAGATAGATGGCAGGAATATATAACAGAACTATTTCAGGATCAAAGGGACAAGATACCAGTTATAAAATGTACATCAGGCTATAAAATCTTAAAATCTGAGGTGGAAAAAGCTATAAAAACAATGGAAAAGGGAAAAGCAGCAGGACCTGACAGCATACAGATAGAGGTGATACAGGCACTAGAAGATTTTGGCATTGAAGTGATTACAGACATATGCAACGACATATACCACACAGGATGCATACCAAATGAACTAAAAACATCAACTTTCATTGCATTGCCTAAAAAGAATGGTGCAGTTGAATGCAGTGACTTTAGAAAAATAAGCCTAATGAGCCATGTTACAAAAATCTTGCTAAAAGTTATACAAGGAAGGATTCAGAATAAAATCAATACTAAATTGGATGAGCAGCAATTTGGATTTAGGAAAAATAGCGGGACAAAAGAAGTCATATTCTACATGAGAACATTAATCGAAAAATACACAGAAGTAAACAAACCAATAAATGCCTGCTTCATAGACTACACCAAAGCTTTTGATAGAGTACACCACAAACAACGAATGCCTAAAAGAGATAGTCAACAACAGAACTGATACGATGCACTGTAGATAGAAAATTGTGGAGGGACATGATCGCCTACGCCAACCGGTATGGCACATGATGAAAAGAGATACATCTAGATGACATGGACATACGACTAATATGTAATCTATACAGGGAGCAAACTGCAATAATAAAATATAAGAAAGAGAACTCTATACCCATTGATATAAAAAGTGGAGTAAGACAGGGATGCATCCTATCACCAAGCTTGTTCAATCTACACACTGAGCATATTTTTAAAAACATCACAGAGATGCCTACAAATTAATGGAAAGATAATCAATAACCTAAGATATGCTGACGATACTGTACTACTAGCAGAAAATCCTAACGATCTACAACAATTACTTAATGAAATAAACATGACAAGCAAAAAATATGGACTAGATATGAATATCAAAAAGACTAAAACTATGATCATAAACAAAGAAGATACTCAAAACCCACAAGTGGATATCAAAATAGAAGGAATAGACATGGAGACAGTTCAGAACTACGACTACCTTGGAATACTATAACCAGTGATGGAAAATGTACAACTGAAATAAACAAAAGAATAGGAATCGCAAAAAGTAATTTTAATGTCATGAAGAACATACTAACATCAAAACAAATAACACCAGGGCTAAAACTAAGAATAGCAAAATGTTACATCTTCTCAATAATCCTATATGGTGCAGAAACATGGGCATTAGACCAGAAAACAGAATAGAGAATTGAAGCCTTTGAAATGTGGATATATACAAGAATAGGTAGAATTGGATAGAAGGAAAAGAAAACAAACAATGAAGTCTTAAAACAACTAAAAATGAAAAGAGAACTACTAAGCACAATTCAAACAAGACAAATGAGATTTTTGGGCCATTTTAAAAGACACAACAGCCTACTAAAAGTAATCCTCGAGGGGAAAATACAAGGTAAACGAGGCAGAGGCAGACTAAGAATAACATGGACGAGTAACATCAAAAGATGGACAATTCAGCCTATGACAACCTGCACCATCAAAGCAAGAGACAGAGCAGAATGGCGCTCCATGGTAGCTAACCTTTGTTGCGGAGAAGGAACTCGATGATGATGATGATGATGATGATGATGATAAACCTAAACAGCAAAGATCTAAGAATAATAAAGAACATGTACTGGCAACAAACAGCGGCCATAAGAACTGGAAACTAATTGGGAATGTTTCAATAAATAAAACATGGTGTTAGACAAGGTTGTGTGCTGTCACCAGATTTGTTTAATATTTATAGTGAGATTATTTTAAGATCCATAAGGGGCATGCCTGGAATAACAATCGGAGGTCATAATATAACTAATCTAAAGTTATGCTGATGATACAGTCTTAATTTGTTAAGAGTGAAAATGAGTTACAAGAAATGTTGGACATTATAGTGAAAGAAAGCAAAAATAAAGGACTCAGCCTTAATAGCAAAAAGACAGAGGTAATGGTAACAACAAGGAAAAGACATCACATCAGTGCAAAATAAAGACAAGTGGAACAATATTAAAACAGGTAAATTAATTTAAATATTTGGGAACTTTGTCAACCTCAGTCGGAAGATGTACAAAAGAGGTGAGATGCAGAATGGCTCAAGCAAAAGCAGATTTCCAAAAAAAAATTGAGGAAGATACTATGCAATCCATTTTTGACAGTAGAAACAAGAAAAAGAGTTCTTAAATGTTACGTAGAGCCAGTCTTAACATATGGATGCGAATCATGGACAATAGGACAACAGACAAGAAAATCACTGGAGGCTGTAGAAATGTGGTTTTACAGAAGAATGTTGAGAGTACCGTGGACAGCTAAGAAGAGTAATGAAGATGTTATGAGAGAGGTCAAAGCAAAAAGAGAGCTAATTTCCAATATTAGGAAGAAACAATCATCATTTTTTGGCCATGTAATGAGAATAGAACAACTGGAATATATTGCAACAACTGGAAAAATTGAGGGACGAAGAGATAGAGGGAAGCAAAGAGAAAAAATAACAGACAGCTTAAGAGAATGACTTGGCAGAAGGTCAACAACAGAAATGATAAATAGCTGTCGAGATCGAAAGTTGTGGAGAGACATGATCACCAACGCCAACAGGCCCGGTACTTAATGATTGAATTGGTTATAATAGACGTCATCATATGCCATCATATGCCAACGATGCCACATTACCTATATTTGTGAGTCTGGGAGAAGATTAGCGGAAAGATTTTGTGAACATCTACGTGATGTCCAACAAAATACTGGTACTCCGGTGTCTTCCCACTTCAACTCCCCTGATCACAAGGGCAAAGACGACATCCGTGTCACTGGTATTGTCCTTTGTCACTCTGGCGACCGCAGCCGCTATACTTTGGAAAATCGCCTCATAGTCCAGTATGGTTCGCTGACCCCGAGAGGTATGAATGTATCACACTCATACGCATAGATTCCTTTTGGTTGCTCCTTCCCTTTTGCATAGCCTTCTCTACTACACATATTTGGGTTCTTTGGTCTACTTACTATGCCATGCTTTTTATAGTTCTTCTCCTCTAGTCCCTTATGAGACACTTCGGTTTTCTCCTCTATACCTTTTTTTTCTGTGCTCCTTACCCCTCATTTATTTTTATTGTACCCCACTCTCAGACATCTCACTCTTACCGTATTTTTACACCTTTTAGTCTACTAATCGATTCTTCTCCTTTGTGTTTGCACACTGACCCCTGTGTGAACTCCTTTGGTTCTGTGTACATTTACGCACTTTTTTGCACGTTTCTCGACGTTCACGACAGCCGCACTTGGTTACGATTTCATTTTGGATTTGACAGGATAGTTTTCTATTTTGTTTTCTTTAACACATTTCGATTGTTTTTGTTTTGGTTGTTTCGTTATTAGTTTTGTGTGTGTGTTTTTTTGTTTGTTCCTGATGAAGGCCTATTGAGCCGAAACGTTGTTTAGTCTGTGTCGTCCACTTGTCACGTAAAGCTTCTTACATACCATTTTTTTATTTTTTTATTTTTCCTTATAATAGACGTATTGGTTATCACCATCTTGCAGCATAAAAATAAACAAGACAAATCTGAAACAAGTGCAACGTTTGAAATACTTTGGCACAGTGATAACATCAGATGGAAGATGCAACACAGAAATAAAAAGCAGAATAGCTCAGGCCAAAATAGCATTTCAGAAAATGAAAAATATCTTATGCAACAAATCTATGTCAATAGAGACGAGAAAGAGAGTTCATCGATGCTATATAGAACCAATTCTGACCTATGGAAGCGAATCATGGACAACAGACAAACAAAGGAAAAGACGATTAGAGGCCACAGAGATGGGATTTCTCAGAAGAATGTTGAAAGTTCCCTGGACAGCTAAAAAGACCAATGAGAAAGTTCTCAAAGAGGCCAACACAAAAAGGGAGCTCTTAAAAAAACATCAGAAAGAAGCAATCAACATTTTTCAGACACATCATGAGAAGAGGAAAGTTGGAATACTTGGTTACAACTGGTAAAATAAAAGGAAAGAGAGATCGCGGACGATAATGATTGCTTATAAGACGTATTGGTTATAATAGACGTAATTGCTTATAATAGACGTTTTGGTTATAATAGACGCAATTTTTATATTAAACGTTTTGGTTATAACAGACGTTTTTTGACATTTCTCTGTTTGCTCACAAAGTTTTGACAGACATTGGCAGTGATATTTTGATGTTTCTATATGTCCCCACTTAAGACAGACATTGGCAGTGATATTTTGATGCTTCTATATGTCCCCACTTAAGACAGACAGTGGCAGTGATATTTTGATGCTTCAATATGTCCCCACTTAAGACAGACAGTGGCAGTGATATTTTGATACTTCTATATGTCCCCACTTAAGACAGACAGTGGCAGTGATATTTTGATGCTTCTATATGTCCCCACTTAAGACAGACATTGGCAGTGATATTTTGATGCTTCTATATGTCCCCACTTAAGACTGACATTGGCAGTGATATTTTGATGCTTCTATATGTCCCCACTTAAGACTGACATTGGCAGTGATATTTTGATGCTTCTATATGTCCCCACTTACACTGACAGTGGCAGTGATGTCTATTTGCATTCCAATTGTTCCTATTTACATGGTAAGATCTCGGTGGAGTGAACGAAATTCGACAGAGGGCCCTCATCTAATTTCAGAAAGTTATCTTTTTCTTTCTCTTTCTCACTGGTACCGAAAAGGTGTCGTGATTATATCACTTATTGTTCTTGCGCTGCTCGAACTGTCTGATGAGATGACTTCTGTAAAAAAGTGTGCTCAGAAAAATCGCTCGCCACATTCTGGCGCCTTCATCAGTGCACGAATGGCACACCACGACACAGAGGCATACCAGACTTTCAGAGCACAGGCCGGATATGGCACAAATCTGATGAGAGCAAAGGGAAGGCCCTGCTTGCCCGCTACATTGAGCAGACGGACCAAAAAAATGAGGCTGTAAGAATGAGGATACGGGGATCGCTGTCAAAATTGTGTAAGGATGTAGGGCTGGAAGATCTCACAATCACAACCGATACCATTCGCACGACACTTAAAAGGTCACACAACACTGCTCCTGGTCCAGATGGTGTTCGGTACGATGACATAGGCAATTTAGCTGACGACGACGTGACAACACTGGCCAATGAGTTTAACGCCAGCATTCGGAGTGGCCAGATTAAGGAGGAGTGGCTACACAGCTACTTACTACCGCTACCGAAGCCAAACAAGGACCATTCTCAGATCAGTGCCTACAGAATCATCACAATGCAGAACACCGAGGGCAAGCTGCTGGAGAAAATAGTTGCCCGTGTCCTCATCTGTCACCTTGGACAGAAACGTGTATTCCCACCCACACTCGGAGGTTATAGATATAACAAAGAGACATGGCTCAATGCGGCAGTATTTGCCTATGACGTCTTCGAAGGCTTCCACAGACGAGAAGAGACATGTGATGCTGTTATAGATCTGGAGGATGCATACAACAGGGTACCATTTGAATATCTCATACATATGCTCCTCAAACTTGCGGTGCACCCCTTCCTCATTAGATGGATCGCCGCAGCACTGTTTCAGAGGAAGGTGATACTCAGATGTGGAAGTTGGTCTTCCGAGCCAACATCCATTTGTCCAGGGCTGCCACAAGGCTCACCATTGTCACCAGTTCTATTTAACGTGTACACAATAACGATCACGAAACAACTGCTGGATGGGTGGGGAAGAACTATGACTTTTGCTGATGATATTCTGGTATATCGACAGCGAAGAGACATACGGGGAATCGCTTCCACAATGCAAGACGAACTCGATCGCATTTCTTCCTGCTGTGGGGTATCAGGTGCCGTGGTTAATCCTAATAAAGCATCAGTTTCATGGTTCTCCCTAAACAATCATATCGTTCATACGACCACACCGGTAGTACGAATGGGAGCTGATGAGGTGACAAGGGACAAGTTGATGACATACCTCGGAGTTAAGTTTGATCGCAGCCTGTGTTTTCGGGACCACGTCGACCATGTGATAACAAAATCCCGCAAAAGATCAGCCGCCTTGAAGGTCATGGCAGCTGCCAACATCGAGCAGAGGCTACTTACTCTTCTGTTCCAGGGATTAGTCCTCGCACCTATCGAAAATGCCCTGGCAATTCTTACTGTCAGTACGACTCAAATTGATAGGCTGGAGAAAATACAAAATGAAGCCATGCGCATTATCCTGGGATGTACGAGGGACACTCCCTGTGTAGCAATGAGGTATCTTCTTGACTTTCCAACCATGGATGACAGAATCGAGATCTGGAGAGCACGAGCATACCTGAAGATTAGTACAGATACAGAACATCCATTGCACCATGTGCTCAATACAGAGAAAGGTGACAGGCTAAAAAGAGGCAAATCATGGGTGGGCCGAGCAGAAGATGTCATCAAACAGGTCTGTGGGCTTACCAATATCAGCGTTGGTGAGGAGTGGATACCGGTGCCTACGTCATTCAAGGGGACTTTCTCGTGTATTGTCACACTCGACAGGAAAATAGGGAACAAAACTCGGTCGTGGTTAATACTGAGGTCAACGGTCTCACCTGCGATAACACCGATAAGAAAGATGCAGTCATCTATACAGACGGATCTGTAAGACAACACCAAAGAAGGGCATGGGCATTTACAGCACGCTCGGCAGGCAGAATAGTCTACGAAGACAGTGGTGCATACGTCGTGACCACGAGTAGCATGACAATGGAGGCGATGGCAGTGACCAAGGCATTCAAATGGTTAGAGTCACAAACTACACCCACGCATGTATACTGAGTAATTCGATGAGCATGATAAAAAAAGTGGAGGCGGGCTCTGTACGCATGCAATGGGTAGAGTCGTTGAAGAAATCCAAAATACGTAAGGTCACCTTTGTCTTTGTCCCTGGACATGCGGGAGTATGGGGAAATGAAAGAGCGGACAGGTTGGCTACCTGCGCTGTCGTTGAGGACGGCTAACCAATGGATCATGCAGACATCATCAATGCCCTCCGAGACGTGGGAAGAGCACAGGACTTCGACAAACACAGATTTACGTCACTTCTTCGGATGATGGAAATGGGAGTTAAGATGGGCACAGCAGAAATGAGAAACTTAGTGGCCGTGTAAGAAGACTTATCAACCAACATAGAACTGGAGTCATCAGTCGCTGGACGCTGCGGGAATTGCTGAGGAGTGGATCTGAACACCTATGGACATGTTCGGAGTGTAATGATGATGACCCGCAAATAACTCAATAACTCGAACTGTCTGAATTAGTGATTTCCCTTTGTTGTTACATGCCTCTGTCACTGTATCTATACATCTTCTTCTGGGTCTTACTCTGGGTCTTTTCCCGTGTATTCTCGAGAAGAACGTCCTTGATGGTGATTGGTGAGGATTCATTCTGACCAGGTGGACCAGAAAGCTATATAATTATGTAAAAGGCAAAAAAAAAATATTAAAATTTATGAACTTTAGCCAGTCTAATAGCATACACTATGTTCTTTCGGTGTTCGGTTGTCAGTTTTGCTTAGCTTGAACACATATAATTTTCTTCGTCTGACTGTGATATGAATAAGTACTCATTTCGCCTATCTTGAGATTACGGCCATTGAAGTAAAACTCTGATCCTGCAAAAATATGTAGGGGCAATATTTGAAATGGACGAAAGAAAACTGAAAAGTTTGAAATGATTATGTTCAAACTGCTAATGGTGTTACATTAAATAATACTTCTCTTATTGAGTTATTTGAGTTATTGAGTTATTTGTGGGTCATCATCATTGCACTCCGAACATGTCCATAAGTGCTCAGATCCCCTCCTCAGCAATTCCCGCAGTGTCCAGCGACTGACGACTCCAGTTCTATGTTGGTTGATAAGTCTTCTTACACGCCCACTAAGTTTCACATTTCTGGCTGTGCACATCTTAACTCCCATTTCCATCATCCGAAGAAGTGACGTGGATCTGTGTTTGTCGAAGTCTTGTGCTCTTCCCACATCTCGGAGGGCATTGATGATGTCCGCCCGATCCATTGGTTGCCCGTCCTCAACGACAGCGCAGCTAGCCAACCTGTCCGCTCTTTCATTTCCCCGTACTCCCGCATGTCCAGGGACAAAGACAAAGGTGACCTTACGTATTTTGGATTTCTGCAACGACTCTACCCATTGCATGCGTACACAGCCCGCCTCCACTTTTTTTATCATGCTCATCGAATCACTCAGTATACATGCACGGGTGTAGTCTTGTGACTCTAACCATTTGAATGCCTTGGTCACTGCCATCACCTCCATTGTCATGCTACTCGTGGTCATGACGTTTGCACCACTGTCTTCGTAGACTATTCTGCCTGCCGAGCGTGCTGTAAATGCCCATGCACTCCTTTGGTTTCGTATTACAGATCCGTCTGTATAGATGACTGCATCTTTCTCATTGGTGTTATCGCAGATGAGACCGTTGACCTCAGTATTAATGACGACCGGGTTTTGTTCCATACTTTTCCTGTCGAGTGTGACAATACATGAGAAAGTTCCCTTGAATGACGTAGGCACCGGTATCTACTCCTCACCAATGCTGATATTGGTAAGCCCACAGACCTGTTTGATGACATCTTCTGCTCGGCCCACCCATGATTTGCCTCTTTTTAGCCTGGCACCTTTCCCTGTGTTGAGCACGTGGTGCAATGGATGCTCTTTATCTGTACTAATCTTCAGGTATGCTCGTGCTCTCCAGATCTTGATTCTGTCATCCATGGTTGGAAAGTCAAGAAGATACCTCATTGCTACACGGGGAATGACCATTGTACATCCCAAGATAATGCGCATGGCTTCATTTTGTATTTTCTCCAGCCTATCAATTTTCCCAACCGACGGCTTCCAGGTTCACCCAGCCTTAAATGGGTACCGGATTTTTTTATGGGAAAGTAAAGCAGCACGGGCGTAATACCGACCACATTACCCCAAAAATCATGTGCTGAAGGTCTGTAAAATATAGGGTCGCTAACACCATATTTCCCTATACGCTACTTGGCGTGGCGGGGTACTTTACTTTACTTTTATCAATTTGAGTCGTACCGACAGTAAGAATTGCCAGGGCATACTCGATTGATGCGAGGACTAATCCCTGAAACAGAAGAGTAAGTAGCCTCTGCTCGATGTTGGCAACTGCCATGACCTTCAAGGCGGCTAATCCTTTGCGGGATTTTGTTATCACATGGTCGACGTGGTCCCGAAAACACATACTGCGATCAAACTTTACTCCTAGGTATGCTATCAACTTGTCCCTTGACCTCATCAGCTCCCATTCGTACTACCGGTGTGGTCGCATTAACGATATGATTGTTAAGGGAGAACCATGAAACTGATGCTTTATTAGGATTAACCAAGGCACCTGAAACCCCACACCAGGAAGAAATGCGATCGAGTTCGTCTTGTATTGTGGAGGCGATTGCCCGTCTGTCTCTTCCCTGTCGATATACCAGAATATCATCAGCAAAAGTCATAGTTCTTCCCCTCCCATCCAGCTGTTGTTCCGTGATCGGTATTGTGTACACGTTAAATAAATTATTCTGTCTCTCAGCGTTCAGTAGGCGTGAGTGCGTTGTGTCACTAGTTGACGTCACAATCATGATATCAGCGCCTGTCTCGATCCTACACATAGGCTCTTCGTTACTTGCTAAACAATTTTTGCTAGGGCAGCGGCCATCTTTTGTCTTTTTTTTTTTAGTTTTAATTGAAAATAGTTCCTTAACGCGCGCGAGTACTCACGGGACATCCTGTTTTTCGTCTTGTCCAAGAGGGCTAGACATCAGATCTCACGACAAGAGGACAGTACAGCCAGTGAGGAAACGACGGATTCGAAGTGAACATATACCACCGCTAGTGGCGGTACCCGGGACGCTCATGTCTAGACGTCCACGTCTTATCTTTAGACCATCTAATCCCCATTAAACAATGTCAATCTTGAACTGTCCACGCCAATCATGAATCGTGACAGGGTCATCTCAGGGGGCCTCGGACATTATTATACGGGGGTGGTTGTATTTTGAGAAGACGTTGGGAAACAATGTTCCGTACCATTGCATTTAGGCAAAGTGTCATAGATATGGTGTTCCAAACTCTAAAGAGCTAACCGCGCATGCACATACACACATAGACATGCGCGCGTCATTCGTAAATGATGGTCATTGAAAAATATTTGCAGTTACCATATTCCTCAGAAATGTCACTTGCGTGCGAAACTATATATATATATATATATATAATCTCATTATGTGCCATTCTGGTTGGCGTAGGCAATCACGTCCTTCCAAAATCTTTTATCCGCTGTGCTTTTTATCAATTCTGTTCACTGTTTACCAAGCTATCTAGTATCTTCTCGCTCTGTCGTCCGCGATCTCTCTTTCCCTGTATTTTGGCAGGTGTAACCAAGCATTCCAATTTTCCTCTTCTTATGATGTGCCCGAAACATGTTTCTTTGTTATGTTTTTCATGAGCTCCCTTCTTGTTTTGGCTTCTTTGAGAATGTCCTCATTCGTCTTTTTAGCTGTCCAGGGAGCATTCAACATTCTTCTGAGAAATCCCATCTTTGTGGCTTCTAACCGTCTTTTCACTTGTTTATCTACTGTCCATGATTCGCTTTCATAGGTCAGAATAGCTCTATATAGCATCGATGAACTCTTATTAACATAGACTGTTTGCATAAGACGATGCACTCTTATTGACATAGACTGTTTGCATAAGACGATGCACTCTTATTGACATAGACTTTTTGCATAAGACGATGAACTCTTATTGACATAGACATTTTGCATAAGACGATGCACTCTTATTGACATAGACTGTTTGCATAAGACGATGCACTCTTATTGACATAGACTGTTTGCATAAGACGATGAACTCTTATTGACATAGACATTTTGCATAAGACGATGCACTCTTATTGACATAGACTTTTTGCATAAGACGTATATACATGTCTATATATATTACACATACACACAAACAATACGTGCAAGGATCGTCTAGTGGGGAACCGGATCCGGTGTTTATATAAACATCGGCTGTACGACTTATAATAGTGTGTGTTTGGTGAAAGGCTACTGAAGACAAATAATAATAAATGAATATTATTATAGAGGGAAACTTCCGGGGCGATAATTCAGGGAATCATAGGAGGACATTTTTTCTGAGTGCTGTAATACATACCTCTTCCTCCTATGATTCCTTGAGAGGCTGCTGACCTAGAGATACCAATAAATGACCTTGGCACGTCTACGGCACGCGCATGAGCCTGAGAAACAGTTTGACAAGATGGTGGTATCGGTTGTAACAGTGCTCCAATCTGCGAAATGTAATGTGACTTTTGTTTAGTGGAGACTTTTGTAGAGATTCATCTTCGGAGAAAATTCAGTTCGGTGAGAAGTGTGTGAATTGTACACAAGTGTGTGTGATTTTTGTTGTACACAAGTGTGTGTGAGTGTGTTGTTGTTGCTGTTATACACAAGTGTGTGTGTGTGTTGTTGTTGTACACAAGTGTGTGATGTGTTGTACACAGGTGTGTGTGAGTTGTACACGTGTGTGTGAGTTGTACATAAGTGTGTGAGTTGTACATAAGTGTGTGAGTTTTTGTACACAAGTGTGTGTGAGCTATTGTACACAAGTGTGTAAGGTGTAGTACACACAAGTCTGTTTGAGCTGCTGTACACGTGTGTGGAGTTCAAGAATATCTCACTAGGTGCCAGTGGTACGCGAAAACTTCCTTGTCAGTCAGAGAGGTGGCCTCGCTGTTTGGCGTTAGTGTTCGATCAGCCACATCCATCTCTAGAATTGCTAAGGCCTGGTAGATGAGAGGGAAATCCCTCAATCACCCAAAGTTTGTGACGTCTTCAGCTTTGCGAGCTAAAGTCGGCTGACATTTTACACTTAACTGCCCCTGATCGCGAAGTTGCAGATATCGAAAGCTTTGTGGGATTTCCTTCAGCGTGCTGGCATTAATACTATAAATGGCTGTGAATCAACATAACCTAATGTAGACAGGTCTGAGCGAGAAACACCGGAAAACCTCTACTGCCATGACGTATTCAGCAATGCGAGCTACATATATAGACAGCTGACGTCACAACCATCCCCACTTGCATGCTGGAAACGTCACGCTAGTGGAGGCTTTCCGAGGTTTCCCTTTCTGCGATCAGGCATATATAAAGTAGACTATGGATAAGCCCGAACCACTGAAAGTGTTCGAGATGGCCACTCAAGCAGCGGTGTTTCACTCACCCTTCCGAAATAATTCGAATCCAGCGGTATTTACGAGCATGTCAAGCGCCGGCGTAAGTGCATTGAACCAGAGGGGAATCTATGCTGAATAGTAATAATGTCATTTTGTCAGTGTTAACAGTAAATATTCTGTTTTTTTTTTTAATTCACATGAAAACACGTACGACGTGTGCGCAGAGATGTCTTTTATTTCGAATTTAATTCGTTCCAGGAAGCTGCTGCTCAGACTGAATTATTCGATGTTCGAATAGTTGTCTCCCATTAGAAAAAAAATGAAAATAAAGTAACCTATTCACAGATCCCAAGAAATGCCTATTTTGGTAAAAGCAAATAAACATAATTTAGGGTGAAGATAGCACAATTAATTACCCTAAAAAAATAATTAAAACAATTAATAAAGTATGCACATCGTATACTAAAATGAAAATCGCATTTACTGCAACTTAGTGTTGAACGATTATGCCCTGTGCAGCAGGTGGAGAGGAAAGGGGAAATTACTGTTTAGGTTTTATTTTTCACATAAATACACCAAATAACTGTTCTTCTGGTGTTCTCTCGCTCTCTATTTCTCTCCTGCCCTTAGCACCACTGGTTGCTGATTTTGGTTAACTTTCCCTCTTTGCTACATCTGCACCACTTGTTTTCTTGTTTCAAGATGAGCTTCTTTATTACACCAATCATTGTTACTAAAACCTTCCTTCTGACCTCGCTCATCCTCACTCTTCTTAGATGCTATCGTTAATAAACTGATATTATATACACATATATACATATAACCAGAGTATTACAACTAACTACTACAACTATTACAACGTGCCTTAATAGCAAAAAGACAGAAGTAATGGTAACAACAAAGAAAAAGACATCACCTCAGTGGAAAATAAAGACAAGTGGAACAATATTAAAACAGGTAAATACATTTAAATATTTGGGAACTTTGGTAACCTCAGACGGAAGATGTACAAAAGAGGTGAGATGGTGAATGACTCAGGCAAAAGCAGATTTCCAAAAATGAGGAAGATACTATGCAATCCATTTTTGACAATAGAAACAAGAAAAACAGTTCTTAAATGTTATGTTGAGCCAGTCTTAACATATGAATGTGAATCATGGACAATAGGACAACAGACAAGAAAATCACTGGAGTCTGTAGAAATGTGGTTTTACAGAAGAATGTTGAGAATACCATGGACAGCTAAGAAGAGTACTGAAGATGTTCTGAAAGAGGCCACAGCAAAAAGAGAGCTAATTTCCAATATTAGGATGACACAATGATCATTTTTGGCCATGTAATGAGAATAGAACAGCTGGAATATATTGTAACAACTGGAAAAATTGAGGGACGAAGAGATAGAGGGAAGCAAAGAGAAAAAATACCAGACAGCTTAAGAGAATGGCTTGGCAGAAGGTCAACAACAGAAATTATAAATAACTGTCGAAATCGAAAGTTGTGGAGAGACATGATCACCTACACTAGCAGGCCCGGGACTTGATGATGATGATGATGATGATTACAACTAAAGCAGAAAAAAGTACAGAAAACGCAAACGAAACGCAAATGATGATTTGGATGCATAACATGTGGCATTGAGAGATGACATGTTGGCTGCGCGGGCAGTTCGATTGTAGGAATCAAAACGACGTCCTAGGAGCAGATTCTTCCTGGCGTAGTTTCTGCACCATTCTGAACATTTCTGCCGTTACTGTAAGTAAAAGCCTCGCCATCAATCAAGATTTGGTCACTAGACTAGGAATGATGTTCGAGGCATAGAAGACGTCTACAGTCAGAAAGTTGAAGTAACAGTGAGAGAAGAGCATCGCATTGAGAGGTGAATACATAGAGGACCACAAGCCCCAAATCAGGATGCCTTTCATAATATGAATAGATATGAACAAGTTATCATTATACGCCTCAGAACAGGACACAATCGACTCCATAGTCACAAGTATACACAATTAAAGATCGGCACCTCAACTACTTGTACATGCGGACAGGCACCCCAGACTGCTGAACACATACTTCAAGACTGCACTGAATATAGTAGACTGAGGAAAATCCATTGGCCCATAGATACAACACTACATACAAAACTATATGGGCCACTGCAAGAATTACAAAAGACAGTAAAATGTATACAGATAGACAGAGCAAGAAAAAAAAGCCAGAAAACGAACTAATATAATGTAAAAATTTGCAGGAACGGACTGGGGAGCAGACAGCAATATTTTGAAAAGACTATACGTAGGAACATATAGATATATATATATATACAAGACTATACATGGACAGTGGACAAACAAATGAAAAGACGATTGGAGGCCACAGAGATGGGATTTCTCAAAAGAATGTTGAAAGTTCCCTGGACAGCTAAAAAGACCAATGAGGAAGTTCTCAAAAAGGCCAACACAAAAAGGGAGCTCTTAAAAAACATCAGAAAGAAGCAATCAACATTTTTCGGGCACATCATGAGAAGAGGAAAGTTGGAATACTTGGTTTCATCATCATCATCATTGAGTGCCGTCTCCGCAACGAAGGTTGGCTACCATGGAGCGCCATTCTGCTCTATCTCTTGCTTTGATGGTGCAGGTTGTCATCGGTTGGTTTGTCCATCTTTTGATGTTACTCGTCCATGTTAATCTTGGTCTGCCTCTGCCTCTTTTACCTTTATTTTCCCCTCCAGGATTACTTTCAGTAGGCTGTTGTGTCTTTTAACATGGCCCAAGAATCGCATTTGTCTTGTTCTAATTGTGTTGAGAAGTTCTCTTTTCATTTTTAGTTGTTTTAAGACTTCATCGTTTAATATTTGGTACAACTGGCAAAATAAATGGAAAGAGAGATCGCGGGCGACAAAGAGAGAAAATACTGGATAGCTTGATGTCATGGCATGGAAAACAGAACTGATACGGTGCACTGTAGATAGAAGATTGTGGAGGGACATGATCACCTACGCCAACCGGTATGGCACATGATGATGATGTTACGTAGGAAGAGTCAGACCAGTTCTAGAGTATGGAGTCACAGCCTGGGCTATGGTTTCCAAATCACACCTTAGCAAAATTAACAGAACACAGAACAAAGCTGCCCGTATTATCACTGATGCTATGAAATCTACACCTATCAAGACTCTAGAAACAGTAACAGATTTACAACCCTTAGATGACAGATGGGTCACTAAAGTATTGCAACAAGCGGAGAAATATAGAAGGCTCCTTAGCCACCCCATGCACCAAAGAATAACTGGTTCCGGAATTGTACGACTAAAGAGGAGCAACTTCGCTGCAATTGCCAATGAACTAACTACTGGAGACCCAGTACTTTCCCAAACAATATCGAAACCCTTGGGCCCATCTGATATGTCTCCTCATGGAAAACATAAAATACCAGAACTTAAGGAAAATATAACATGAATCATGAAAAAATGCACCCAATCAGACACAGAAAGAAAACACGTATCAGAAAAGTACATACACGATAACTACCCACATGACTCTTGGTCCCACGTATACACAGATGGCTCTGCTACAAATGCTACCAGAAATGGAGGGGGTGGTGTGTTCTTGACGATAGAATAACTTGGACGAGATCACCAAGTCAATAGCTACTGGAAATTCTCAAACAACTTTAAAGCAGAAACTGAGGCCATCAGAGATGCTGCAACACTGGCTACTCAACACAAAAATAACATGCACAATAAATTTTTGATTCTGACTGATGCACTGTCAGTACTATCAGCTCTAAAAAGCCATAAGAACAATGAACTAGATGACTTGAGAACAGCTCTGGACCAGCTATGCAATAACTTCCAGAGAGTAGTCATCCAGTGGATACCATCACACTGTAATATACACGGAAACGAACGCGCAGACAAATTAGCTAAAGAGGGAGGGAGATTACCACAAGAGAACCATCCGCTCAGTTATGATGAAGCCAAATCCATCCTCAAAGGTCAGTTCCATGAAAAATGGAAACGAGAACACCCAAAACATAACGGGAGGGACGGTTACCACCAACTATCACGGTGATCATACTTCGCCTACGCACAGGCCACAATAGAATGAGAAATCACATGTTCTCCAAATTCAAAATAGGTACAACCAGCCTATGCCACTGTACACTGGACAATATGACTACAAAACATGTTCTACAGGATTGCCCCCAGTACACAGACCTGAGAAGAGCAATGTGGTCCACACCCACTTCCCTAAAAAGAGAAACTACATGGGGCAATCGAATCACATAAACAGACAGCTGACTTTATGGGAGAGTCTGGAATCCTACTCTTATTGAGTCTTGATCGCAGAGAGAGAGAGAGAGAGAGAGAGAGAGAGAGAGAGAGAGAGAGAGAGAGAGAGAGAGAGATACAGGAAACGACATTGCAGATATAGACAATACTTCAGGCGAACGAAAGATAGATAGATAGAGGACTAAAGTTAACACTGATATGTGCACTGACTCTTCATACTAAAGTGCTCAATTGTTTGACCAACCATTATGTTTGAATGTGTGTGTTTGTGTAATGCTTTTCTTAAGCAAAGTCTTCTGGACTCCATCATTACATCCCGTATCTGGGTACATGACAGGCCACTGTAGATCTTCTGTGCTTACATTTGTATTATCGTTGTTAAAAATAATAATGTGAGGATGCAAACTGTCGTCAAAACTAATTTCCTGATTTATAATTTTATAATTCGGGGCATTATTAAAATCATAAAAATAGTAGGCATTACTACGTCGGGAAACAACAAATAAACTGGTTTGCCCATTTAGAAATAATGCCATACAAATCCTTACAATACAAAGCATATATTAAAAGAGGAAAGGGCAGAAGAGCAGGAGGCAGACCAAGAGCAAGATGGACAGGCAACATCAAAGAAGCGCTACAACATCAATTGATAATGAGTGAAGCCGCCAAGAGGGGGAGAACAAGAATTTTGTATCTCGTTCGACACCAGAACGGGTACAAAGAAGTGAAGAAAAGAGAAGGATTCGAGTTCTAACAGTTTACAGGGAGGCTATCTAGACCGCTCCGGCTGTGAAAAAGTCTTGTATACGAGTATAAAACTGTACAGAGATAAATCTAGAAATCTTAAATCGGAGCGAAAGTTCACGGTCACTGGAACAATAACAATGTTTGTAGCCTTCAATTTGCGTCTACGAGCATTAATCAAATATATTCACACAATGACTCAAATTGATAGGCTGGAGAAAATACAAAATGAAGCCAAGCGCATTATCTTGGGATGTACGAGGGACACTCCCTGTGTAGCAATGAGGTATCTTCTTGACTTTCCAACCATGGATGACAGAATCAAGATCTGGAGAGCACGAGCATACCTGAAGATTAGTGCAGATAAAGAGCATCCATTGACCACGTGCTCAACACAAGGAAAGGTGCCAGGCTAAAAAGACGCAAATCATGGGTGGGCCGAGCAGAAGATGTCATCAAACAGGTCTGTGGGCTTACCAATCTCAGCGTTGGTGAGGAGTGGATACCGGTGCCTACGTCTTTCAATGGGACTTTCTCGTGTATTGTCACACTCGACAGGAAAAGTATGGAACAGAACCCGGTCGTGGTTAATGATGAGGTCAACGGTCTCATCTGCGATAACATCGATGAGAAAGATGCAGTCATCTATACAGACGGATCTGTAATACGACACCAAAGAAGTGCATGGGCATTTACAGCACGCTCGGCAGGCAGAATAGTCTATGAAGACAGTGGTGCATACGTCATGACCACGAGTAGCATGACAATGGAGGTGATGGCAGTGACCAAGGCATTCAAATGGTTAGAGTCACAAGACTACACCCACGCATGTATACTGAGTGATTCGATGAGCATGATAAGGAAAGTGGAGGCGGGCTCTGTGCGCATGCAATGGGTAGAGTCGTTGCAGAAATAATCCAAAATACGTAAGGTCACCATTGTCTTTGTCCCTGGACATGCGGGAGTACGGGAAAATGAAAGAGCGGACAGGTTGGCTAGCTGTGCTGTCGTTGAGGACGGGCAACCAATGGATCGGGCGGACATCATCAATGCCCTCCAAGATGTGGGAAGAGCACAGGACTTCAACAAACACAGATCCACGTCACTTCTTCGGATGATGGAAATGGGAGTTAAGATGGGCACAGCCAGAAATGAGAAACTTAGTGGCCGTGTAAGAAGACTTATCAACCAACATAGAACTGGAGTCGTCAGAGCGGACACTGCGGGAATTGCTGTGGAGGGGATCTGAGCACCTATGGACATGTTCGGGGTGCAATGATGATGACCCGCAAATAACTCAATAACTCAATTCTTTCACACAACTCGAGATGTGTGTCGAATAGTGATGACGTTCCAGTGACGTAACTAGTGTTCAGAAACGATTGGGCAGACCGAAAGTCTAAAGTATGGGATATCGCCGGCACGAGCAAGATGATTTGAAAAGTTGAATTTCTAGTAATAATGCACTCTTTATTATTCTTCTTCCGCTTCCCCTTTTCCACTTCTTTTTTTTTCTTCTTCCTCTTTTTTAATTTTTCCTCTTTATTTATTTTTCTTCTTATGTGATCAGTTTCATATCTGGTTAAAAGCATATCTTTACTAGGAGTGCCTCATAGCTTGTGTGTCATACATTTTTTTTAAAGGAGCTATCTGTCTGTTCTTAGCTCTCTGTAAAATCCATATGATTGGAGGATATGCTAGAGTCTGAAGGCAGGCTAGTGTAGGCAGTGCGAGATTATTGTGATGCTTGCAATCTAAGTAAATTGACACAGATTACAATTGCTTGCTTGGACATTCAGATTAAGAGAAAAAGCAGTTTTTGTGGTTCCACAACATTTTCTGCCAAACCTGGAAACAATCAATTGAAAGGCTGAGCTTCTAGTCTTCTGTTATCTGTTTTTGCATTTTATTTTACTCTCCATTAGGGCATATCCCATAAACAAGAGATCTCCTATCTCTTCAATTCTGTGCTGTCTTGCCTAATCGTCAAACAATGTCTGGAAATTCTACGTTCCAATTTTTGCCCTGGAAAGATGGCCAACAGTGTGGCTTCCAGACTCTCCCTACTTTTACCACAACAGGTTATAAGTCTTCGTAGCTGAGCTCCATTATCTCCCTGATTTCTTATTCTCAGATCTAGTTGATTTTTCCAAAGCAGGGACCTTTTTCATGTGATTTGGTCGCTGGTCTTACGTCTCCTTATTTTACATCTATGCTTGGGACCAGTATCGACGGAGTTGAACTTTAAGCACCAAATAGTTATAATTTTCAAGGTGTCGGTCATCCCTGGTGCGTCTGGTGAATATGGGGTTAGCGCCCACCTTTAGTGATGGCCACCTGTATATTTACGAATTATAAGGTTAATATCACGCCAGGCCGTTGTACTTTTCTAGAGATAAATATCTGGTACCCATTTTAGAAGCTCGACGAATCCCAACATTCAGAACAAAATGAGCCATTTTGAAAAATAAAACTTAGACTACCAGGGCAACAGATGAGTCCGCAAACCATTTTACCACTGTGGCATTATAAATATGAACTAAATGTGAGGATAGTTATCATGCTGTAGGCGCATTGCCTGAAAGCAGTCATCAATCACAGCTCACTACTATCGTTAGCATCAGCGTACCGGAAGTGATTAAAGTCCTACTGCATTTTTAACTAGAAACCGAGGAACTAATGAGGCCAAGCGACAAAGGATCAAATTGGGAAAACAGCTCGATGTCAACAAATACTGAGATAGGATATACTAGACTGAAAGTAAGGCGTATATAACGCTATTAGCTGCTGTAAACCGGGAAGCAACAAAATTACGCCCACTTAGAACAGTTTTAAGTTGGTCACCCAGTAAAGTATTTGCCAGGTAGAAGCAACAGTTATATAAAAATATATATATGAGTATATTGTGTGTGTTTGAATTTTAATTCCATCGGTGTGCAAGTGGCCGAGTAGGAAAAAAGGTATTGTTCTCCAAATAGGAGAGATGTGAGTTCGAATCACGGTAGGGTAAACATTTTTCTCGCTCTGACCGGAACACCTCGTAGCGACAGCCCTGAGCAGGTCGCCTCCATTCTCCAGCTACTTCAGGTAAGACAGTGTAATACCAAAAAACTGACCTCAATTATGTCTTTGTCCCATCTACCCGACCCTCCAGCTACTGACTGTCAATACGCCCGTTAATGTTGTTTGGGTTGCTACCAGTAAACAATGTCCTGTATTGATTTGTCCGGCGGATTCCTTTACATCAAAGAAAGCACTCCGTTTAAACAACATGTCAGCGCCGTACGTCTGGGACAATTCCGCTGATAGCTTTGTAAGGCATCATGTCAGCAACAGGGAGCCGCGATAGCCCAGTGGTTAGTGAACTGGACTACAAAGGACAAGGGGTAGGGTTCGATCTTAACTGACGGCTTCTGGGTTCACCCAGCCTTAAATGGGTACCGGAATTTTTTCTGGGAAAGTAAAGCGGCACGGGCGTAATACCGACCACATTACCCCAACAATTATGTGCCGAAGGTCTGTAAAATGTATGGTCACTAACACCATCTTCCCTACACGCCACCCAGCGTGACGGGGGTACTTTACTTTACTACTATCTCAGCAACATACTATGCCTGTTCTCCGTGCCATATATGAATGTTCAAACTTCTGTGCACATATTCTTTATACAGTTATCGTGTTATAAAACAAGTTATTAAAGAAACTGGAAAGTGAAGCGGCACAAATGTTTCACAACGTACATCTTACATAGATAATAAGATAAAATAAGCAGGTACAAGCAAGCTTTAATTTAGAACTCAGACGAAAAAAGTTCACATTTTTGTTGAAAAATACACAAAATGTATAGACATTGACAGTTCAACATGAGGAAAGAAATAATCATAATTGATTCATGTCTTTTGCAGAACGTAGCAGTCATCACAACCCGTCAGCCCGTTTGTAGCCAGATCTCCCATTTCTGTTATGTTGAAGGTGTTTTTTTCTATTTTGATGTTTTGAAACTATCCTCTTGGCCTCTCTCTGACTCGTCTTCCTGGAACCATGTTTTCCATTGCTATTCTTTCCAGCCAACTGTCTTTTAACGTGACTAGTTTTTTTTTTTCGTCTGTACGATGCTGTTCTTGTTTTAAGTCAATTCTTGTCAACGTTTAGCTCTTCTAAAAAGACTTTATTGCTCTTTTTCATTATACACGGAAACATCTATATAGCATTTTTCATGCAGCATTTTGTTTCGAGTAAATCAATTTTCTTCATTGTTTGCGAAATTGTACATGATTCACAACAATATATTGCTATCAGGAAGATACATACCTTCAGTAGTTTTAATTTGATTGCCTTATGTGTAATGTGCCGTGTTTTCTACACTGGATTTCATTTTTGTTTTGCTTTTGCTTTTCCTCTTTAAATCCTTCTGGCAGTCTCTATTGTTATTACAGATCCCATATATTCAGTTCATAATTTGTTACAATTTCCGCTTCTTCGTTGATGATGATTTTGAGCTGACTCTTTGCTTTGTCGGTGAGTGTTATCTTGGTTTTCTGTATTTAGATAGATATTGTGCTCTTCGCTGTAAACAAATAGTTTATACATTTTCTTCCATTGTTACATGTACGTATGAGTTAACAAAAACGCATATACTCAACAATACAACATAAATTATTTGGATTAAAGATTGCTTGCGTTTAATCAAAGCAAAGCCTGCCAGATCATCGAACAAGGACTACCAATGCAACAAGGAAATAACAGCAGAGACAAAACTGCCATTCTAAAACATATCCTTCATTCCAACTTTGTCTTACCAAAGGGGGCTAGACAAAACTGCCATTCTAAAACACATCCTTCATTCCAACTTTGTGTTACCAAAGGGGGCTAGACAAAACTGCCATTCTAAAACACATCCTTCATTCCAACTTAGTGTTACCAAAGGGGGCTAGACAAAACTGCCTTTCTAAAACACATCCTTCATTCCAACTTTGTATTACCAAAGGGGGCTAGACAAAACTAAAACAAAAACAATCAGAAAAACAACCACCATCAAAACATTGGATACGCGACAGCAAGCAGCTGAGACATAGGTTGCGAATGAAGTAAACTACGGATAATGTCCCACTATTGAATACATAGAAAACAACAGACGGAAATGGATCTACTACGTGATAAGACAGATAATGCAGAACGTGATACAGAATATCATCAACAAACGCTACAATGATAAAACTCGAAAAATATGAATTGAATGAATATCATAAATACTGGGAATCACTAGAAGCACAGACGCCATAATAATAGAGGATGTCAGCAAAAAGAAATTTCAAATTATCTTCCGTTGGCGCTGAAAGGCACTTGAAGTAGAAAATAATAAGAATCAAAGAATGCAGTAAATATATTTTAGCTGCAAAATGAAAGTTTACTGTCACTTAATATCGATGTTAAAAGATTTCTTCTTTCACGTAATGTCCATGACCGCTATATTTCAAATATAGCTGTGCACTATTGATTACAATCTCTTTATGGTGGATGCACTTTTATTTTATTGTTATAATACTAGTTTGAGAGCCGCGATAGCTCAGTGGTTAGTGAACTGGACTACAAAGGACAAGGGGTAGGGTTCGATCCAAACCGACGGCTTCCGGCTCACCCAGCCTTTAATGGGTACCGGATTTTTTTCTAGGAAAGTAAAGCGGCACGACCACATTACCCCAAAAATCATGTGCCGAAGGTCTGTAAAATTTATGGTCACTAACACCATATTCCCTATACGCCACTTGGCGTGACGGGAATACTTTACTTTTTACTATTTTGTGTGCGTTGAATTACTGTATTTCATGTATTAAGAAGTATTGAATTTCACAAATATGTGAGCACCTGTCTCATCAGAGATTTGCTGCTCTTTCATAGCGGACAATGATGGACATGTCATCAGTAGGACCAGCGGTACAGCTGATTTTAAATACAAAAAAAGGGGGGGGGGTTGTGGGTGAATTTAAACATTTTACGTTGCAGCTTTGCGGTAAAGATGTGAATAGCCTTTCTGTGTTATTTTTTTAAATTTCGTCTGTAATAAAACTAAAGTTACCTGTTATTGTATCATTCTTGCATCGTAGAGATCCTACTACTGAGCTTAACAAATGAGTTAGAACTTTTAGAGATATTGGACCTGCAGGAGCTTTGTGAAGACCATAACGAGAGCAACGAGTGTTAGAACTTTTAGAGACATAGGACCTTCAGGGATCTTGTGGAGACCCTAACGAGAACAACGAGTGTTAGAACATTTAGAGACATAGGACCTTCAGGGATCAGATGGAGACCCTAGCGAGAGCAACGAGTGTTAGAACTTTTAGAGACAAAGGACCTTCAGGGATCTTGTGGAGACCCTAACGAGAACAACGAGTGTTAGAACATTTAGAGACATAGGACCTTCAGGGATCTTGTGGAGACCCTAACGAGAACAACGAGTGTTAGAACATTTAGAGACATAGGACCTTCAACGATCTTGTGGAGACCCTAACGAGAGCAACGAGTGTTAGAACATTTAGAGACATAGGACCTTCAACGATCTTGTGGAGACCCTAACGAGAGCAACGAGTGTTAGAACATTTAGAGACATTGAACCTTCAGAAACGTCGTAGAGACCCTAACGAGATTAACGAATGTGTTAGAACATTTAGGGGGAGCCGCGATAGCTCAGTGGTTAGTGAACTGGAATACAAAAGACGAGGGTCAGGGTTCGATCCCAACCGAAGGCTTCCGGGTTCACCCAGCCTTAAATGGGCATCGCATTTTTTTCTGGGAAAGTAAAGCGGCACGGGCGTAATACCGACCACATTACCCCAAAAATCATGTGCTGAAGGTCTGTAAAATATAGTCAGTAACACCATATTTCCCTATACGCCACTTGGCGTGACGGAGGTACTTTCCTTTTTAATTAGAACATTTAGAGACATTTAACCTTCAGAAACGTCGTAGAGACCCTAACGAGTGTGTTAGAACATTTAGAGACATTTAACCTTCAGAAACGTCGTAGAGACCCTAACGAGTGTGTTAGAACATTTAGAGACAATGAACCTTCAGAAACGTCGTAGACACCCTAACGAGTGTGTTAGAACATTTAGAGACATTTAACCTTCAGAAACGTCGTAGAGACCCTAACGAGTGTGTTAGAACATTTAGAGACAATGAACCTTCAGAAACGTCGTAGAGACCCTAACGAGTGTGTTAGAACATTTAGAGACAATGAACCTTCAGAAACGTCGTAGAGACCCTAACGAGAATAACGAGTGTGTTAGAACATTTAGAGACATTGAACCTTCAGAAACGTCAGAGACCCTAACGTGAATAACGAGTGTTTGAACATTTAGAGACATTGAACCTTCAGAAACGTCAGAGACCCTAACGTGAATAACGAGTGTTTGAACATTTAGAGACATTGAACCTTCAGAAACGTCAGAGACCCTAACGAGAATAACGAGTGTGTTAGAACATTTAGAGACACTGAACCTTCAGAAACGTCGTAGAGACCCTAGCGATCGTAAAGAGGCTGTTAAAACATTTAGAGACATTGGAGCTTCAAGAACCTGTGTAGCTTTTATGACCTAACCTAGGATGTCAAGGCTATAAAAGGGGCTGAGTGGTCTAAAAGTAAGGCCTCCGTCTCTAGTTAAGAGAATCCCACCACAGGTGGTGGACAGATGTAAGGATCGAATCCGTAGTTACATCGTGCTCCTCTTGTCTCTGGGTAGTGAGATCCGATATATAATTTTCTTTAGACACGACGAGAAACAGGAGGCTCCATGTGCATTCTGGGAACATTAAAGAAACCAGATTCTTTAGCAGTTGAATAACGAAAAGAGTAGACCACAAATAGCCGCCTCCCGGGCCCAAATTAATAGGAAAAAACTTACCCAAAACGTTAGAACACTATTCTCTAGAAATCGGAGAATATCTGCCTGTACCGCGAGCAATAACAAAATGTAAGAGAAGTCTACAGCCATTGATATAGAGAGAGGAGTAAGATAAGGATGCATCCATCACCAAGCTTATTCAATCTACACACTGAGCAAATCTTTAAAAACATCATAGAGATGCCAGGCCTAAACATTAATGGAAAGATAATAAATAACCTAAGATATGCAGATGATACTATATTACTAGCAGAAAATCCTAAAGATCTACAGCACTTACTTAATAAAATAAACATGACAAGCGGAATATATGGATTAGATATGATATGAATATCAAAAATACTAAAACCATGATCATAATCAAAGATAATACTCAAAACCTTGAAGTGAATATCAAAATTGAAGGAATAGATCTGGAGACAGTTCAGAGCTACAACTATTTTGGACATACTATAACCAGTGATGGAAAATGTAAAACTGAAATAAACAAAAGAACAGGATTAGTAAAATGTAATTTTAATGACGTGAAAAATATACTAACAGCAAAACAAATAACACCACCGCTAAAATTAAGAATAGCAAAATGTTATATCTTCTCAACACTCCTGTATGGTACAGAAACATGGATATTAGACAAGAGAACAGAGCAGAAAATTGTAGTTTTTTAAAATGTGGATTTATAGAAGAATAGGAAGAATGGATAGAAAGAAAAGAAAACAAACGGTTATGTCTTAAAACAACTTAAAATGAAAAGAGAACTACTAAACATAATTCAAGAACAGAAAAAAACGAAGAACAATATATGGTCCGAAGTGGGATCGAACCCGTACTCCCTGGCACCGCGCCTTGCCACGAGAGGCCGAACGCTTGGCACACTGCCACTCAGCCAACTAAAAAATTGGCTATTGTAGTAGTGTCTTCCACGAAAGGCGCTCTCAATGACTATAGCATAGGGTAACGATCTCAGACCGGAAATAAATTGTATATTTGTACTTTTCTATTAATGCAAGTATCTCCCAGTAGGGCTGAATACTTGTGTTGTAGACAAACATTTATAGGACGAAACAGCACGGATAGTAGTTTCCAGTGGTTATATACTGGTAACAAATAATAATACATAAATATTATTATATGGGGAACTTCCGAGGCGATAATAGGGAATAATAGAACAAATAAGTATGTGTTAGCACTCGGAAAAATTAACAGACAAACAACAACAGAAAAAAACGAAGAACAATATATGGTCCGAAGTGGGATCGAACCCGTACTCCCTGGCACCGCGCCTTGCCACGAGAGGCCGAACGCTTGGCACACTGCCACTCAGCCAACTAAAAAATTGGCTATTGTAGTAGTGTCTTCCACGAAAGGCGCTCTCAATGACTATAGCATAGGGTAACGATCTCAGACCGGAAATAAATTGTATATTTGTACTTTTCTATTAATGCAAGTATCTCCCAGTAGGGCTGAATACTTGTGTTGTAGACAAACATTTATAGGACGAAACAGCACGGATAGTAGTTTCCAGTGGTTATATACTGGTAACAAATAATAATACATAAATATTATTATATGGGGAACTTCCGAGGCGATAATAGGGAATAATAGAACAAATAAGTATGTGTTAGCACTCGGAAAAATTAACAGACAAACAACAACAGAAAAAAACGAAGAACAATATATGGTCCGAAGTGGGATCGAACCCGTACTCCCTGGCACCGCGCCTTGCCACGAGAGGCCGAACGCTTGGCACACTGCCACTCAGCCAACTAAAAAATTGGCTATTGTAGTAGTGTCTTCCACGAAAGGCGCTCTCAATGACTATAGCATAGGGTAACGATCTCAGACCGGAAATAAATTGTATATTTGTACTTTTCTATTAATGCAAGTATCTCCCAGTAGGGCTGAATACTTGTGTTGTAGACAAACATTTATAGGACGAAACAGCACGGATAGTAGTTTCCAGTGGTTATATACTGGTAACAAATAATAATACATAAATATTATTATATGGGGAACTTCCGAGGCGATAATAGGGAATAATAGAACAAATAAGTATGTGTTAGCACTCGGAAAAATTAACAGACAAACAACAACAGAAAAAAACGAAGAACAATATATGGTCCGAAGTGGGATCGAACCCGTACTCCCTGGCACCGCGCCTTGCCACGAGAGGCCGAACGCTTGGCACACTGCCACTCAGCCAACTAAAAAATTGGCTATTGTAGTAGTGTCTTCCACGAAAGGCGCTCTCAATGACTATAGCATAGGGTAACGATCTCAGACCGGAAATAAATTGTATATTTGTACTTTTCTATTAATGCAAGTATCTCCCAGTAGGGCTGAATACTTGTGTTGTAGACAAACATTTATAGGACGAAACAGCACGGATAGTAGTTTCCAGTGGTTATATACTGGTAACAAATAATAATACATAAATATTATTATATGGGGAACTTCCGAGGCGATAATAGGGAATAATAGAACAAATAAGTATGTGTTAGCACTCGGAAAAATTAACAGACAAACAACAACAGAAAAAAACGAAGAACAATATATGGTCCGAAGTGGGATCGAACCCGTACTCCCTGGCACCGCGCCTTGCCACGAGAGGCCGAACGCTTGGCACACTGCCACTCAGCCAACTAAAAAATTGGCTATTGTAGTAGTGTCTTCCACGAAAGGCGCTCTCAATGACTATAGCATAGGGTAACGATCTCAGACCGGAAATAAATTGTATATTTGTACTTTTCTATTAATGCAAGTATCTCCCAGTAGGGCTGAATACTTGTGTTGTAGACAAACATTTATAGGACGAAACAGCACGGATAGTAGTTTCCAGTGGTTATATACTGGTAACAAATAATAATACATAAATATTATTATATGGGGAACTTCCGAGGCGATAATAGGGAATAATAGAACAAATAAGTATGTGTTAGCACTCGGAAAAATTAACAGACAAACAACAACAGAAAAAAACGAAGAACAATATATGGTCCGAAGTGGGATCGAACCCGTACTCCCTGGCACCGCGCCTTGCCACGAGAGGCCGAACGCTTGGCACACTGCCACTCAGCCAACTAAAAAATTGGCTATTGTAGTAGTGTCTTCCACGAAAGGCGCTCTCAATGACTATAGCATAGGGTAACGATCTCAGACCGGAAATAAATTGTATATTTGTACTTTTCTATTAATGCAAGTATCTCCCAGTAGGGCTGAATACTTGTGTTGTAGACAAACATTTATAGGACGAAACAGCACGGATAGTAGTTTCCAGTGGTTATATACTGGTAACAAATAATAATACATAAATATTATTATATGGGGAACTTCCGAGGCGATAATAGGGAATAATAGAACAAATAAGTATGTGTTAGCACTCGGAAAAATTAACAGACAAACAACAACAGAAAAAAACGAAGAACAATATATGGTCCGAAGTGGGATCGAACCCGTACTCCCTGGCACCGCGCCTTGCCACGAGAGGCCGAACGCTTGGCACACTGCCACTCAGCCAACTAAAAAATTGGCTATTGTAGTAGTGTCTTCCACGAAAGGCGCTCTCAATGACTATAGCATAGGGTAACGATCTCAGACCGGAAATAAATTGTATATTTGTACTTTTCTATTAATGCAAGTATCTCCCAGTAGGGCTGAATACTTGTGTTGTAGACAAACATTTATAGGACGAAACAGCACGGATAGTAGTTTCCAGTGGTTATATACTGGTAACAAATAATAATACATAAATATTATTATATGGGGAACTTCCGAGGCGATAATAGGGAATAATAGAACAAATAAGTATGTGTTAGCACTCGGAAAAATTAACAGACAAACAACAACAGAAAAAAACGAAGAACAATATATGGTCCGAAGTGGGATCGAACCCGTACTCCCTGGCACCGCGCCTTGCCACGAGAGGCCGAACGCTTGGCACACTGCCACTCAGCCAACTAAAAAATTGGCTATTGTAGTAGTGTCTTCCACGAAAGGTGCTCTCAATGACTATAGCATAGGGTAACGATCTCAGACCGGAAATAAATTGTATATTTGTACTTTTCTATTAATGCAAGTATCTCCCAGTAGGGCTGAATACTTGTGCGCGGTGCCAGGGAGTACGGGTTCGATCCCACTTCGGACCATATATTGTTCTTCGTTTTTTTCTGTTGTTGTTTGTCTGTTAGTTTTTCCGAGTGCTAACACATACTTATTTGTTCTATTATTCCCTATTATCGCCTCGGAAGTTCCCCATATAATAATATTTATGTATTATTATTTGTTACCAGTATATAACCACTGGAAACTACTATCCGTGCTGTTTCGTCCTATAAATGTTTGTCTACAGCACAAGTATTCAGCCCTACTGGGAGATACTTGCATTAATAGAAAAGTACAAATATACAATTTATTTCCGGTCTGAGATCGTTACCCTACGCTATAGTCATTGAGAGCGCCTTTCGTGGAAGACACTACTACAATAGCCAATTTTTTAGTTGGCTGAGTGGCAGTGTGCCAAGCGTTCGGCCTCTCGTGGCAAGGCGCGGTGCCAGGGAGTACGGGTTCGATCCCACTTCGGACCATATATTGTTCTTCGTTTTTTTCTGTTGTTGTTTGTCTGTTAATTTTTCCGAGTGCTAACACATACTTATTTGTTCTATTATTCCCTATTATCGCCTCGGAAGTTCCCCATATAATAATATTTATGTATTATTATTTGTTACCAGTATATAACCACTGGAAACTACTATCCGTGCTGTTTCGTCCTATAAATGTTTGTCTACAACACAAGTATTCAGCCCTACTGGGAGATACTTGCATTAATAGAAAAGTACAAATATACAATTTATTTCCGGTCTGAGATCGTTACCCTATGCTATAGTCATTGAGAGCGCCTTTCGTGGAAGACACTACTACAATAGCCAATTTTTTAGTTGGCTGAGTGGCAGTGTGCCAAGCGTTCGGCCTCTCGTGGCAAGGCGCGGTGCCAGGGAGTACGGGTTCGATCCCACTTCGGACCATATATTGTTCTTCGTTTTTTTCTGTTGTTGTTTGTCTGTTAATTTTTCCGAGTGCTAACACATACTTATTTGTTCTATTATTCCCTATTATCGCCTCGGAAGTTCCCCATATAATAATATTTATGTATTATTATTTGTTACCAGTATATAACCACTGGAAACTACTATCCATGCTGTTTCGTCCTATAAATGTTTGTCTACAACACAAGTATTCAGCCCTACTGGGAGATACTTGCATTAATAGAAAAGTACAAATATACAATTTATTTCCGGTCTGAGATCGTTACCCTATGCTATAGTCATTGAGAGCGCCTTTCGTGGAAGACACTACTACAATAGCCAATTTTTTAGTTGGCTGAGTGGCAGTGTGCCAAGCGTTCGGCCTCTCGTGGCAAGGCGCGGTGCCAGGGAGTACGGGTTCGATCCCACTTCGGACCATATATTGTTCTTCGTTTTTTTCTGTTGTTGTTTGTCTGTTAATTTTTCCGAGTGCTAACACATACTTATTTGTTCTATTATTCCCTATTATCGCCTCGGAAGTTCCCCATATAATAATATTTATGTATTATTATTTGTTACCAGTATATAACCACTGGAAACTACTATCCGTGCTGTTTCGTCCTATAAATGTTTGTCTACAACACAAGTATTCAGCCCTACTGGGAGATACTTGCATTAATAGAAAAGTACAAATATACAATTTATTTCCGGTCTGAGATCGTTACCCTATGCTATAGTCATTGAGAGCGCCTTTCGTGGAAGACACTACTACAATAGCCAATTTTTTAGTTGGCTGAGTGGCAGTGTGCCAAGCGTTCGGCCTCTCGTGGCAAGGCGCGGTGCCAGGGAGTACGGGTTCGATCCCACTTCGGACCATATATTGTTCTTCGTTTTTTTCTGTTGTTGTTTGTCTGTTAATTTTTCCGAGTGCTAACACATACTTATTTGTTCTATTATTCCCTATTATCGCCTCGGAAGTTCCCCATATAATAATATTTATGTATTATTATTTGTTACCAGTATATAACCACTGGAAACTACTATCCGTGCTGTTTCGTCCTATAAATGTTTGTCTACAACACAAGTATTCAGCCCTACTGGGAGATACTTGCATTAATAGAAAAGTACAAATATACAATTTATTTCCGGTCTGAGATCGTTACCCTATGCTATAGTCATTGAGAGCGCCTTTCGTGGAAGACACTACTACAATAGCCAATTTTTTAGTTGGCTGAGTGGCAGTGTGCCAAGCGTTCGGCCTCTCGTGGCAAGGCGCGGTGCCAGGGAGTACGGGTTCGATCCCACTTCGGACCATATATTGTTCTTCGTTTTTTTCTGTTGTTGTTTGTCTGTTAATTTTTCCGAGTGCTAACACATACTTATTTGTTCTATTATTCCCTATTATCGCCTCGGAAGTTCCCCATATAATAATATTTATGTATTATTATTTGTTACCAGTATATAACCACTGGAAACTACTATCCGTGCTGTTTCGTCCTATAAATGTTTGTCTACAACACAAGTATTCAGCCCTACTGGGATATACTTGCATTAATAGAAAAGTACAAATATACAATTTATTTCCGGTCTGAGATCGTTACCCTATGCTATAGTCATTGAGAGCGCCTTTCGTGGAAGACACTACTACAATAGCCAATTTTTTAGTTGGCTGAGTGGCAGTGTGCCAAGCGTTCGGCCTCTCGTGGCAAGGCGCGGTGCCAGGGAGTACGGGTTCGATCCCACTTCGGACCATATATTGTTCTTCGTTTTTTTCTGTTGTTGTTTGTCTGTTAATTTTTCCGAGTGCTAACACATACTTATTTGTTCTATTATTCCCTATTATCGCCTCGGAAGTTCCCCATATAATAATATTTATGTATTATTATTTGTTACCAGTATATAACCACTGGAAACTACTATCCGTGCTGTTTCGTCCTATAAATGTTTGTCTACAACACAAGTATTCAGCCCTACTGGGAGATACTTGCATTAATAGAAAAGTACAAATATACAATTTATTTCCGGTCTGAGATCGTTACCCTATGCTATAGTCATTGAGAGCGCCTTTCGTGGAAGACACTACTACAATAGCCAATTTTTTAGTTGGCTGAGTGGCAGTGTGCCAAGCGTTCGGCCTCTCGTGGCAAGGCGCGGTGCCAGGGAGTACGGGTTCGATCCCACTTCGGACCATATATTGTTCTTCGTTTTTTTCTGTTGTTGTTTGTCTGTTAATTTTTCCGAGTGCTAACACATACTTATTTGTTCTATTATTCCCTATTATCGCCTCGGAAGTTCCCCATATAATAATATTTATGTATTATTATTTGTTACCAGTATATAACCACTGGAAACTACTATCCGTGCTGTTTCGTCCTATAAATGTTTGTCTACAACACAAGTATTCAGCCCTACTGGGAGATACTTGCATTAATAGAAAAGTACAAATATACAATTTATTTCCGGTCTGAGATCGTTACCCTATGCTATAGTCATTGAGAGCGCCTTTCGTGGAAGACACTACTACAATAGCCAATTTTTTAGTTGGCTGAGTGGCAGTGTGCCAAGCGTTCGGCCTCTCGTGGCAAGGCGCGGTGCCAGGGAGTACGGGTTCGATCCCACTTCGGACCATATATTGTTCTTCGTTTTTTTCTGTTGTTGTTTGTCTGTTAATTTTTCCGAGTGCTAACACATACTTATTTGTTCTATTATTCCCTATTATCGCCTCGGAAGTTCCCCATATAATAATATTTATGTATTATTATTTGTTACCAGTATATAACCACTGGAAACTACTATCCGTGCTGTTTCGTCCTATAAATGTTTGTCTACAACACAAGTATTCAGCCCTACTGGGAGATACTTGCATTAATAGAAAAGTACAAATATACAATTTATTTCCGGTCTGAGATCGTTACCCTATGCTATAGTCATTGAGAGCGCCTTTCGTGGAAGACACTACTACAATAGCCAATTTTTTAGTTGGCTGAGTGGCAGTGTGCCAAGCGTTCGGCCTCTCGTGGCAAGGCGCGGTGCCAGGGAGTACGGGTTCGATCCCACTTCGGACCATATATTGTTCTTCGTTTTTTTCTGTTGTTGTTTGTCTGTTAATTTTTCCGAGTGCTAACACATACTTATTTGTTCTATTATTCCCTATTATCGCCTCGGAAGTTCCCCATATAATAATATTTATGTATTATTATTTGTTACCAGTATATAACCACTGGAAACTACTATCCGTGCTGTTTCGTCCTATAAATGTTTGTCTACAACACAAGTATTCAGCCCTACTGGGAGATACTTGCATTAATAGAAAAGTACAAATATACAATTTATTTCCGGTCTGAGATCGTTACCCTATGCTATAGTCATTGAGAGCGCCTTTCGTGGAAGACACTACTACAATAGCCAATTTTTTAGTTGGCTGAGTGGCAGTGTGCCAAGCGTTCGGCCTCTCGTGGCAAGGCGCGGTGCCAGGGAGTACGGGTTCGATCCCACTTCGGACCATATATTGTTCTTCGTTTTTTTCTGTTGTTGTTTGTCTGTTAATTTTTCCGAGTGCTAACACATACTTATTTGTTCTATTATTCCCTATTATCGCCTCGGAAGTTCCCCATATAATAATATTTATGTATTATTATTTGTTACCAGTATATAACCACTGGAAACTACTATCCGTGCTGTTTCGTCCTATAAATGTTTGTCTACAACACAAGTATTCAGCCCTACTGGGAGATACATGTACTTGCATTAATAGAAAAGTACAAATATACAATTTATTTCCGGTCTGAGATCGTTACCCTATGCTATAGTCATTGAGAGCGCCTTTCGTGGAAGACACTACTACAATAGCCAATTTTTTAGTTGGCTGAGTGGCAGTGTGCCAAGCGTTCGGCCTCTCGTGGCAAGGCGCGGTGCCAGGGAGTACGGGTTCGATCCCACTTCGGACCATATATTGTTCTTCGTTTTTTTCTGTTGTTGTTTGTCTGTTAATTTTTCCGAGTGCTAACACATACTTATTTGTTCTATTATTCCCTATTATCGCCTCGGAAGTTCCCCATATAATAATATTTATGTATTATTATTTGTTACCAGTATATAACCACTGGAAACTACTATCCGTGCTGTTTCGTCCTATAAATGTTTGTCTACAACACAAGTATTCAGCCCTACTGGGAGATACTTGCATTAATAGAAAAGTACAAATATACAATTTATTTCCGGTCTGAGATCGTTACCCTATGCTATAGTCATTGAGAGCGCCTTTCGTGGAAGACACTACTACAATAGCCAATTTTTTAGTTGGCTGAGTGGCAGTGTGCCAAGCGTTCGGCCTCTCGTGGCAAGGCGCGGTGCCAGGGAGTACGGGTTCGATCCCACTTCGGACCATATATTGTTCTTCGTTTTTTTCTGTTGTTGTTTGTCTGTTAATTTTTCCGAGTGCTAACACATACTTATTTGTTCTATTATTCCCTATTATCGCCTCGGAAGTTCCCCATATAATAATATTTATGTATTATTATTTGTTACCAGTATATAACCACTGGAAACTACTATCCGTGCTGTTTCGTCCTATAAATGTTTGTCTACAACACAAGTATTCAGCCCTACTGGGAGATACTTGCATTAATAGAAAAGTACAAATATACAATTTATTTCCGGTCTGAGATCGTTACCCTATGCTATAGTCATTGAGAGCGCCTTTCGTGGAAGACACTACTACAATAGCCAATTTTTTAGTTGGCTGAGTGGCAGTGTGCCAAGCGTTCGGCCTCTCGTGGCAAGGCGCGGTGCCAGGGAGTACGGGTTCGATCCCACTTCGGACCATATATTGTTCTTCGTTTTTTTCTGTTGTTGTTTGTCTGTTAATTTTTCCGAGTGCTAACACATACTTATTTGTTCTATTATTCCCTATTATCGCCTCGGAAGTTCCCCATATAATAATATTTATGTATTATTATTTGTTACCAGTATATAACCACTGGAAACTACTATCCGTGCTGTTTCGTCCTATAAATGTTTGTCTACAACACAAGTATTCAGCCCTACTGGGAGATACTACTTGCATTAATAGAAAAGTACAAATATACAATTTATTTCCGGTCTGAGATCGTTACCCTATGCTATAGTCATTGAGAGCGCCTTTCGTGGAAGACACTACTACAATAGCCAATTTTTTAGTTGGCTGAGTGGCAGTGTGCCAAGCGTTCGGCCTCTCGTGGCAAGGCGCGGTGCCAGGGAGTACGGGTTCGATCCCACTTCGGACCATATATTGTTCTTCGTTTTTTTCTGTTGTTGTTTGTCTGTTAATTTTTCCGAGTGCTAACACATACTTATTTGTTCTATTATTCCCTATTATCGCCTCGGAAGTTCCCCATATAATAATATTTATGTATTATTATTTGTTACCAGTATATAACCACTGGAAACTACTATCCGTGCTGTTTCGTCCTATAAATGTTTGTCTACAACACAAGTATTCAGCCCTACTGGGAGATACTTGCATTAATAGAAAAGTACAAATATACAATTTATTTCCGGTCTGAGATCGTTACCCTATGCTATAGTCATTGAGAGCGCCTTTCGTGGAAGACACTACTACAATAGCCAATTTTTTAGTTGGCTGAGTGGCAGTGTGCCAAGCGTTCGGCCTCTCGTGGCAAGGCGCGGTGCCAGGGAGTACGGGTTCGATCCCACTTCGGACCATATATTGTTCTTCGTTTTTTTCTGTTGTTGTTTGTCTGTTAATTTTTCCGAGTGCTAACACATACTTATTTGTTCTATTATTCCCTATTATCGCCTCGGAAGTTCCCCATATAATAATATTTATGTATTATTATTTGTTACCAGTATATAACCACTGGAAACTACTATCCGTGCTGTTTCGTCCTATAAATGTTTGTCTACAACACAAGTATTCAGCCCTACTGGGAGATACTTGCATTAATAGAAAAGTACAAATATACAATTTATTTCCGGTCTGAGATCGTTACCCTATGCTATAGTCATTGAGAGCGCCTTTCGTGGAAGACACTACTACAATAGCCAATTTTTTAGTTGGCTGAGTGGCAGTGTGCCAAGCGTTCGGCCTCTCGTGGCAAGGCGCGGTGCCAGGGAGTACGGGTTCGATCCCACTTCGGACCATATATTGTTCTTCGTTTTTTTCTGTTGTTGTTTGTCTGTTAATTTTTCCGAGTGCTAACACATACTTATTTGTTCTATTATTCCCTATTATCGCCTCGGAAGTTCCCCATATAATAATATTTATGTATTATTATTTGTTACCAATAAACATAATTCAACCAAGACTAATGAGACTTTTGGGGCATGTGAACATCAAAAGATTAACAAGTCAGCCTATGACAACATACACCATCAAAGCAAGTGACAGAGCTGAATGGCGCTCCATCGTAGCCAACCTTCGATTCGGAGACGGCTCACAATGATGATGCCGAGAGACTCCTGCCCACACGGCTGTTGGAGTGAAAACAGGAACAAGTGATATTCACGAAAAATTCAGTCCCTTGGGGCTTCGCTGAGGATATGAAGCTGGTGAACACATAGAGACAAGGCTGAGAGAGATTTACGCTTCGGGAGATACATGTAGTGGAAATGTAAGGACTTGACAAGAAAGATTGATTGAAGTCTTTCTATTATCGATTGTTGGAAAGTGACATGGTGAATGACGAAGGTCCAGTTATGAAACTGAGAATGTAGAATAAGGCTAGTTGTTGAAGGGTGGGGTTACAGAGAGAACGCATCTGGAATATTGTATCATCATCAAGTACCGGGCCTGCTGGCGTAGGTGATCATGTCTCTCCACAATTTTCGATCTCGACAGTTATTTATCATTTCTGTTGTTGACCATCTGCCAAACCATTCTCTTAAGCTGTCTAGTATTTTTTTTCTTTGCTTTCCTCTATTTCGTCGTCCCTCAATTTTCCCAGTTGTTGCAATATATTCAAGTTGTTCTCGTCTCATTACATGGCAAAAAAATTATGGTTGTTTCTTCCTAATATTGGAAATTAGCTCTCTTTTTGCTTTGGCCTCTTTCAGAAAGTTTTCATTACTTTTCTTAGCTGTCCATGGTATTCTCAATATTCTTCTGTAAAACCACATTTCAACAGACTCCAGTGATTTTCTTGTTTGTTGTCCTATTGTCCATAATTCACATCCATATGTTAAGACAGACCCTTATTGTACAGCCAACTAAATATAGGAACTAACAACGTATAAATTTGGTGTTTGTTGAGATTGACAGAACATCTATGACTCTGTCCAGAGTGGAGTGAAGTGTAGTCTAGCAACCAATGATATAACAGGAACGTTCATACCTTGAGTTATTTGCCGGTCATCATCATTGTACTCCGAACATGTCTATAAGTGCTCAGATCCCCTCCTCAGCACGTCTCGGCAGTGTCCAGCGACTGACGACTCCAGTTCTGTGTTGATTGATAAGTCTTCTTATACGCCCATTAAGTTTCTCGTTTCAAACTGTCCTTCGTCATACGATATCGTCATTCATCGCAAACAATCGGAATATCGAAATACTATCTGGATGAAATCACGTTATTTCGTTGTCTCTTGCACTGATGGTGTATGCTGTCACATGATCTCCTATCTATATCTTAATGTTATCAGTCGACTTTAGCCTTTATCTACCACTATGTCGTTTACCATGTATTTTCTCCTCCAACTTTGATGACTTTTAGTATAACTTTGGTTTCTTTGTGTCTATAACAATTTGTAATAGTGTAATGTAATGGTGTAATGTAATCGTGTAATGTAATGGTGTAAGAAGATATTGTAATATAATAGTGTATTGGGAGAGTGTCATGAAAATCTGGTGTCTTCATGGAAAGTAAAACTCACGAGACAGATTACGAGTTCAGGGTCTCGCATGAAGATTAGAATGAGTTGAGTCGTGGAGTGCAGTCAAGCGTGAGGAGAGAACAAAGGGGAGTGGAGCTAACAGCGCAGTTTAAGTGAAGAGTGCGTGATAGGTGAGTAGAGTTAGGAGAATAAATAGAAAAGGGTACTTCTCGAGAATATTAGGGCATGTTCTAGAAACACAGAGAGTGATCCTTGCGGTATTTAAGGGTCTGCACAAGCTGACAAGTGGGAGCCGCGATAGCTCAGTGGTTAGTGAACTGGGCTACCACGGACAATGGGTAGGGTTCGATCCCAATCGACGGCTCCGGGTTCACCCAGCCTTAAATGGGTACCGGATTTTTTTCTGGGAAAGTAAAGCAGCACGGGCGTAATACTGACCACATTACCCCAAAAAATATAGGGTCACTAACACCATATTTCCCTATACGCCACTTGGCGTGACGAGGGTACTTCACTTTTTTTTTACAAGCTGAAAAGTGATGGAGGCACATGTACGCTAAGGAGAGAAGTAAGATCCTTTAGTTTAGTAATATGGCGAACGCCCATATTAGTTAGAAGTGTGCAGAGAATAACAAAACGGTGGATAATTCATTTAGAATATCTTCTTCAGATAATATAGTTTAGTAATTATGATGTTCGTTTATTATATGGATAAGTAACAGTGAGCAGATTATTAAGTTGCTGTGATATTATGTTTCAAGGATAACAGAAGTAATTGTAATACGTGACGAGAGAGTCAGGAAGTTAGTCATGAATAGTTAAGGAGTTAGAACCTCCTTGGCACTACTTTGACACATAAAGTGGTCATCCACGCCGCCAAGCCTCGTTGTTACTGAGATTGGTGTATTCAGTGGATTGTTATAAATGGTTATGGTTATGGAAGGCCCCGGTATCACTGCAAACGAATTAAAATCCATAATTGCTCAACCGCCCGTGCCAGTGGAATCATCCGAATTACTATTTCATCTCCCAAACAAAGAAAGGTAGATGTATGCCCAATCATAGCAGTTTCAGCACACGCCAAAAGACATAAGGCGAAACCGCACAGAAAGTGAACACAGCCATCTGTTCTCCATCATACGATATCATCATTCATCGTAAGCAATCGACATATCGAAATACGATCAAAACAGAAGAACCGCACAGCTCACAGTTGTAAATAAACATCTTGACGTTCTTGTGTTACAATGAGACTTATGTACTAACTGAATTGCCTGTAGGTACTAACTGAATTGCCTGTAGATGTGTTGATAAGCTGTATCTAGTAGACCGCCTGGTCCAACCCATGTATGGACCAAAACACAACGCGAAGTACCACTAGTTATGACGGTAACGGAAGTAAGGCTTCTACATTAGCAGAATAAATAGTAAAGAGTCCTCGTCACGCCAAGTGGCGTATAGGGAATATGGTATTAGTGAACATAAGTTTTACAGACCTTCAGCACATGATTTTTGGGGTAATGTGGCCGGTATTACGCCCGTGCCGCTTTACTTTCCCAGAAAAAATCCGGTACCCATTTAAGGATGAGTGAACCCGGAAGCCGTCGGTTGGGATTGAACCTTACCTCTTGTCCTTTGTAGTCCAGTTTACTAACCACTGAGCTATCTCGGCTCCCACATTAGCAGAATACTAGAGCTATAGTGCTTGAGTAGCTCTAAGATCAGCCCAGTTCATAATCAGATCACAAACAGTCGAGTACCAGTTCAAGCTGAGCCATCATCGAAATCATCGAGATCATCATAGTTCTCAAAGTATAAATTGTCCTTAATATCTATTGAGGACACCGATGTGATAATTCTTTTTACAAATTGTCTTGTTCGAATTATCACTTGTACACAACGTCTTTCTTTCTTCTGTCCGCCTATTTATTCCATTCTTCCATAAACTCACAGTTCAAGTGTTTAAATTTTTCTTCTGTTGTTGTATTGAGGGTCCATGTTTCTCTACCATACAGAAGTGTTAAGTTGATTAAAAACATTCGCTATCACAACAATGCTGAACGTGATGTCATCAAAATGTAGGTCAAACGTTAACCAAAGACATATGATCTGGCCTGTAACGAGAGACACGAAACAAACTATGGATGATAAAAGTTAATGCGCGCGATGACGTTGGTCCATAGTGGCTACAATGTCGCTGAATTTGAGAACTGGAGATCAAACACTTCACTTCATGTCGCGGTTTAACAAACAATTTTGTTTTGCTCTCCTTATTAAAGTAACTGTGAAAAACACTACATTTTCATATATTTTTAAGGTCTAAAATTGCATTAATGTCTTCCAAGTCACTAGGGGATATTGATCGTGAAATTTTAACTAGAAAGACTCCAAATGGTTCATTTTTTTCTTAAAATAACATCGACTACTGAGTCAAAGCTCCATTATTTGCTATGTAAAAGCCATTAACTCAATCTGAAACATCAGTCAAGCCACACACAAAAATAAGTTTGCAATCACTCGATGTATGTAATGGGTTTTTAAACAACCAATCATCGTCAAAATATTTTAGTTTTCTTTTTATGAAGATGCCTAAAATCGTGTTTGCTTGTTTAGTGGCTGTCTGACCAGTCAATAGAACGTATTTGACGCTGTGAGCTTCATTTACGGTCAACACTAACAAGTTATGTTCGACTACTTACAAGACAAGTTAAAATGTTTATCAACATTTTTCGAAAATTACAGAAAATCAACTTTATATTCTTCAGTGTTATTATCAGTTTAAATGACAGCCAGATTACCATCACTAGAAACCATTACAGCAGAAGTCAACAGAAGAGCAAAAGACCACAAACTATATCTCCTATCGACGATGAAAAGCAAATGAGAAAAAGAAGAAGAATGACAAACACAAAATTGAACCACAGTTTTGGTAATTTGTCAAAGTTCTTAAAAAAAAATAAAACTGGACTAACTGTCTTTGTAAATTGCATGAATTCTAGTTTGTATTTTTGACTCAATCTGTTTAATTTAGTTTACCCACTCCAATGGAGGGGTCTGTGGTCTGTCACCGGATTTGTTTTCACTTTACAGCGAAAATATTAAGAGATCATCATCATCATCAAGTACCGGGCCTGCTTTCGTAGTTGATCATGTCTCTCCACAACTTTCGATCTCGACAGTTATTTATCATTTCTGTTGTTGACCTTCTGCCAAGCCATTCTCTTAAGCTGTCTGGTATTTTTTCTATTTGCTTCCCTCTATCTCTTCGTGCCTCAGTTTTTCCAGTTGTTACAATATATTCCAGCTGTTCTCTTCTCATTACATGGCCAAAAAATGATGATTGTTTCTTCCTAATATTGGAAATTAGCTCTCTTTTTGCTTTGACCGCTTTCAGAACATTTTCATTACTCTTCTTAGCTGGCCATGGTACTCTCAGCATTCTTCTGTAAAATCACATTTCTACAGACTCCAGTGATTTTCTTGTTTGTTGTCCTATTGTCCATGATTCACATCCATATGTTAAGATTGTTTCTACATAATATTTAAGAACTCTTTTTCTTGTTTCTATTGTCAGAAATGGAGTGCATAATTGTGATATCAGTAGATATAAAAGGAATTGAAGTCAACGGTCACAACATAAACAATTTGCGATATGCGGATGACATAGTCTTAATTGCAGATACAGAGAATGCACTACAAGAAATGATAGACATAGTAAAAGAAAGCAACAAAAAACGGTCTTAGTATGAATAGTAAGAAAACAGAAGCAATGGTCATATGGAAAAAAACAATCCTCACCATCATGCAACATAAAAATAAAAAGGACAAATCTGAAACAAGTGCAACTAGTAAAATACTTGGGCACAATAACATCAGATAGAAGATGCACCACAGAAATAAAAATCAAAATAGATCAGGTCAAAATAACATTTCAGAAAATGAAAAATATCTTATGCAACAAATCTATGTCAATAGAAGTGAGAAAAAGAGTTCCTCGGTGCTATAAAGAGCTAATTCTGACCTATGGAAGCGAATTATGGGTCGTAAACAAACAAATGAAAAGACGATTAGAGGCCACAGAGATGGGACTTCTCAGAAGAATGTTGAAAATTCCCTGGACAGCTAAAAAGACCAAAGAGAAAACTCTCAAAGAGGCCAATACAAAAAGAGAGCTCATAAAAAAAAAAAACATCAGAAAGAAACAATCATTTTTCGGGCACATCAAGAGAAGAGGAAAGTTTAAATACTTGATTACAACTGGAAAAATACAGGGAAAGTGAGATCGTGGACGACAAAGAGGGAAAATACTAGATACCTTGGTGTCGTGGCATGGTAAACAGTCAACAACAGAATTGATACGATGCACAGTGAATAGAAGATTGTGGAAGGACATGATCTCCTACGCCAACAGGGGTTGTCACTTAATGATGATGAAGAAACGAGAAACAAAGTCATTTCTCACATAAGGAGCTTGACATCCAGAAGAACACTCCGCAGGTAACGTTGTCACACATTTCATCATGTGCCAGCCGAAGCAAGCAAGGTAAATATTGGCTCTTAACGTATAACGTCAACAGTCGTTAGATTTGAACTTAATGACATTTTATTGATAGTTCTAGAAAAGTTGTTGCATTTATCGCTGCTGAAAGTGTCCTTAATATGCAGCATTCAGATTATTTGTAAAGTTGATTTTTAATTGTAGTACTTGTGATACAAAACAAAATGTGAATTGCGTAGTTAATTAACGGTTGTAATGATGATTCTTTAATGGGATATGGTGTACTGGAAGAGACATATCAGCGGTGTCATGTATATGTGAAGTAAATTAATTGTTGAACAACCAATGTCATTACAATTAAAGAGGCAAATTCCTTCTTGAATGTACTATAGAAGAGTCATATATAGTTTATTATTATGTAGCGACCAGATGGCCAAGGGAACTAAAATATCACTGATACACAGCTGTGCATAGGGAGCAAAGTATGAAGCTTGACAGTGATCGGGAACACTCTTTGAAAGCAAGTATGAAGCTTGACAGTGATAGGGAACACTCTTTGAAAGCAAGTATGAAGCTTGACAGTGATAGGGAACACTCTTTGAAAGCACGTATGAAGCTTGACAGTGATAGGGAACACTCTTTGAAAGCACGTATGAAGCTTGACAGTGATAGGGAACACTCTTTGAAAGCACGCATGAAGCTTGACAATGATAGGGAACACTCTTTGAAAGCACGTATGAAGCTTGACAGTGATAGGGAACACTCTTTGAAAGCAAGTATGAAACTTGACAGTGATAGGGAACACTCTTTGAAAGCAAGTATGAAACTTGACAGTGATAAGGAACACTCTTTGAAAGCAAGTATGAAACTTGACAGTGATAGGGAACACTCTTTGAAAGCAAGTATGAAACTTGACAGTGATAAGGAACACTCTTTAAAAGCAAGTATGAAGCTTGACAGTGATAGGGAACACTCTTTAAAAGCAAGTCAATCAATGTTCTCCCTCGCTGTTATTGTTAACATAATAGAAACATACAAAGGAACATTTCTTTTATTGAATCCTACATGAATTTTAAAAATAAATATGTGGCATCAAATACAAAATGAGCAGTTTATAATACAAATATGCTGCTAATTGTAATCGCTCTGGAGTCTCGGTCATGGTAATAAGATCCCTTGTATAAAAATAAAATAGAACTTGATGTCTGAGTCGTGGTGCAGTGGGAAGAGATGAGATGGATAAGACAAACATCGCGGAAGCAAAGAAAGAGGTTAAACGACAGCCCCCCCCTTTTTTTTTACATCCCCAATGGAGAAGGGGAAGGCTAAAACATGCTTGAAAAAGATGGAACAAGAGATGAGAAAATGGGGAAGACACGAGCCGATTTTAAGAGAATGACAACAAACAGGACGACATCGGAAAGCGTTGAAGACCAATGCTCCATATAAAATTGAAAGATGAAGCCACGTCCTCATATTTCACTCAAAAGAAAATTATATGTCCAGTTTCTGACAATTATTGAATGACAAGCTTGAAGCATAGAAATTATAACTGTCCAGTTTGACAAAGAAACGAAATATATTTGTATCGGCAAGTGGGTAAGCTGTAATCATCATCATCAAGTGCCATCGCCGCAACGAAGGTTGGCTACCATGGAGCGCCATTCTACTCTGTCTCTTGCTTTGATGGTGCAGGTTATCATAGGCTGATTTGTCCATCTTTTGATGTTACTCGTCCATGTTATTCTTTGTCTGCCTCTGCCTCTTTTACCTTGTATTTTCTCCTCCAGGATTACTTTTAGTAGGCTGTTGTATCTTTTAACATGGCCCAAAAATCGCACTTGTCTTGTTTGAATTATGTTTAGTAGTTTTATTTTCATTTTTAGTTATTTTAAAACTTTATCGTTTGTTTTCTTTTCCCTCCGTCCAATTCTACCTATTCTTCTATAAATCCACATTTCAAAGGCTTAAATTCTCTGTTCTGTTTTCTTGTCTAATGACCATGTTCCTGCACCATACAGGAATATTCAGAAGACGTAATATTTTGCTATTCTTAGTTTTAGCCCTGGTGTTATTTGTTTTGATGTTAGTATGTTAAGCTGTAATCACATGTCATTATTAATCAGCCCGATGGCGCTCCCACACAATAACGCTTTGTTTCCTGCGAGTCAGAGGAGAATAGGTTTCAGATCAGTTGGATTAGCCATGAGGATGTAATTCGATGGCCAGCTTGAGTGTTCGTTGCATTATTGCTGTAATGAAAGGAATTTCAGAAAGTGCACTTCCTACATAACACTGTTGAATATAGTCAAATATGAAACTGCCGATAATTTTTAGTCAAATTCGCTCTTAGATCCACACACAACTAAACGATTTGTGTCTTAGTCTATGCAGCTGCAGGTCTAGAGCATCAAACACTCACGATATGAGTGTTTGACACTGTGTGTCCATGAGTGTTTGATACTGTGTGACCCTCAGTGTTGGATGCGGTGTGACCCTGAGTGTTTGATACTGTGTGTCCATGAGTGTTTGATACTGTACGATCCTGAGTGTTTGATGCTGTGTGACCCTGAGTGTTTGATGTTCTGTGCCACTGAGTGTTTGATGCTCTGTGTCACTGAGTGTTTGATGCTCTGTGTCACTGAGTGTTTGACCCTGTGTGTCACTGAGTGTTTGATGCTCTGTGTCACTGAGTGTTTGATGCTGTGTGTCACTGAGTGTTTGATGCTGTGTGTCACTGAGTGTTTGATGCTGTGTGTCACTGAGTGTTTGATGCTGTTTGTCACTGAGTGTTTGATGCTGTGTGTCACTAAGTGTTTGATGCTGTGTGACCCTGAGTGTTTGATGCCGTGTGACCCTGAGTGTTTGATGCTGTGTGACCCTGAGTATTTGATGCTGTGTGTCACTGAGTGTTTGATGCTGAATCTCTGAGTGTTTCACACTGTACGTCCCTGAGTGTTTGATGTTGTGTGTCACTGAGTGTTTCACACTGTATGTCCCTGAGTGTTTGATGATGTGAGTCACTGATTATTTGATGCTGAGTGTCACTTAGTCTTCGATACCGTATGTCCCTGTGTGTTTGATACTGTGTGTCACTGAGTGTTTGATACTGTGTTTCACTGAGTGTTTGATACTGTGTGTCTCTGAGTGTTTCTTGCTGAGTGGCCCTGAGTGTTTGATACTGTGTGTCCCTGAGTGTTTGATGCTGTGTTTCACTGAGCGTTTGATGCTATGTGACCCTGAGTGTTTGATGCTGTTTGTCACTGAGTGTTTCACACTGTACGTCCCTGAGTGTTTGATGTTGTGTGTCACTGAGTGTTTCACACTGTATGTTCCTGAGTGTTTGATGATGTGAGTCACTGATTATTTGATGCTGTGTATCACTGAGTGTTTGATGCTGTGTGTAACTGAGTGCCTGATACTGTGTGGCCCTGAGTGTTTGATACTGTGTGTCCCTGAGTGCTTGATACTCTGTGTCACTGAGTGTCTGATACTCTATGGCCCTGAGTGTTTGATACTGTGTATCACTGTCTTCGATACGGTATGTCCCTGAGTGTTTAATGCTGTGTGACCTTGAATGTTTGATACTGTGTGACCCTGAGTTTTTAATACGGTATGTCCGATTTTTTAAAATATTGTGCGCATTGTTGGCCGAACATATCAATTTCAATCCAGTCGTTGCCTGACCACGCTCTGTGGCCCGCCAAGATCTGGACCTCAGTGAAGTGACTTATTTCCCTGTTTTGAGAGTCTATCATATTATCACCATGCAGTTAAACATCTGTGTATAACAACTATTTTTGTGCTGTGGTTTATTTTTCCTGCTGAATGCCTTTTAGCCGAAACGTCGTTCTACTTTTGTTTTGTTTCTCACCTACGTAAAACTACCATACCACTTTTTCCTTTTTTTAAATATCAGTATAATCATCAGCTTAACAGCAGCCTCGCATTCCCATGCATCTTGATGCCTTTACCCACTCACGATATGACTCCCTAATGATTTGCTATCTTCTACATTTTTGTCACCGCACTCTCCCATCCCGGGAGCCGCGATAGCTCAGTGGTTAGTGAACTGGACTACAAAGGACAAAAGGTAGGGTTCGATCCCAACCGACGGTTTCCGGGTTCACCCAGCCTTAAAAGGGTACCGGATTTTTTTTCTGGGAAAGTAAAGCGGCACGCGCGTAATATCGACCACATTACTCCAAAAATCATGTCTGTAAAATTTATGGTCACTAACACCATGTTACCTATATGCCACTTGGTGTGACGGGAGCTTTTTACTTACTCCCCCATTCCCTCTCTCTGTAATGCGCGCGCGCATACACACACAACTCCCCCCCCCCCCCCCCCCCCCCCGTCGCTCTCTCTCTCTCTTAAAATTAAGGCTAAGGATGAATAGCAATGTTGATAAGAATTATATGGTGGCAATATTACGTATGCGAGAGACAAACAAAATGAGGTCGTCGTTGCAGTTTCGTAGGCCTTAATCTGACACAGTGGACAAAACAACATATATATCCTAATTGAATAAAACTGCATAGCGACTAAATATAATTCTCTTAGGTACAAACACACACATACATATATATATATAGTTTCGTATTTTGTCCACAATTCCAGCTGAAGACCTTTCTGAGCCGCAACGTGGGACCTGATTTTATATCTTACCTATGCAAAGGTGCAACAATAAGATTTTTACTTTTTTTCAGGCTTCAACTTTAACGCAGCTTCTCTGTTTGAACGTACCCCTCTCTTATGTTGACCTCATTATTTCTTATAGAACTTTCTTGTTCATGTAGGCGTCTGCTCCATCTTCAATTACAACATGCCATTAAATCCATCAAAGGTAAAAAAAAATGATTGCTTGTAGTCTGTTGAAAAAGAAATGTAAAATAAGAAAGGAAAGCGATAAAAGGTAAATTCTTTATTTAATATAAAGATAACTTAAGAAGTCAGATTTAAATATTTACTTTTCTGTACTGTGGTCTTGGGCTTCACGTATTCCTGCATGGCAAGCTGTGACGTATTTGAGGAATTGCTTTCCACTTAGTGTCTCCTGTGACGGGAAATAAAGCCTTTTTCCGACTGAGCTTTGTTTAGCGTGTCTCTCCTTTGTCTGTGCATCAGTAATGAGTACTTGACAGACCATTCTCAAGTCTGCCTGTTTTCTGGCCTTCAGTCTGGTCATACCAGGTATTGATCGGTTTGTTAGTCCTTCTAAATCAATTTTTAAGCGTTCTCTCCCACCCCACTTCACATTTTTCATCTCTTCGGAAACGTTTCGTACAGCAAGCATTCTTGAGAGACAGAATTTACAACCGAGTTGTCTAAAATCGTGGTTGATCCTGACCTGGTGTCAGAGACCCAGTCTACATTGATGATCTTTTTGGTACCATCTTTTTTCTTTATTTTTTTTCCCCACCATCTTCTTTCCCTGGTCTTAGACCCACAAAGCAGGCATTAGCAGTAACGTTCCATGAAATTTGAATGGAAGCAACAAAGTTCATCCACTTCATGTGATCCGTGCTCATTCTTCCCTGGGTGCCTTATATCTGCCCAAACCGCTTTTATAAATTCTCTCTATCCATCGACATATTGGCATGTCGCTCTTTTTCCTTCCATCCGAGGCCCACTGCATGGTCGTTCTTGTGTTTATTTAGGGACCCCATCGGAGCACATCGTCTATAAATTTCCAAATTCTGCCTGTTGTCACTATGTATATCTACTCTTCAGCTTGTGATAGGTTTGTGGTGGCTACTTTTGTTTGGCCACAATTTTCTAAAATATTTCTTCAGACATTACTAACTGATTGCCAGTCGTGGTGTTTTACTTTCTTCTTAACTACGACAATGGAATCCACGTAGAAGCAATGACAGATGCATATACCACATACATTATTTAGTTTATCTTTTGTGTCGTACTGGCTGAACCTACAAATGTTGAACTGGATGCAAAACAAACTGTCGACATTTATAATATGTTGTTGTTGTTGTTGCGTTCGCCAGCTTTCAACTCTGACGAAGTCCCTAGAGACTAGGAACTGAATTTTGCGTGTTAATCCATTTTCCCTGGCAGCCGTGTGCACAGGGGTCCACCGCCGCACAGGCAGATAACTCCGATTTCGGAGGTACTCATGTTTTTTTCCGTCGATGAGTAACTGATGTTTCAAGCCGGGTCTCGCTGCTGAGACCAGGGGTGGTTGCCGCAGACAGAAATCATAAATAAAAATCCCAACTGGTGTAGCCGAGATTTGAACCTACAACCTCTATGTCCCGAGGTCGGCGTCTTGCCTCGAGACCAACAAGTCCCCCATGGACTGGGAATATGAGGAAACTGCAACAAGGAACACTTTTCATGCATAGCCTTCAATGGTTCTCGCCGCCTATCCACCATATACTCCGAAGCCCACGTCCTCCCGAAAATGATGATCGTCATATTTCCTGAAAAATATATAGCGCTCGATGATGTTAGGCCATCGGTGTTGACTCCAATTCCGAACATAGAAACACACAGTTAATCGTCAGATCATCCCCGTCGCACATCAAACAACAGACCGTAAGATTAGCGTAAGGCCGGTCTAGGGATTTATGATCGACCATTACGATGACGTAACCTTAAATGGGAGCAGGATTTTTTTTCTGGGAAAAATAAAGCGGCACGGGCGTAATACCGACCACATTACCCGAAAAATCATGTGCCAAAGGTCTATGAAAAATATATGGAGACTAAAACTATATATATTCTTTATACGCCACTTGGCATGACTGGGGGTGGGGGGAAGAAACAGGGAAGTGGGGGGAGGGGGGAGGGTTAAAAAAATAAGAATCTGGAACATATTTTTTTCGTAACTAGATGAATTTTGAAATCGAATTTGTTGAAAAAGAAAATACTCAGGCGTGTGAGTCGGTAACTGCGATAGAATAATAGTTAGTGAAGTGGACTTAACAGAAGCAACAAGTCGGCTACAGTCGACGGCTCTAGCTTTATATTATTAATGAGTGTATGATTTTTGTGGGGGAAAAAGATGGGCATACGGTCCATTTGCTGGGCATACGGTCCATTTGCTGGGCATACGGTCCTTTTGCTGGGCATACGGTCCATTTGCTGGGCATACGGTCCTTTTGCTGGGCATACGGTCCATTTGCTGGGCATACGGTCCCTTTATTATTCGTGTAAATCGAAATACACACGGGTCATAGTGACAAACAGGTCTAGTTAAGGACACCGCCTTAACAGCCATTCACCACTGACCACATTAGGCCACAAATTATGCGTCGAAGGTCTGTTAAAAAATATGGGCACTAACACCATATTCCCTATACGTGACGGGGCTCTTTTAACTATTTTTTTCTTTTTCTATCCAAAAAAGTATCGATGGTCTAAAAGTTGTACAGACGTTAACGTCATATTTCACACGTTCTACGGGACGTGGCGAAAATGTCTTTCTTTTTCTTCTTTCATATGGGAGTCCAAGCTCCGACGGCCTGGGAAGCCGGATTGTGCGCTGTACACTTTGCCACAGCTAATTAATCCCAAGTTAAAGACATGACTAGTATGTATTGTTTATAAGTAAATAATAATTAAAGAGTATCTGAATATATATATATATATATATATATATATATATATATATATATATATATATATAACAAATGTATATGTGCGGGGAATTGTTGTCGTCATTATTGAGATGTACATGGTGTTTTTAAAGTCGCAGTGCAGTGAATTTATACTCTCTAAAGAAAAAAACGTCACCAGAAATGCGGTTAACTAATGCGTCACACAAATTGTAAAATAAATGGTATTATTCAAATATACTTGACTGCTATCGGCGAGCTTATAACGGGTAATGTTGGTATTAACACAATAAAGTTGTGCCTAAAGCATATGTTGAAGATGTCCACCACGGGCCTCAAGACATATCGTGATTCGTCTTTCCATATTTGCGAAAACCTTCAGAATAATGTCTGGTGATATTTGTTTAATCTTGTCTACTATTTCAGTCTTTAGGTCATTAATTGTCTGCGGATTATTTTCATAAACTTTCCCCTTCAATGCCCCCCACAGATAATAATCTGGGGATGTTAGATCTGGTGAACGAGCAGGCCAGATTCCACGTGAAATAATGCGATTTGCAAATATGCTTTCTAAATAATTGAGTGTTATTGTGGCTGTGTGTGCTGTTGCCCCATCCTGCTGAAACCAGGATTCCATAATTTCCCGTTCTTTAAGGTGTGCTATGAACGGTTCCAGAATTAAAGTACGGTAACGTTCTGCATTTATTGTTTCATTAAAAAACATAGGTCCTATTATCCGCATACGACTTATAGCGCACCACACTCCGACTTTTTGATCGTAAAGCGGCCCTTGATGAAATTCATGGGGGTTTTCACTGCTCCACAGCCGATTGTCCTGACTGTTCACATAACCGGATAAATGAAACCAGGCCTCATCAGTGAAAAAAGTGACGTCAAGGATGGCAGCGCCATGTTCATAAATAAATTCTGAAACCACATGCAGTAGTTTAAACGGGATTCATAATCTCTTTCTTGGAGTTGAGACACTTCAGTTAATTTGTATGGACGATAGTGTAGTTCACTTCTTAAAACCTTGTGAACAGAACTCTTAGATATTTCCACCTGTTGAGACAAGGGGTTTAAAGATGCATTTGGACTCATTGTAATTCTGTCTTGGAGTTCCATAATTTGGTCTTGTGAAATTGAAGGTCTTCCAATCGGTATGCATCTACCACACTACCGGTTTCACGAAACTTTTTGATCAATTTTGTAACAGAATTTCGGTGAGGGACTTGTGAGTCTGGAAATTTCCTCACGAATTGTCTAATGACCTCATCCGTATATTTACCGCCATTACGAAAGACATGCTCAACCAGAATTACCCTGTTTTCAATCGTCAACACCATTTCCTTCAAGCAATGAGACAGTGAAAGTAGCGTAGTGCCCGTCCTTTACGTAAATAAAACCTTAAAGGAAGCAGCGGTTTGTTCATAAATGTGGTTTACAAAATTGTGGTACGTAGATGATGATTACGTCATTTACTGAATATTAGAAATATTCACTGCACTGCGACTTTAAAAACACCCTGTATCTTCGTTGTGCATAAGTCTCTTGACGTTTGACAGCTGTTTGGCGACGTAAAGATGTAACACCGGCCCGATACTGTCCGCACCTACACAACTTAAACAGACTTGTACAGTTTGGGTAACAGCGCTTGTTTACTCGACTCTTGCATGATGTTTCTGATGTGGGTCGTCGTTGAATCTCTGGCTCTTCCCCATGCACAACCTCAGCTTCTTCTATCGCCACAGCATATATACCTTCAGTCGTTAATGAAACCTATTACGACTTCAGTACTTCGCGTTGTATCAGTTTTTACTTCTATCAGGCATGGATACAACACACATGTTTCATGTTATACACAAGTCTCTCTAAATAAAACATCTTAAGACTTTATTGATAGAGTCTATGTAAAAAATCCTCAACAATAAAGAACCCAGTGGTTTAATATTCCCGCTTGGGTCTGCAAGTAAAACTAGGTACACATGGTTCTGGATCTCGCTATACACTGCCTCTCGTCTTAAGTATGTTGGCTGGTTATACTGCGCTCAACCTATTCTTGAAAAGTAATTCTACAACAGCCTCAATGCTGCTCTACTCGTGAGGGTTCTCTTCTAGGGTATTTGACTTCTAGAGCCCCCTGAGTCTTCCTGATTACCAGGTTCAACCTACTGATACTATCTAGTCAATGACATGTCATCCATTATGCTATCTATCTGGTTTTGTGAGCTCCTCTACTAGAAAGTTCCACTTCACTATTTCTCTCTAATCACAGAGCAGATGTCCAACTACTGCTAACTGGGCCTTACGCCCTCATGGCGTGGCCACTCGGTTACTCTCTAGTTTACATGTGTCTTCTCTCTTGGAAAGTTCCCTCGACCCCTCCACAGGCCCCTAAATCTCTCACCCTCAGCCAATCAACAACCACTTCCTTAATTTCCCATCCAATGGATACTTTTAACGTCACCCCTTATATTTCACATTCACCTTTCCCTCTATCTACTCACTGCCCCGTGTTTGTCACCTGTCTCTACAATCACGAGACTCTCCTCTCTACTCACCCAAAAACAGTTCACTCATACTACTCGGGAATGACACTTCCCCACACCTACGGTGTTTCTTAACTCTCTCCACACCGTCCCTACTCCTCTTATTTCCTTTCATTCTTACAATCTTGTTTACATGTATGTATGTATGTATATATATATATATATATATATATATATACATATATATATATATATATATATATATATATATTCATTGATCTCATAAACTGAATAATGTCACTAACTGTGAAAAAATATGAACAATACTCGCACGCACAAGGAACCAAATAAATGAAAGACATAACATGTCAATTTCATTTGCTATGTGATTTTTTTCTAAAGTAACTACAATCCAACGGTAGTCACACTTGTCAATTACCCTAACGGCATAGTTACATCAACAACTTGGTTGCAGCCCTTGGTTAGTGGTCCGAAATGAAAGGGAAATTGAGAATGTTTATAACACTCAGACCTAATTAGACAGCGGGTGATTACACTTGCAAAGGAAAATGGCGCAGAAGTTAACAAATGACGTAACAAAAGGTGTGGGTGGCAGATTATTTTTCTCTGAAGTTTAAATTTCTGTTTTTGACATTTGTCACAGACGGATACGTTCTTTTTAATCAAATGAATACAATAAATATAAAGAAGAAATAAGATTAAAAGTTCATGTGTTACAGTGAGAATGAGTCATTTTTATTTGGTAAATATATACCAAGCCAAACACTGTTGTGACCAACAGATTGGCACTAATAACCTTATGGTGGTATCTCAATTTACAATTTACCATCTCCGAAACTTTAGGTGTTTTCATTTCTAGCAAGTAAAATTCTCGTTGGCTGTGAAACATGGAGAACAGTTACATGGAGAACAGTTCACAGTTATAAATCGGTGACAGTTCACAGTTATAAATCGGTGGCAGTTCTCGGTTATAAATCGGTGACAGTTCTCAATTATAAATCGGTGACAGTTCTCAGTTATAAATCGGTGACAGTTCTCATTTATAAATCAGTGACAGTTCTCAATTATAAATCGGTGACAGTTCTCAATTATAAATCGGTGACAGTTCTCAGTTATAAATCGGTGACAGTTCTCAGTTATAAATCGGTGATAGTTCTCAATTATAAATCGGTGACAGTTCTCAGTTATAAATCGGTGACAGTTCTCAATTATAAATCGGTGACAGTTCTCAGTTATAAATCGGTGACAGTTCTCAGTTATAAATCGGTGACAGTTCTCAATTATAAATCAGTGACAGTTCTCAATTATAAATCGGTGACAGTTCTCAATTATAAATCGGTGACAGTTCTCAGTTATAAATCAGTGACAGTTCTCAATTATAAATCGGTGACAGTTCTCAATTATAAATCGGTGACAGTTCTCAATTATAAATCGGTGACAGTTCTCAGTTATAAATCGGTGACAGTTCTCAGTTATAAATCGGTGACAGTTCTCAGTTATAAATCGGTGACAGTTCTCAATTATAAATCGGTGACAGTTCTCCGTTATAAATCGGTGACAGTTCTCAGTTATAAATCGGTGATAGTTCTCATTTATAAATCGGTGACAGTTCTCATTTATAAATCGGTGACAGTTCTCAATTATAAATCGGTGACAGTTCTCAATTATAAATCGGTGACAGTTCTCAGTTATAAATCGGTGACAGTTCTCAGTTATAAATCGGTGACAGTTCTCAGTTATAAATCGGTGACAGTTCTCAGTTATAAATAGATGACAGTTCTTGGTTATAGAGTGGTGATATTTCTCAGTCCAGACGCTATTTAATCAGTTTCAATCGTCAGCTCTCGACATATGTTGTTTTCAATTACGTACTAATTATTGGCATCACTTATCATCAAACGTTGGTTACTTTTGTAAGATACGTAAAAATTTGTATTTTCACATTTTGATATATCTCTTTTACTGTATCTCATATCACTTAAAAAATTCTGTTCGAGATGCAAATGTCACTTTAGGAAAATTTGTTTCGAGCTTAACGGCTCTTGGGGTCCGGCCACACCTTTTAAAGGGGCACCAGAGATCTTCTTTGGGAAGAAAAGGCAGCGAGGAAGGAAACTGACCAGCCAACGTCATAAAACTGTGGCATAGTACAATGTCACTAGATTAGACTTTAGACTAAAGGAATGGCTTCACTACAGGCGGGGGATTCCCCTATCTGCTCAGCCTCCGTTCCAGCAACCAACAGTGTCAATTCCAATCGTTCATACTGTTCAAGTGAACGCTTTGCGTTCTGTGAAAATGGCGCGCCCATACGTTCACACTGCTATAAGAAACGCGCCGCACTCTTTACAAATAGCGCAAAGCTCATTACGGACACTTCCAGGTCGCCGTAACGGCCGTCATGAGCAACATAATCTCTATGCACTCACCCCAAATCCGCGTTTTACTAATGCAGTCATTGAGACTAAAGGTAAAGGTAAACTACGAGACTTGAACCGGCGTCTTAGCACGCGAGTATATACCCATATGTGCTCGGCCGCCTATCCAGAAATGTTCGGATATTTCTGTATAGTGTAGCCTCAAGCATCAAAACTCAGATGCGAAGCGACATTCCTCACCTTCCCAGGATAATATACCCTGGTACCCATTTCTGCCAACGGCTGGGTCGACCGTGGGGGTATTTTTTTTTATTCCAACCACGAGTACAATTCACACTGCTCCCAGCGGGAATTGAACACGGGTTGACCGAACGTCGGTAGTCTAGTCGGGTGGTTTTCCCAACTAGGCTACCGAGGCCCCCAGTCATTGAGACTGTTTTTACCTAATGACATTTGCTATGGGTATATCTTTATCTTTATCTTTTATTCTACCGACCATAGCATTTCTTATTTCATATCTCCAAATATTTATCAGTTCACAGAAGACGATTTATCTATCAGCTCCTATCACGTTCTGTTTATTCATTTCTTTTGTTGCAGTTACAACTCCATGAAATAAAAGGAAAAACAAGAGCCTTGTTACACTATGTTATATAGTTTTAGTGCCCATATTCTTTTTTATGAACTTATACAACTTTTTGGGTTAATGTGGTCAGCATTACGCCCGTATCTTTTTACTCTTCCGAAAAAAAAATCGGGTACCCATTTAAGGCTGGGGGTGAACAGAAGCCGTCAATCAGGATCGAACCAGACACCCGACCTCTTGTCTATAATAGCAGCCTAGTTCAGTAACCGCGGCTCTGTTTGAGAGCAGAGAATACACGGTAACATGCAAAGTTATCTGGGACTGAAGTGCTAAATACCATCGGACTTGATCGCCGCATTCAGGCTTAAAGAGGGGGACAGTGCTCTCTCTCTCTCTCTCTCTCTCTCTCTCTCTCTCTCTCGTTAATACTTGACTCAAGTCAGGTACCTATTCTTTCTTCAACTTAGTCAACAAGATAGGGTCATGTTGGGATCATGCTCACATTATTGTCCAACCTACGCCTTAATCGTTACACTAATAGCGCTTCCTATAAACATGCAATGTTTAAGTACTTGCCATGGGCTGTGCGTATCTGCTAATCAAAACATTAATCCTTCAGTTAATTTAATTAAAATAACGGTATTTATCACATTCAGTGGCCAGGCAGAGAGAATTTAGGGGTGGGGAATAAGGGTCGCATGATCAGTCCAGTTACACAATGTGTTCAGTTGTTATTTGGTCCCCGTTTGGGCCGTAGCATAATTCTACTGGGATTTGGATTTTGATTCAGCTGGGGATTTGGGCTGTGACCGTGGTTCTGCTGAGATTTGTAGTGTAACCGTGGTTCTGCTGAGATTTGTAGTGTAACCGTGCTTCTGCTGAGATTTGTAGTGTAACCGTGGTTCTGCTGAGATTTGTAGTGTAACCGTGCTTCTGCTGAGATTTGTAGTGTAACCGTGGTTCTGCTGAGATTTGTAGTGTAACCGTGGTTCTGCTGAGATTTGTAGTGTAACCGTGCTTCTGCTGAGATTTGTAGTGTAACCGTGGTTCTGCTGAGATTTGTAGTGTAACCGTGGTTCTGCTGAGATTTGTAGTGTAACCGTGCTTCTGCTGAGATTTGTAGTGTAACCGTGGTTCTGCGGAGATTTGTAGTGTAACCGTGGTTCTGCTGAGATTTGTAGTGTAACCGTGGTTCTGCTGAGATTTGTAGTGTAACCGTGGTTCTGCTGAGATTTGTAGTGTAACCGTGGTTCTGCTGAGATTTGTAGTGTAACCGTGGTTCTGCTGAGATTTGTAGTGTAACCGTGGTTCTGCTGAGATTTGGAGTGTAACCGTGGTTCTGCTGAGATTTGTAGTGTAACCGTGAGTCTACTGAGATTTAGGCCGTAACCGTTGTTTTGCTGGAATTTTGACCCTAACTGTTATTCTGCTGGGGATTTGAACCCTAATTGTGATTCTACCGAGGATGTAGACCCTAACCATGGTTCAGCTGGAATTTTGACCTAACTGTGATTCTGCTGGGGATTTAGACCCTAACCACGATTAATTTGGATTTTGTACCTAAACGGAATTCAGCTGGGATTTGGACCCAACAGTGTTTCAGTTGAGATGTGCACCTAAACGCGATTCATCTGGGTTTTGTACTTTACAGTGATTTAAACTTGCGTCAATCTTTTCTTTTGAAAAAGTCGGTGGATTATATATTTTTTTTTTCACAAGTTATTGCTCTCATCACATTTTAATGGTTCATTTTTCTAATGCGTTTTCAGCCTGTAAGACTAATTTTGCCCTCGTCCGCCCTGAACTCCATCCATCCTCCAACACTCCCAAATCGGCGTCTGAGGCACTTAATGAACTACTACTACTCCAAGAATTTGTGATAATCCCAATAGAGATGGTTTATTGTTGTTTTGGTGGTTTTGCCCACTTCTTGACGAGGCACGATTCATTCAACCTGAGACCCAGTCTTTGAGGTTATATTAGACAACGATTGCCTCCAAACATGAATGTTAAATCACTTTCACGTGTAGGTACCATCGAGTAAAGGTATAATGTGTGCAGCACGGGCGTTCTAGAAATCTTTCTTCACTAATACTAAAAGAGTGTTTTTTGTTTCCACAGTTAGGATGTCTAGAAGTAAAGGTTGAAGAAAAGAAGGTAGGTTTCTAACGGGGCTTTGAATCATTTGTTTCCTCAAAAAGGGGCTGTAGGCCAAAGTTTGTGAACCACTGCGTTATAATACACGTCTGCTTAGCTAATTTTATTGTTTGCAATATCGTAAACGATCTTGACGTTTTGTTTATTCGTTCGACATTTGCAATTATCTTTCTCGACGAACGAGAAAAAGTACGTATAAGGTTATTTTAATTCTTCCATCACCCTCTCTCAGGAGCTCGATTTAGATGAGCGAAACTCCCCAAACACGACACGAACCCATCCCGCTGCTCAATATTCACGACTTGAGGAAAAGGGAAAAGTGTTTTAAACAAAATCTTATTGGCTCTGCGAAAAACAAGCACCCATAATTCACAATTGATCCGTTAGAGCACATGAGATGTTACAGTTAAATATCATAATGATTAAAGGACATATGCATACATGTTAGTTAACATTAACACTGTGGTAATTTGTGTGGGTGTGTGAGTGTTTTTGCAATAACCGAGCATTAACATTTTGTGGAAAAAAAAAAAGTAAAGTACCCCCGTCACGCCAAGTGGCGTATAGGGAATATGGTGTTAGTGACCATACATTTTACAGACCTTCAGCACTTGATTTTTGGGGTAATGTGGTTGGTATTACGCCCGTGCCGCTTTACTTTCCCAGAAAAAAAATCCGGTACCCATTTAAGGCTGGGTGAACCCGGAAGCCGTAGGTTGGGATCGAATCCTCCCTCTTGTCCTTTGTAGTCCAGTTCACTAACCACTGAGCTATCGCGGCTTTCAACATTTTGTGAAGGAGGCAGGAATTTTTTTAAAGGATAGTTTAGGAGCCCCTTAAATGTGCGGTCATAGGCTTCAGTCTACCCCTATCCTTCACCGAATGCATTCACTCGCGGACTCACTCATTCACTCACTGAATCACTCACTCATTGAATCACTCACTCGTTGACTCACTAACTCACACTCCATTTACTGAACCACTCGCTGAATCACTCACCACTAGCTCACTCATTGAATCAACACACCATTCACTCACGGAATCACTCACTCACGTAGTCACCTTTGCCTACGTCAATGGGGATGCGGGAGTACGGTGAAATGAATGAGCGGGCAGGTTGGCTAGCTATGCTGTCGCTGAAGACGGTCAACCAATACATCGGGAGAATGTCATCAATGCCCTCTAAGTTGTTGGAAGTACACATGATTTCGAGAACCATGACCACTCACTACTTCAGATAAAAGAGATAGGAGTTGAGATGGGCACAGCCAGAAACGAGAAACTTAGTGGGCGTATAAGATGGGAGTTGAGATGGGCACAGCCAGAAACGAGAAACTTAGTGGGCGTATAAGATGGGAGTTAAGATGGGCACAGCCAGAAACGAGAAACTTAGTGGGCGTATAAGATGGGAGTTAAGATGGGCACAGCCAGAAACGAGAAACTTAGTGGGCGTATACGAAGACTTATCAACCAACACAGAACTGGAGTCAGTCGCTGGACACTGCACAACTTGGTGAGGAGGGTATTTGAACACCTATGTGCATGTTAGGAGTGCAATGATGATGACCCGCAAATAATTCAATAACTCACTCACTCACTCACTCACTCACTCACTCACTCACTCACTCACTCACTCACTCACTCACTCACTCACTCACTCACTCACTCACTCACTCACACAGTCACTCTCACTTACACAGTCACTCTCACTAATACAATCACTGTCACTCACTGAATCACTCTCTCACTCACTGAATCACTCTCTCACTCACTGAATCACTCTCTCATACATCACTCACTCAGAGAATCACTAACTCATGAATCGTACACTGAATACTCACTCACGCACTGAATTATTAACTCACTGACTCACTGAATTACTCACTCACTGAATTGCTCACTCACTCACTAAATTACTCACTCACTCACTGAATTACTCACTCACTCACTGAATCACTCACTCACTGAGTCATTTATTCACTGAATCACTAATTCACTAAATACTCACTCACTGAATCACTAACACTGAATCACTCACTAACACTGAACCACTCAGTCATTCATTCAGTCCGTCTTTCTCTCTCGTATACATTGGGGGTAAAAAAAAAATACAATTAATCTGATGGTTTAAGAAAACAATTAACCTGTATTATTTATAAATACATCGAAGGCATTACTTCTGCCCTAATTTGTTCTTTACAGAATAAAGATGCTACTATTTCCGTTATAGTAGAAAATACATTGTAGTAGGAGATACATTGTGGCGTCTTCGGGTATAAAAGAATAGATGGAACAACAACGAAGCAGACAATGGACTTGAACGATGACTCAACATGAGCTAGAAATATTATATCAGACAATATCTATGAGATAATGAACTTGGCGGGGATTTATCTGAAAGCCATGTTCAAACAATCACTTTGTGTCCTCTGGCGTTGAAAGCCGACATCACGGGAGTCGTTATCTGTCGAGAGAAATGATCTCAAGCCAGACATAAGTGACGTTATTCTTTGTAAAACCGTGAGCTGCTGTAGATGTCATGTCAGTTAACTCGATCAAATCATCATCATCTAGTGAGAGAAAGTAGTCCCGTATGGCGACCACAACCAGGAAGTAAAGGTAAAGGATGTCGATGATATATATATATATATAACGACATGAGAAGTATTACACTTCGAAGGGTTCTTTTCCTTCCAATTAATCTGATCCAAAGATATGGGAAACGCTCTGCGTGGAACTACCCACTAATGGGAAGGGAAAATGGTCAAAATAATTCGCAAAAAGGGAATTGGTTACAAAAAGTCCGATCAAATTTATTTCCCCCACTAGCAGAAAAGTATCCATTCTTGAGCATAAAGAGTCAAACATCCCACAACTCAAATTTGTTTAAAAAAAAGACAGGCTGAAGTACAACATGAATCAATGTGATGAGTAAACGAGTACAGGACATGTTTGTGCGCTACGATCCATAAAGCTGATAAATCAGATGATTTAAGAACAATTTAAAACAATATAAACGTTTATCTAAGCTAAAAAATCACAGAAATAGTTCTCTTGAAAGAGGCAAACAGTGAGATAAGCAGTAACTAAAATTAAAAGTTAGAAATACGAGCTGATCATTACTCAATACTATACCACGCACACAGTGAGATAAGTAAAAGTAAGTAAAGTACCCCCGTCACGCCAAGTGGCGTATAGGGAAATATGGTGTTAGTGACCCTATATTTTACAGACCTTCAGCACATGATTTTTGGGGTAATGTGGTCAGTATTACGCCCGCAGAGTAACTAAAATTAAAAGTTAGAAATACGAGCTGATCATTACTCAATACTATACCACGCACACCGTGAGCTTAGCAGTAACTAAGCTAAACTTTGGAAATACGAAAGAGGGAACTTGATGTTGCCATCCACGACCTCTCGAACGGAAAAAAAACCCCGGGAAACGATATTTCCACTGAAGTAAACAAAACAAATCTGGAAACCGCTCTCCCCGCCCCACCTTCAAAAACTTCTTACACAATGCTGGAAAATCGGATGTAGTACTGAATACATCTCACGATTTTGACGTTACACAGTGACAGATGTGACAAGGATTGTGACATTACACAGTGACAGATGTGACACGGATTGTGACATTACACAGTGACAGTTGTGACAAGGATTGTGACGTTACACAGTGACAGATGTGACAAGGATTGTGACGTTACACAGTGACAGATGTGACAAGGATTGTGACGTTACTCAGTGACAGATGCGACAAGGACTGTTGTTGCAGCTCTAGTGGTGTCTCTTTTCTATTATAACTGGAAACACATTCGCAACTATACACACACACACACATATATATATATATATATGTATATAAACGCCTACATTAAAAGCTACATAAACACCTTGTTAAACGCCTGTATAAACGGCTATATAATCGGCTACATAAAAGGCTATATAATCGCCTATATAAACGCCTATATAAAAGGCTATATAAAAGGCTATATAAACGCCTATATAAAAGGCTATATAAAAAGCTATATAAACGCCTATATAAAAGGATATATAAACGCCTATATAAAAGGCTATATAAACGCCTATATAAAAGGCTATATAAAAGGCTATATAAAAGGCTATATAAAAGGCTATATAAAAGGCTATATAAAAGGCTATATAAAAGGCTATATAAAAGGCTATATAAACGCCTATATAAAAGGCTATAAAATCACCTATATAAAAGGCTATATAAAAGGTTATATCATCATCATCATCAAGTACCGGGCCTACTGGCGTAGGTGATCATGTCTCTCACAACTTTCGATCTCGGCAGCTATTTATCACTTCTGTTGCTGACCTTCTGCCAAGCCAATCTCTTAAGCTGTCTGGTATTTTTTCTCTTTGCTTCACTCTATTTCTTCGTCCCTCAATGTTTCCAGTTGTTACAATATATTCCAGTTGTTCTCTTCTCATTACATGGCCAAAAAATGATGATTGTTTCTTCCTAATATTGGAAATTAGATCTCTTTTTGCTTTGGCCTCTTTCAGAACGTTTTCATTACTCTTCTTAGCTGTCCAATGGTATTCTCAACATTCTTCTGTAAAACCACATTTCTACAGACTCCAGTGATTTTCTTGTCTGTTGTCCTATTGTCCATGATTCACATTCATATGTTAAGACTGGCTCAACATAACATTTAAGAACTGTTTTTCTTGTTTCTATTGTCAAAAATGGATTGCATAGTACCTTCCTCATTTGTTGGAAAGCTGCTTTTGCCTGAGCCATTCTATATCGCACCTCTATTGTACATCTTCCGTCTGAGGTTAACAAAGTTCCCTAATATTTAAATTAATTTACATGTTTTAATATTGTTCCAAAAGGTTATATAAACGACTGTATAAAAGGATATATAACAAGCTATATAGACGCCTATATAAAAGGCTATATAAAAGGCGATATAAAAGACTACAATAACGCCTATATAAAAGGCTATATTAACGGCTACATTAACGCCTATATAAAAGGCAATATATAAGAGCTATATAAATGCCTATATAAAGGGCTATATAAAAGGCTATATAAAAGCTATATAGATGCCTATATAAAGGGCTATATAAAAGGCTATATAAAAGGCTACATTAACGCCTATATAAAAGGCTATATAAAAGGCTATATGAAAGGCTATATTAACGCCTATATAAAAGGCTATATAAAAGGTTATATAAACGCCTATATAAAAGGCTATATAAACGCCTATATAAACGCCTATATAAAAGGTTATATAAACGTCTATATAAAAGGCTATCTAAACGCCTATATAAAAGGCTATATAAACGCCTTTATAAAGGGCTATACAGACGCCAATATGAGAGGCTATATAAACGCCTATATGAGAGGCTATATAAACGCCTAAATGAGAGGCTATATAAACGCCTATATAAACGCCTATATGAGAGGCTATATAAACGCCTATATAAACGCCTATATAAACACCTATATAAAAACCTATATAAACATAAACATCTGTATAAACACCTATATAAACATCTGTATAAACACCTATATAAACATCTGTATAAACACCTATATCAACGCCTATATGAAAGACTCTATAAACACCTATATAAACGCCTATATGAAAGACTCCATAGACGCCTATATAAACGCTTATATAAACATAAACATCTGTATAAACACCTATATAAACGTCTATATGAAAGACTCTATAAACACCTATATAAACACCAATATAAACATAAACATCGGTATAAACACCTATATAAACGCCTATATGAAAGACTCAATAAACACCTATATAAACATTTGTATAAACACCTATATAAACATAAACATATGTAAAAACAACTATATAAACGCCTATATGAAAGACTCTATAAACGCCTATATAAACGCCTTTATGAAAGACTCCACAGACGCCTATATAAACGCTTATATAAACATAAACATCTGTATAAACACCTATATAAACATAAACATCTGTATAAACACCTATATAAACGCCTAAATGAACATAAACATCTGTATAAACACCTATATAAACATAAACACCTGTATAAACACCTATATAAACGCCTATATGAAAGACTCTATAAACACCTATATAAAAGGCTATATAAACGCCTATATAAACACCTGAAAGACTCAATAAACACCTGTATAAACATATAAACATAAACATCTGTATAAACACTTATATAAACGCCTATATGAAAGACTCTATAAACACCTAATAAACACCTAAATAAACGCCTATATAAACATAAATAACTGTATGAACGCCTATATGAAAGGCTATGTAAACACCTATATAAACATAAACATCTGTATAAACACCTATATATCATCATAAACATCTGTACAAACACCTATATAAACGCCTATATGAAAGACTCTATAAACACCTATATAAACGCGTATATGAAAGACTCTATAGACGCCTATATAAACGCTTATATAAACATAAACATCTGTATAAACACCTATATAAACGCCTATATGAAAGACTCTATAAACACCTATATAAACACTTATATAAACATAAACATCTGTATAAACACTTATATAAACGCCTATAAGAAAGACTCTATAAACACCTATATAAACGCCTATATAAACGCCTAAACATAAATAACTGTATGAACGCCTATATGAAAGGCTATATAAACGCCTATATAAACAGAAATAACTGTATAAACGTCTATATGAAAGACTCAATAAACACCTATATAAACATAAACATCTGTATAAACACCTATATAAACATAAACACCTGTATAAACACCTATATAAACGCCTATATGAAAGACTCTATAAACACCTATATAAACGCCTATATGAAAGAATCCATATACGCCTATATAAACGCTTATATAAACATAAACATCTGTATAAAGACCTATATAAACGCCTATATGAAAGAGTCTATAAACACCTATATAAACACTTATATAAACATAAACATCTGTATAAACACCTATATAAACGCCTATATGAAAGACTTTATAAACACCTATATAAACGCCTATATAAAAATAAATAACTATATGAACGCCTATATGAAAGGCTATATAAACGCCTATATAAACAGAAATAACTGTATAAACGCCTATATGAAAGACTCTATAAACACCCATATAAACGCCTATATAAACATAAATAACTGTATGAAAGCCTATATAAAAGGCTATATAAACACCTATATAAATATAAACATCTGTATAAACAACTATATAAACGCCTATATGAAAGACTCTATAAACTCCTATATAAATGCCTTTATGAAAGACTCCACAGACGCCTATATAAACGCTTATATAAACATAAACATCTGTATAAACACCTATATAAACGTCTATATGAAAGACTCTACAAACACCTATATAAACACCTATATAAACATAAACATCTGTATAAACACCTATATAAACATAAACATCTGTACAAACACCTATATAAACGCCTATATGAAAGACTCTATAAACACCTATATAAACGCGTATATGAAAGACTCTATAGACGCCTATATAAACGCTTATATAAACATAAACATCTGTATAAACACCTATATAAACGCCTATATGAAAGACTCTATAAACACCTATATAAACACTTATATAAACATAAATATCTGTATAAACACCTATATAAACGCCTATATGAAAGACTCTATAAACACCTATATAAACGCCTATATAAACGCCTATATAAACATAAATAACTGTATAAACGCCTATATAAACGCATATATAAGCTGGCAAAACGTATATTCCCTGATACCTAGTAAAGGTTTAACAATTTTAGACAAACCACCAATGTGATTTAGACACTTCGACTGTAAGAAAGACCTGCTGAGAAAGACATTACTTTCTTGCCTTCAATTGATTGTACAAATGACTTTGATACAAAGAGCGGAGTGGGACTGCAGGGTATTGCAAAATGTTGGCTGCCTACCAAAACATCACTCATTCTGATTATTTCATTTCACGACAATATGACTGCCACTACACAGTTTGGTGACAGAGTAACCGAGCCCTTTGAGGACAAATGTGGAGTCAAGCATGGATGTGTCCTTGCCCCTACCATATTCGGTATAGTTTTGGATGCTCTTCTACATAACGCTTTAAAGCAGTCTCTAGAGGCATCTACATTCAGACAAGATCTGACGGCCGCATATTTAATCTAGCACGTCTGAGAGAAAAAGCTGCAAGTGAGGCAAAAAGCTGCAACTGTAATCAAGGACCTTTTACTCGCTGGTGAAGCAACGCACTTGCTATTCATGATGAAGCTGTCCTGCATGAATGGTAGTCAGGATAGATCATGTGGCCTATTCTCATTGTCTGTAAGTATCCACACGACGGCGATTCTCAAACAGGGTGATCTCAACCCACAACTATATCATTGAATAGTAGCGAGATTGCAGCTGTGAGAAAGTTCATTTTTCAATCAGCTAAGCTCCCTCCCATCCATCATGGCAGTACGTTGAAGGCGGAGACTACGGTGGTTTGGTCACTTGTGAAGAATGGAAAACAGTCCCAAAGAATTTATTTTATTTGGAACATAAGGGTTGTAAAGAGGCCACAGAGAAGCTCAGTGTTGATGTATTACAAAGGCGCCAGTGGTGAGGAGTGTTAAACACTCTAAGGTATGGTGACAACAGGGCTTTACAAGGAAGGTACACAACACAATACTGACGTTTCGGACTGTGGCCTTCTTCAGAATACAGGGACAACGACAACAAACGATGAAGCACAATTATCTATAACTACATGTTAGATGATCAGGTGAATTGAGAGATGGACAGAAAAGAAGAAAGTAGGATGTTGAAATAAGAAAGGAGGCTACATGACGGGAGGTAGGATGAGTGTCAAGATGTGTAAAATAGAAAGATTAGAAAAATGTGGAAGAGCTAGAAATGTCAATAGTAAAAAGTAAATAATGTATCGTAAAACGTATATGAAAATCACTTAGCTCAAACAACTTGCCTATCCGCCGTGAAGGAATCGAATGAATGACTATATGTATGACACTGGACGGGGAACATCACGTGGCGGAAGAACGCGATAAAGAAATCGTCTGAAAACAATTAAAAGGGGAGGATTGGGGTCTATTTTGGGGGGGGGGGTGGAGAAGAAATGGCGGGTCAGCCAAACTAGTGTGGAAACACCGGTCGAAATAAATAGAAACCAAAACAATAGCTCAGATAAGGCATGTGGCTTCTCTGAAAGAACTCTAACAGCGAAAGGAATTGGGGGAATTTGGCACCAGATCGTAGCGTATGAAGATTAAAAAAGAAATGTGAAGTTGTACAGCATCATTCGAGAAAGAGATCATTGAAAATGTTAAAAGGAGCAAAAGAGAGGAGATGAGACCCGGCAATACAAATAACACTAGAAAGGCGATATCGTTCTTAACTGCTGTAAACTAGTGTCTTAACGACACATAGTTCCATTGCTGGCGTATGTCGGGGGGCTAACGACAGAACTAGAGACCGTTTGGTCAAAGCAGTCGCCACGACATGCGAGACTCCGGATTTTTATTTCACTCCCGATAGAAAAAAACCCTTTCTGTCTAACGCGGGTTTCGAACACTGTACTCCGGTTTTTCAGCCAGCAAAACGTCGGTTTAACCGCACGGCCACGCGCATGCTCAGCTGTAAACCACGACACAACCAAATTACACATTTTGAGCCATTTTAATTGGGGACAACAAGAGACGTAATTATCGGGCAGACGAAACAGAGTAGAATGAATACAAAGTAATTGTGCTGCTCCAAATCAGATGAAGGCAGGTTCGAATCCACAGTATGGTTAATTTTTTTTATGCCATGATTGGAATAAAAACTCTGACGTGAACACCCTACGACGACTGCACTGGGCATTAAGCCACGTCAGAATCTGCTCAACAAAGCAGTGTGGCCGGGAGATGTAGGGATGTAAGATAATATATGTAGTTGGGTATAGGGTAAAGACAATGGGAGCACCATGGTAGGTTTTGTGAAATTTGAGAACCGCCGTGAGTAGAGAGAGCTGACCGAGATAGTTAACGTTAATGAGTGAAGTTTGGGGAAGGGTCTCGTGCGATAGGTGAGCGAGAAGAAACTCTAGAGTGAGTTGTCTTAATGTGGGGACAATGATTTAATTGGTGGAGTGGTGATGTAGGGATGTGGGATTGGTTGGAAAAGGAGAACTTAGGGCCAGTGTAGGGAAAAATAGCAGTTCCGTGGGGAAAAGCCGGAAGGCTAGGTTTACACAACGGGAAGCCCAATTAGGAGAAATTAGTAGTCCAGTCTGGGACAAATAAAAGTACAGCTTAGTAAGTAGGAGATGGAAGAATCCAAGTCTTACATAGTATTAGCTAGAAGATGGAAGAATCCAAGTCTTACATAGTATTAGCTAGGAGATGGAAGAATCCAAGTCTTAGAGAGTATTAGCTAGGAGATGGAAGAATCCAAGTTTTAAAGAGTATTAGCTAGGAGATGGAAGAATCCAAGTCTTAGAGAGTATTAGCTATGAGACGACCACGTCGATGGGCAACCGGATTGTGTTTGCGGGAGGAGCACAACCCGCTCGTATATAACCGAATGTTAGGTGCAGATTTCATACACCGATTTCGAGAGGAGAATAGCACCCCCAAGTCTAGATATAAGCAAGTGTTAGAGTAGAACGTTAGTAATGAGAGTGACAGGCTAAGCGTAATTCGTAACCAGAGTACAGGGCGAAAGACAGCAGTGAGCCCAAAAACAGTGATAGCTTGCTGGGTCGACTTGGGCGGTTAGCCATATCAGCACTTGTAAATACATTGTTATATTCATTATTTGTGTAAATAAATCAAGTTACGTTATGTGATCTTCTGGACTCGTGTGACCTCAGTGTGCAGTAGTGGATACCGAGCCCAGAAACACAACTTGGAGTGCAAGACCGCTAGCAGACGACGAACACGGATTCTCCTGGTAAACAGGAGACAGTCGGGTCACCGTGTTGGAGCCTAACTCCCGTGGGAGAGGTTAAGAAGGCCAGGCGGTGTGCTCGTGAAGTCGAAGTGACCACGGTTGTTAAGAGTGGCCCAGAAGTAGAGCGCCAGATGAACGGGACCCCGATGGCCGACTCACAGTGTTACCGTGCGAGGTGTGTCCCAGCACTATCATCAAATTTATCATCAACCAAGTCGTAACAGACGGCGTTACCACGGCAGCTACAAAGGTGAACAGAGACGATGGTCAAGAACGCCATCAACAAGCAGAGTTTACGTTTGAGTGGTTAGACAGTTCTTAGACATCTTATAAAGGTCTACTAGAAACCTACTTAGACAGCAGCGTCTAGTCTAATACATTATATTATGACCAAACTGCTAACAAATAACTGCTTGCAACCATCCGTCCCTCAAGACGCCAAAGGCTCTCTTATGTTGACGACTTATTATTTCTATCTTCTTCTTCTTCTTCTTCTTCTTCTTCTTCTTCTTCTTCTACCTTTCAGCTCCCTGTGGAGCATAGGTCTTCAACAAACACTTTCCAAGCCGTTGTGTTTCTTGCCATTCTTTTAAGATCATTCCATGTCTTCCCCTGGGAATTCTAAAAAAGGGCCTTTTGTGTAATACTCTCAGTTGGCTTCCGAAGTGTGTGTCCTATCCAGCGCCATCGTCTTCGCTGTATCTCATTATCCACTGGTATTTGACTGGTACATTTCCATAATTCTATGTTAATGATTTTGTCCAGCCATTTCCTTCTTTTTATTCTGCGTAAGCATCTATTAATGAAAGTCTATATCTTCATGATTGTCAATTTTTGGCATTATTATCTCTATGTTCCTCATTAATTTGATTTTCAATTTCTTCACAACAGAGCTAATGTTTGATTTAATATCCGCTCCTGGGTATGTTCTGACTATTATGGAATTATTTAGAATTAATCTTTAATCATTAGATAGTATTTTTGGTTTCTGTTATTTTAATGGCCCGCTGGGGTTTTTCCACCGAATTTTTTTTTAAAAACTCACAATGAGCACTGTCTACCAATAATGTGCTTTATTCACACAACTGTGTTGACCTCTCTGATGGCCCTCTTTCGTTTTCCCGAGGCAGTACTTTTCTATTATATTCTTATATATTTTTTTTCTGCTTTAGCATTATGTCACACTTCACAATTAAAATCTCACACCACTTGTTTCATTACTTTCCCGCATTCCTATTGGGATCTCTCTATTTAATCGTTCGTATGGAGCGTGTATATATTTTCAATATTGCTTTGTTGAAAGTTATTTTTTAAAATTTCCTTTTGAGTAGTTTAATTATGTCTTTACTATATGTCCAGTTTGTATTTACATATTTATGTATCTTTTTACCAGTTGAATGGCAGCCTCTTTGACATTCTGTATTGCTTTAACATGAAGGTAAGGGTAATCCTATAGCAATTGTCTTTGGCTCATGAAGTGTTGGTGACGTAATTGTACTAAGTTTCAACTTGATGACTTTACGTGGCAAATTCCCTCCCTTGATGCCTTTCCTTCCCAGAAACTATCTCTGACATCTATTACAAGAGGCTAGGTGGATCATGAGAGCATTTCAAGCCATAAAAAAGTGCCTGACATTAATTGAATACATTTATATTTGTATTTCATTATGTATCCACCTTGTTTCTGATATACCTTAAATATATATGTATATTCGTTATACATAAGATTATCAAGTTTTTCATTCTGATTAAGAGATCATTCTAACAATGTGTAAAATAACTAATACACTATTGAAAATAATTAGAGAGATAAACAGTGTGAGCTTAGGTAAAGACGCAGACAATATATAGTAAAAAAAAGTACCCCCGTCAAGCCAAATGGCGTATAGGGAATATGGTGTTAGTGACCATAAATTTTACAGTCGGTTGGGATCGAACCCTACCTCTTGTCCTTTGTAGTCCCAATAAAGACTAGCTACATACATGTGTGATCCTGCACCGAAACCAGGCAAAGACAATACGAAAATACAAGTCTATAGGGTAATCACCAGACGAAACACGGTAGGTTTATTACACGTTGGAAAATGACTGCGAGGAATAAAACCTCCCAGGTGGAGAGACTGCTTCTTCCTGAACTACATTCGGAGGGTACCGTCCAACCAGTGAGTTGAGCAAATGTTGCAATCTTTGTTCTTGATGTAAATGAGGGCTTCCATGCAGACACCGAAACTTTTACTTCTGTAATTTACCTATATGATATCCTGATGTTTCAGCTTCTTGAACTCATGATCAGCTCTTTGCTGCTTTATTGGATTCTGCGGCTCTTTCCGAACAGAAGCAGGTATTTAACTGTACTACATGCACCTCCAAACCAACAATTCACCCCGTCCTTTCACTGGGTTCACTATTATCTCGTGTTCAACGCCTAAGAGTAAGTGTCACAAGCGAGAAAATCTTATAGTAGTGCGCAGAACGTATTACACTGATTGATGTTTCGGGTTGTATTGTTAGGTTAGAACACACACACAGAGGACAGAGAGAGAGAGAGAGAGAGAGAGAGAGAGAGAGAGAGTGTGTGTGTTGCAGGAGAACTTCAGAATGGACAAAGGATGCAGACAACAAAGGATGCAGACAACAAAGGATGCAGACAACAAAGGATGCAGACAACAAAGGATGCAGACAACAAAATCCCTTCGTCATTGTGGCAGTGGTGGAAGCCTTTATTTTCGAAAGCTTTTCTGAGAGTGACGAGAGCCATTTACAGAGAGGCCTGTCGTAACGTAGAGAAGTCGTCAGCTTTCACGGCTTACTGTGGAGGCTATACTATAAAGGATGACAGTGGTGCTTGCACGTTGACTACACGTGGTTTGACTATGGAAACTATGATTGTCTCTAAAGCATTGCCATTGTTTGAGGCACATATATGCATACGTGTATGTTTCCCCACAGAGTATGCTTAGGACAATCGTAACTGGCTGAGCTCCTCGGTAATGGTTAATCTCTGTGGATGCCTAGTCTGTGGCACAATTCTTCATTTTCGTTCTGCAAGGACACGCAGGTGTAAGAGACGACGTTTAGGTGACATTTTGTGAGCATCTTCGTGATGTTGAGCAACAGACAGGCAGTCCGGTGTCGTCACATTCAACTTCCCAGGTCATAGTGGTAAACCCAACATGCAAGTCACTGGCATTGTCTCATGTCACTCAGCAATCGTAGCTCTTGAGAACCGTCTCTTAGTCCAGTTGGGTTAGCTGTCCCCACAAGGCATGAACATATCGCTCTCAAACACACACGGTACATGTTACACGTTTCTTACCCTCATGTGCATCCACATCTATATATGTGTGTGTGTATATTTGCCTCTACTTGTGTACTTGCAGATTTGGACACCTTTGGGTGTTCTGTATGTGCTTTATAGTAATATATACAGACGTATGCGTTTATGAATGTATGTTTACGTACGCATGCTCTTGTGCACATATGTTTGGTGTGCACACCCATAGTTGCAGATATACACATATTTATGTGTTCGCTTGTGTACATAAAAAAGTTGTCCACATGGATTAACTTATTGGGAATCAACTCATATAAACATTTCCAGGAATGGTATAGTCTGGGATCTTGTACCTACCTCCACATATTTTAGAACCCTTATCTTTTACTGTATCTCACACCTGTGTTCGCCCTGTCAGCCCGCCATATCAATCTCAGTCCATTCGGTTCCTAACCAAGCTCCAGACCACAGGGAAGTGACTTATTTTCCTTTTTTCTTGAGTCTTGCTTATTATCGCCATGTAGTTAGATTTCTGTGTATATCCCTACATATTTTTGTGTTGTTTGTTGTGCCAGCTGAAGGCCTTCTTGGCCGAAACGTCGTTCTACTTTTGTTTTATTTCTCACCTACATAAAGCTGTTACCGTACCACTTTTTCCTATTTTAAAAATTGTCATTATCATCAGCTTTACAGCAGCTACACATTTCTATCCATCTTGATGCATCTATCCCTGTAAGAGATAATGATCGAGCTGGCAGACTTAGTAGTTTTGCTGTTGTAGAGTGTGGAAGGGGAAAGAATCGCGCTAACACTTTGAATGCTTTGTGGTACTGGACGAAAAACTGACTCAAAAAGGACTCTGAATCCGCAGCCATGAACAGATTGCGTAAATATGTCAAAGTAGGACGTGCCAGATAGGAGCCGCTATGCAGGTTGCAAAGAATATATTTGTCAACCAATACAACACCAATGTCTTTAGTCGCTCTACACGTTGAGGGATATACCTCAGGGAAGATCTCAGCACGTATGGACTTGTTCCATGTGCAATGAAGAGGACTTGTCGACTTCACTTAGTTAAACTAAACTAAATTAAAGTAAACTAAACTAAACTAAATTAAACTAAACTAAACTAAACTAAATTAAACTAAACTAAATTAAAGTAAACTAAATTAAAGTAAACGAAATTAAAGTAAACTAAACTAAATTAAAGTGAACTAAACTAAATTAAAGTGAACTAAACTAAATTAAATTAAACTAAACTAAACTAAATTAAACTAAACTAAATTAAAGTAAACTAAACTAAATTAAATTAAATTAAACTCAACTAAACTAATGAAAATGTGTTATTGTGCGTTACGAACTGCACCAAAGCATACATCAAAGTCGAGTACTAAAATAAAGGATCCAACAAAGTCATGTAATAAAAGATAGTTACAATTATAGATAGCTAGAACATTTACAGTAAGGGTCTAAGAATGAAAGAGAACATTTACTAGCAGCTAACTGCAGAAACCAGAGTCAGCAATAAATTAGGGATTATGTGCCTTTTAAACCTTCACCAAAAATTGGAAACAAGCAGATGTCGATCTTCACTATATAGTAACTGTTTGGCGGTGTTTTGTCGAGCTGCATCTCTCATGATTAATTTGGATATTGGAATGGTAATGTCTGGCTGCAGAATGAACAAGGCAGTTTTATGTTGATGGATCTCAGATATTATCTCGTGTGTCTTTTTCTCTAGCGATAACTTGCATGGCTATTTTTACCTCAACTTTTGTCTACAGATAGATGGCTTTTCTTTTATAAGCTTCCCATTCAATATATACTTGGAATGCGTTGAGACAGTGACGATCACAACGCAATAATGTTTAAACAGCACATCATTTGCAACACCAAATTCCTTGTCTTAATTACATTCACAAGTTTATTTACATTTCTTTCTGATTACACTTCGTTAAACTCATCTGTCAACTGGTTAAATATCTTGCTTGCATATGCAAGTCACTGCACATAAATATTGCCTATATAGCCGTCTATTAATACATACAACTCTTTATCATAAGAGGCTACTTAAACAACGTCGAAAGCAACTTCAGACATTATGATACTCTCCACATGTTTCTGCCAATTGCAGAACTAGATTCTCGAGTTAAGATTAAACAACACATTCTCAATGTTAAATCCCTGACATCTTATCTTCTATAACTCTGTATCCTTGCCTCTCATGAGACACGCCCACTTATTTCCTTCTAAAATAACTCCATACATTATGTATACAAAATCTATCCCTGCTATTTGTCTGAATCCCCCAAAGTATATAACAGATTTCTTAAATAGCAAGCTCATTCCAGCTTAGAGGTCGGGTTTGATCCTGACCGACGGCTTCCTGGTTCACTCAGCCTTAAATGGGTACCGGATTTTTTTCTGGGAAAGTAAAGCGGCATGGGCGTAATACCGACCACATTACCCCAAAAATCATGTGCCGAAGGTCTGTAAAAATTATGGTCACTAACACCATATTCGTATATGCCACTTGGCGTGACGGGGGCTCTTTACTCTCTTTTAATATTCCAGTCTTCCATGGCAGTAGTCGTAGTAAGCATGGCTGAACACGTGCAAACATTTTTATACAGCTCTGTTCTATTCAACATCTAATTTGTATTATGTCAGTATATCGACGTAACTGTTGTCGTGTGTCACACGGCTAGAATAGAACAGTTGGGTCAATTGACCACTATTGGTCAAGTGCTAAGTTTTGCCTAATAATTATCACCATTATGGCCGGGACCAACCACTACAACAATTGCTGTCCCATGTTCTAACAAGTCCCAATCACTTTGACCTTCTGCTTCTAAATGTCGTCATAAAGGATACAAGCCTCGGGCGCTGTAGGGCGTCTATGTTGGTTTCTTTGCCTTGTTATTTGCGGATTATTATTTGTCAAACTCGGAGCACACGAAATCTGTTTAGTATTTTCTCGTGCCTTAAATAGGTTCAGTTTCAGATCTGTACAGAAGTGTTCTAAGTAAGCACATTGGATAAATTGAGACCTTTGTCTTTAATATCAATTTAGTGTTATGTCTTTATTATTAATTTAGTGTTATGTCTTTATTATTAATTTAGTGTTATGTCATATTAATTGTATTAGTTACCAACTGTGGCTGCTCTGTCAGTTCGTACATGCAATGCTTTCTTCAGGGAGAGAGGTGGCTGTAGCAGAAGATCCGAGATAGCATAGTCTTTGCCTTCATTGAAGCTTCCATTTGAAGGTTATGCCATTGTTATTGATGTCTGCTTGTGTTAGAGTGACAGTCTTTCTTGGGGCTTTTGGGACCCATTATCAGTTAGTGATTGTAAAGTGTCTTAGATATGCCAGTAGAACTGAATTAATATGAACGTATGTGTAACCCGTTGAACTCAACCAAAAAAGGAAATAATATTTAGATTAATACGGACAAGAAATATGTGTAGACGTAATAACTTGAGATATCTTGATGATACGACAGAGAGAGAGAGAGAGAGAGAGAGAGAGAGAGAGAGAGAGAGAGCTGTGTTATTTAATTAGAATATAAAATAAAAGCGAGAGTAGAGAATTCAGTCTAAGAAGCAAGCAATCACAAGCATTATTTGTCTAAAAGGAAAAATATGCGACACAATTCAAAATAAAAATATACAAAGCAGGTCAACAATAGTTAAATAGCAAATTCAGACGAGGAATGTAGCCAGAAGTAAATGTAGAACGGTGCAACCAAAAACATTCCATAAAGTTAAAATAGTCTGCAACAAGTCACTATTAATGAAAGTACTAAAAATAGAACTGAAATGTTACAACAGCCTGTCCTGTTAAATGGAAGTAAGAAGTCAAGACCAAGTAAGAGCGAGTAAGAAGATCGTTGGAGGCAGCTAATTTCTTCTTTAAATCTACTAAAGAAATGTGAGAACGCTATTTACAATGCAATTTGAAATGAATGGAACAGTTTGCGTTTGCGAACTTATTGCAAAGAAACAATCTGTTGTCGAAAACCTTTTGAGGCATCCTTGGAGCGGAAACATAATGTAAAGTTCATTAACGTTAACTTACGTTACAAGAATTCACAATCATTTCAATACGGGAGCCGTGTGTCACGCAATGTCCAGGCGATTGTCAAGTTCTCGCCATCCGTTTGCCATCATGTTCGCATCTATGGAGTATAATGATGAATGCGTATGAGCTTATGGAGACAAACTTTGAGAGCTATCCTCCATTAATACCTCACGCGTTTTTCAGTAGCAGACATTTTAAAAATAAAATACACAAACATGTTTCATTTATGTTAACCCTGTATAAGTAACAACATTAATGAAAACATCTTGGAATGAGTGCACAGAGAGAACTATCACGGGGCAGTGGAAAGAATAAGTCTACCTACTAAGGGCACGGCCAAATGAAGATGAAAACCTGAAAATATTATAACAGCAGGAAAGAGAATGAAACCAAAACAGAGCCAGGAACGATAGAAAATACAGAATACCCTAGCATCGAATGAGCGGCGCGGGCACAATACCTAAAAAATCATGTGCTGAAGGTCTGTAAAATGTATGGTCACTAACACCATATTCCCTATACGCCACTTGGCGTGTCGGCGGTACTTTACTTTTTTTTTTTTATACAAGCATCGAATGAGATCGATAATAGACAGGATTCATACACAGAGACTTGAATGGCTGTACCCGTGGACATGGTACATGATGATGATGGTAACATGAACAAATCCTATCACGATGATCACATACTTCCAGATAACTGTAGGACATCAGAGTAAAGTAATGGAACTGACGATCAGTCGTGAGGTTAGGAATACTGTAAATCGTATCACTATTAGTCGCTATAGGGGAAGCATCTTAAAGGCGTGTTTAACCAGAAAGCTACAGCAACTACGAGCAATCATTCTCTTTATGAATCGCTAAAATGGACGGAACATATTCAGGGAATTCATGAATGCATTGAACACAATAAAGCGTATGAGTTCTAGTTATTGACTCACCAATTACATTAGAACGTTGTTGTTCATTACAAGCGGTGTTCCCCCCCCCCCCTAATAGTGACGTTGATCAAAGTAACATATTGTGTATGTGCTTATTGCTGTCAAAGCCTGCCGGGACCACATAAAACAAGATAAAATAAGTACATCTACTACTAATTACACTAGAACAATAGCTACATATCTGATTCTATGTCCGGTGCTTTACAGCGTCGAAGCAAAATTGAGTTTCCTTTAAAGTGCTTCGTGGTTTGCTTTGTTCAAAGTAATGTGTATGTTATGTATGATGTTTCGTTAATTCACCTTTTGAGATACATTCATGCTCCTCTTTTTTTAAAATTGCTTTTAACCGTTAATTTACATATTTCTTTTTGTGGAATGTTGTTTACTAGTTTTGTTATGCACCTTCAGAATCAAGTACACAATTAACGACATGTGCTACTGATTTCCCTCCATCTTTCGCGTTATGTTCTGTAGGTCTTTAGTATGTTTAGATCGTCTCACAGTTGATCCTTTTCTTTGATAGCTCTATAGCAACGTGTGCACCAACCTCATTGATTGTTATCGGATATAACTCAGAAATAGGTTTATCTTAAACTTTTCTTCTAATGCCTACGTTGTTGATGTTGTGTTTAAGCAAATTGCTTGAATGAAGTGTTACTTGCTGTTTGACAGTAGACCCAAAGTACAGCAATAAGGATGAGTTTCAACTCATGTCAACTGTCTAACCATCATCTAAGTACAAAATGCAGATAAACAACGAATAAACAATGACAATTTTAACCATATAAATCAGTCACAAATTTAAATTATTAACAACGGGAAGACACTTAACTCAGTAAAATAGTTCAAGTACCAGGTATTTTCGTTAACCACAGTAAAATATAGAAATAATCGAAACCAGAATCCACAACGCAACCATCGTCAACTGCTGATAGCGCCTATCATGAAACATCAAAGTTTCTGTGTAACAAAAAGTAAACTGATTCATGCGCTGTTTGTAGCATTGTTGTCAATTTTTTAAATTTGTGGATGCGGGGTGGAGGTAGGGGGTCATTGAAACTCATTGGAAATGATCTAAACATTATAAGCAATGATGGAGTAAACAATAAAACTAAGAAAAATTGTAGAGATAATTTAAGTAAATGACTCAATCGAAGAATTAAATATTCAAAACCTGACTAGATGAAAACCTAACCAATCTGCAATATGAGCTACTACATACACATTTTAGGCTATGGGGAAAAGAAGTTCCGAAAAACGGAAGATGTGTCACCATATACATTCAAGATAATTTATGTATATAAGTAGTGAATCTCTAAAAAATACACCATACCTCTCTTCAATGCCTCAAATGTTACTGGAAGTGGTAGCAGTTAGTAGTAACAAATAAAAGGAACAAGAAAGAGTAGATAAATAAGAAGAGAAGACTGAGTGGTATAGAGAGGAAAGACGTCGACATCTGGAGAGGAAAGGTCTCGCGTTCGATTATCACCATAGCCGTGGGAGTCGAAAATCTAACACAACGCATCCACGTTCACTTAACGGATGAACGCTATGTAGAAGACGGAATGAAAAGTTCCAATATTCACTTGTCACATGATGGTCACATTCATTCATTGAGTGCCGTCTCCTCATCGAAGATATGTCACACATGGTCACATTCATTCATTCGTTCATTCATTCATTGAGTGCCGTCTCCGTATCGAAGATATGTCACATGATGGTCACATTCATTCAATGAGTGCCGTCTCCTCATCGAAGATATGTCACAGGTGGTCATATTCATTCATTCATTGAGTGCCGTCTCCACATCAAAGGTTGGCTACCATGGAGCGCCTTTCCACTCTGTTTCTTGTTTTAATAGTGCAGAATGTCATAGGTTGACCTGTCCATCTTTTGATGTTACTCGTCCATGTTAGTCTTGGTCTGCTTCTGCATCTTTTACCTTGTATTTTCCCTTCAAATATTACCTTAAGTAGGCTGTTGGGTCTTTCAAGATGCCCCAAAAATTTCATTTATCTTGTTCTAATTGTGTCTATGTTTAATCGTTCTGCTTCTATCATAAGATTTTCTAATTTTCCTTCTTGGTATACGGTCCTAACATTCCATGTAGTTATTTTTAGCTCGTTCTTATGACAAAAGTTAGAATTTCTCTTCATGGCTTTCTTTGGAATGTTATGTGACGAGGCTCCAATCTCTCAAATGGTCACATTAAATGCCGGTTCTGGCACAACAGTTCCATCCTACAATTGGAACATGTATGTTCGTATGTTCAAAGGTGATCGTATGGTTCGTCTGGCAATGTTTTTACGGGAATCGATCGACGTTTCTCAATAAAGCGGGCGAGCTTCATAGTGCGTGATGTCACTGAGCCTAAATTTGCGGTCATGCGACCGTAAAAGTTTCCTTGGAAATTACGTCATTATTCACGTCTCGGTGACAATCATTGAACAGCTTTGTTCGTCCAGCTGCGGTTGATGCGCCGTTGTTGAGCTCGTCCAATAACAGCCACGTCAGTTATCAGGCATACCAGTAACAAGTATGGTCCTGCTTCACTTTCGCAGCAGCATGCGGTTAGATGCCTGCCATTTTGTATGTCTGAGAACTTCAGTGTGTGATATTTTATTATGTCTGAGAACTTAAGTGTGTGATATTTTATTATGTCTGAGAACTTCAGTGTGTGATATTTTATTATGTCTGAGAACTTCAGTGTGTGATATTTTATTATGTCTGAGAACTTGAGTGTGTGATATTTTATTATGTCTGAGAACTTGAGTGTGTGATATTTTATTATGTCTGAGAACTTGAGTGTGTGATATTTTATTATGTCTGAGAACTTCAGTGTGTGATATTTTATTATGTCTGAGAACTTGAGTGTGTGATATTTTATTATGTCTGAGAACTTCAGTGTGTGATATTTTATTATGTCTGAGAACTTGAGTGTGTGATATTTTATTATGTCTGAGAACTTGAGTGTGTGATATTTTATTATGTCTGAGAACTTGAGTGTGTGATATTTTATTATGTCTGAGGACTTGAGTGTGTGATATTTTATTATGTCTGAGAACTTCAGTGTGTGATATTTTATTATGTCTGAGAACTTCAGTGTGTGATATTTTATTATGTCTGAGAACTTGAGTGTGTGATATTTTATTATGTCTGAGAACTTCAGTGTGTGATATTTTATTATGTCTGAGAAGTTGAGTGTGTGATATTTTATTATGTCTGAGAACTTCAGTGTGTGATATTTTATTATGTCTGCTTATTGTCATTTAGAGCAATAGACGACACATAGGTCAGAAATTCTAGATTCTCCATGTTCGATGTTTTTTACTTTTCATTGTCAGCCTTTGCAAAGGGCCCGCATTGTCGTTCGAGCTTCTCAACCTCGACAAAAGAGCTGATAAATCAATCTATAAAAATTGTGTATTAAATTATCCACGAGGTATCTCGTTATTGATTTCATAGTACCGGAAGCGAGGTAACGTAGTGATTAAACCTCTGCCTCAGAGATTAAGTAATCGTGGTTTCAATCCCAGCCTGCCAGTTCTTCCGTAGATACAGCAGAAGAAGAAACAGCACTTGGCTCATGGAATTTAGAAATACAACAATAAGGCTATTGTTGTGAACCATGGACAAGCTCGCATCAATGACGAGAATTAGTTCATTTGAAACAAAGTGATACAAAAAATGCATAGGATACCTTGGATGATAATGATAATAATAATAATACTGAAGACATTAAAATACATAAGCATTGAAAAGAGCTGGCTTACAAACAAAGTATAGAGGAAATTACAATACCACGGCCACTTCAGAAAATGCAGTGACTTGGGAAAGAACAATAAAGGAAATCACGGTTCCAGGGAAACGAAGATTTGGCAGACCAAGAAGAAATGGTTTCATGACATCGAAGAGACTTTGAACATGCCAATAGAAGTGAGAGATCTGACTAAAGACGGATTAGTTAAGAAGAGCTGTGACGAACGAAACGTTCTGCAAAGAACGTGCAACTCGATGATGATGAACAGCGAGGAAGATCATTAGCTGGCCCCATTACCTCACATCTTGTAGTATAGTATGGTGATGTTTAACACTGCACTGCACTACTATATGTTGTAGTATAGTATGGTGATGTTTAACACTGCACTGCTCTACTATATGTTGTAGTATAGTATGGTGATGTTTAACACTGCACTGCTCTACTATATGTTGTAGTATAGTATGGTGATGTTTAACACTATACTGCTCTACCATATGTTGTAGTATAGTATGGTGATGTTTAACACTGCACTGCTCTACCATATGTTGTAGTATAGTATAGTGATGTTTAACACTGCACTGCTCTACTATATGTTGTAGTATAGTATGGTGATGTTTAACACTGCACTGCTCTACCATATGTTGTAGTATAGTATGGTGATGTTTAACACTGTACTGCTCTACCATATGTTGTAGTATAGTATGGTGATGTTTAACACTGCACTGCTCTACCATATGTTGTAGTATAGTATGGTGATGTTTAACACTGCACTGCTCTACCATATGTTGTAGTATAGTATGGTGACGTTTAACACTGCACTGCTCTACCATATATTGTAGTATAGTATGGTGATGTTTAACACTGTACTGCTCTACCATATGTTGTAGTATAGTATGGTGACGTTTAACACTGCACTGCTCTACCATATGTTGTAGTTTAGTATGGTGACGTTTAACACTGTACTGCTCTACCATATGTTGTTATGTTTTACAGAACGTCTTTTACTTTTATTACTAACCTGAATATTAACGTCTCATATTGTGTAACACATTTACATTGAAAAAAGAAAGTTTGTTAAGTTAAGTAAATTAAGAATATGTTCAGAAATGTTCCAGCAAATTTTATGATAATTTATAACCGTGTTTTATAAAATTAACAAGTGATAGCGTCACGAATAGTTCAGATATTCAGACTTGATTCCACATAGAGATTGCCAAAACGGGAAAACATAATAACATCAATGAGTTAACACTGAAAGCAATCCGCCTTATCTCGGAACTCATTAGATGCTCATCTTGCATTGTAAAACCGTGCACTTTTATCAGGCTTGAGAAATGAGCACCAATCACAGTTTCGTTTCCAGCATTCTGATCAGATTTTTTGCGTTTTATGTGTGATGACGGGTGCTGATAATGGGTACTAGGGCAAGGCACAGCTGTTCAGCACATATTTTATTTATATATTTATTTTGTTGCACATTTTAAAAGTACAGTCTATGGACGATTTTTCTAGCTTATATTCAATCTGCGTTTAAGTAAATGCTGACATTGTAAACATATTAGTGGTCGGTCAATAAATAATAAGCCAGAATCAGAAAGTGACGCATTTGAAATTGTATTTCCTCTTCAAAAGTGATAAAACTATTATTTACAATATTGTTAAACCTTCCTTTATTTTGGAGCCGCGATAGCTCAGTGGTTAGTGAACTGGACTACAAAGGACAAGAGGTAGGGTTCGATCCCAACTGACGGCTCCGGTTCACCCAGCCTTTAATAGGTACCGGAATTTTTTTATGGGAAAGTAAAGCGGCACGGGCGTAATACCGACCACATTACCCGCAAAAATCATGCGCCGAGGGTTTGTAAAATTTATGGTTACTAATACCATATTCCCTATACGCCACTTGGCATGACGGCAATACTTACTTTTTTTTTTTTTTTGACTTCTTTTGCTTTCCGACGTTTAATGTTTATCACAAACGATTCCATAGCATTTTTAGCAATTTAAAAGACGTTTCTTTCTTGCAACTTTTGGGGAGAAAATGAATAGTAATGTTTGCATTAGCTCCTTGTTAATGGCAATACCGGTCAGCTCGTGCAATGGCTTGCTCTAGTAAAGTAAAAGTAAAGTAGCCCCGTCACACCAAGTGGTGTATAGGGAATATGGTGTTAGTGACCATAAATTTTACAGACCTTCGGCACATGATTTTTGAGGTAATGTGGTTCGGTATTACGCCCGTGCCGCTTTACTCTTCCAGAAAAAAATCCGGTACCCATTAAAGGCTGGGTGAACCCGGAAGCTGTCGGTTGGGATCGAACCCTACCCCTTGTCCTTTGTAGTCCAGTTCACTAACCACTGAGCTATCGCGGCTCCCTGTCTCTCATATATATATATATATGCATATTGTGACAACTATTTCAAAATTGTAGATATATGAACACATTAGTTATATCAACACTGCCTTGCAGGAAGATTGGGGACAATCAAAGGCTAAGGAAAGCAAACCTGAAAAAATGATGGCTGAAATCGGATGCACTGGGCCACTGGCGCAGAACACAGTGCAACGTATTAACGGGTGTTCAGTCAGAGTGGATCTGGCGGACTCTAAATGTGACGTTCTGTCTGTGGGGGCGATCAACACAGTTAACCTGACAGCTGACTTCATGTGGGAGTCTGGAATCCTACTCTGACTGAGTCCTGATCGCAGAGAGAGAGAGAGAGAGAGAGAGAGAGAGAGTGAGAGAGAGAGAGAGAGAGATATCAACACAAAATTATGTCCACACAAATACATACATATTTATAGATGTGTCAGCACAAACATTTGTCAAAACAACAGATACATGAATACATCAGATAAGTCAGTACAATATAATTTGCCTACAAAACTGTCTAGTCATCTCGCTTCGTTTCCTCGACCGCTACATGTCCGTCCACACCAAAACTATTCTCTTCATCCTGCACTATCACAAGCTGTCATGGCGTTGTCTTGTCACTGATTAGATCGAGTGAAGACAGTCCATGCGATGATTAACTCTATTATTTCTCTTTTAAATCCTTGTTTGACACAAAGTATAACTAGAAACAAACACCAGAAATAAGAAACATAACACAGTTACACAAGCCAGAGCCTGTTGTGATCATCACCTATTATCATCGGTTATCATCGACATCACCACAATCACCATTATCATCGTAACACTAACCATGAAGACTACCACAACTCTTATATAGTAGTTATCGCAGCCCAATCTCATGTGTGTTGCTTTGTTGTCTATTTTAATTGAATTGTCAGTTATTTGTTAAAAAAAAAAATCTTTTCATTCCCTCCTGCTTGTCGTTGACTTCGCGAATTTCTGTTATCCTGGGGAGCCGCGATAGCTCAGTGGTTAGTCAACTGGACTACAAAGGACAAGGGGTAGGGTTCGATCCCAAATGACGGCTTCCGGATTCACCCAGCCTTAAATGGGTACTGGTTTTTTTTCTGGGAAAGTAAAGCAGCACGGGCGTAATACCGACCACATTACCCCAAAAATCATGTGCTGAAGGTCTGTAAAATATAGGGTTACTAACACCATATTTCCCTATACGCCACTTGGCGTGACGGGGGTACTTTACTTTTTTTTTTACTGTACTTGACCTTTCCTGTTTTCACAAGGTTCTCCTCATAGCAGAGACGCGATGCTACTGTACTTGTTGGTATCAAATATATATATGGTTTCTTCGTCTTGTCAGACGGTCTACTGGAGGCTATTGTGTATTTTTTTGGTTTTGTTTTTGTCGAACAGCTTTTCTAGTGGCTAATTCTACCAATGTAGAGTTACCAATGTAAATCTACCAATGTAGAGTATGTTTGACAAACACACACGGCCACAGAATGAACAAGCAGGCCCACTGACCCACAGAGTTTTCCATCCTTTTTCGATGAGTCTTTTCTCTTCTAAGCTTTGCCTTAGCACAGTCTCAAATGTTGTTATACTATTCCTTAAACATGCCCTCCATGATGTGCCATCACTTGCCAGATGTTCCAAGTTATTTTCACAGATGGAGGAGTCATTCAGAGATGATTTATAAATATCTCTATAACGTAGTTTAGCTCTACCGCTTTGTCTTTTTCCGTGTGTTAGTTATCCATATAGTATTTGCTTGGGGATATGTTTTTCTTCCATTCGCTGGACGTGCCCCAGCCATCTTAGTCTTTGACATCTTAGCATCGACATGATTGTTGGGGTCTTAGCACGTTGCAGGACAGTTATGTTGGTTATTTTGTTCTGCCATTTGATGTGCATTATTCTGCGGTGACATCGCATGTGGAAAACATTTAGTCTTTTCTTCGTGATTTGAGTATGTTGTCCAGGTTTCAGATCCATATAATAGTGTGCTAAGCACACAAGTTTGATATATTAAGAGTAATATATATATAGATGATAAGAAGTTGCCATGAGAGTTACAAAACCACTTCCTACTGTCTCCACCGTGTAGAGGACATAAATGTGCTAGGTTCAAGCAAAGATAGTCGCGTGGGCAGTAGATTCGATCAGAAGTGTTGCGCAGAACAAGCTTAGTTATTATGTGCCGAATATTGTGAGCCTTCAAATTCAATGCAGCAGGAGGTCGACGCCTGGGAGTCATGACCCAGGCAGGCCTACTTCCCCTAGTGTCAAGAGGTTAAGGGACCGAAACACTTGCTCGACAGGCCCACTGATCAGATTGCCATTAACTGTGAAGCTTCGTATAAAGAACTTCCTGACACAACACATCTGTTTTCAGTTTACTCTCTATCATTTCATTATAATGCTTTCACGTTCTAAAAGTATCTCATTATAATGCTTTCACGTTCTAAAAGTATCTCATTATAATGCTTTCACGTTCTAAAAGTATCTCATTATAATGCTTTCACGTTCTAAAAGTATCTCATTATAATGCTTTCACGTTCTAAAAGTATCTCATTATAATGCTTTCACGTTCTAAAAGTATCTCATTATAATGCTTTCACGTTCTAAAAGTATCTCATTATAATGCTTTCACGTTCTAAAAGTATCTCATTATAATGCTTTCACGTTCTAAAAGTATCTCATTATAATGCTTTCACGTTCTAAAAGTATCTCATTATAATGCTTTCACGTTCTAAAAGTATCTCATTATAATGCTTTCACGTTCTAAAAGTATCTCATTATAATGCTTTCACGTTCTAAAAGTATCTCATTATAATGCTTTCACGTTCTAAAAGTATCTCATTATAATGCTTTCACGTTCTAAAAGTATCTCATTATAATGCTTTCACGTTCTAAAAGTATCTCATTATAATGCTTTCACGTTCTAAAAGTATCTCATTATAATGCTTTCACGTTCTAAAAGTATCTCATTATAATGCTTTCACGTTCTAAAAGTATCTCATTATTATCAGAAACTAGATTTCTCCTCCTCCCACGCATAGTTTTTTTTCCAATTTGTTTCCATTAATAAAACAAATATTAACCCATTATGAATATTTTCGTAGTGTCACAAAAATATGGTTTTATTTTTGGTGCGTTATGTAATTAATCAGAAGATGCACATTTGTCGATGTCTCTTGGTAAATTGATCCAGAAAGTGGTTCTGTTTTTGTTGAACACAACAGGAAGTACTCTCCTAAAATGTTTCTCCTATAAAAAGCTCAACATAACTCTGTATGTTTCCCGTAGAACGTCATTATTCTCTAATGCTTCCTCTAATTGTTTCCAATCCCTGAGTGTAACGTTTGGTGCATTCTGCAAACAATATTTCAAATTCACCGCAACTACATTTCATTCAAACTTTAATGTCACTTAATCCATTGCACGTTTTCAATTAAAAGTACTTTTGCATAGCATTTTAATAAAGATTATCGTCGTAATAAACAAGAAGAATAATTATGTACTGCTTCAACATAAACATCTTGAGAATTAATATATCTTAACCAGTACTGTTATTATAGGCAACTGAAAAGAAAACCCTTAACATAAAATTAAATAATTAATAAAAAGAACTGCTAGATAATGTGAGTATGTTTAAACTTAGACTACATGTTTCAAAAGGGCGAACAACATCGTGGCAAAGGATTAACACAGATGGTGAATAAAAGCATGAAAGTATAGTGTAAATACTTGTACATGAATAAATAATGAGGATAAAAGATAACTGGTACTCGAACTATTAACATTTTGACACTTAAAAATATCCATTACAAGTACTTTTAAGGTACTTTGACAAATGGTTTTCCATAGTTCTCAAAAGTCACAAAAATCGAAGTCTTTGATGATAAAGTGTCAGATTCAGAAACAGTTAAACCTTGTACTGGGCTATTCTGGAGCTTTCCCATAATATATTACGTGGCTTTGTTGAAAAATATGTGTAGTCTTAGTGGGCAACTGGTATGATGTCTCGCTACTGCCACAAGGATCCGGGTTCGTATACACGATGTAACTTTTTTTTTAATTTTAACATCCTAGGCTTCTGAGGCCATGTAACCAAAATGCCAATGATAACTCAATTTCAACAGAGTTTGAATACCATTAGTGCTATATAGGAGCAAGCGTTGTGCTTTATTTATTAATATTTTAAAATGATCTCTTGGTTAACTCATGTGATTCTTTAAGTGCATAGTCAGCTCAATCTCATCGCTAACTCACGTTATTTTCTGAGTGTATGGACAGCTTAATCGCATGACTAACTCACGTGATTCTCTGAGTGCATAGTCAGCTCAATCTCACGGCTAACTCACGTGATTCTCTGAGTGCATAGTCAGCTCAATCTCACGGCTAACTCACGTGATTCTCCAAGTGCATAAACAGCTTAATCACATGACTAACTCACGTGATTCTCTAAGTCTAGCGGCTGATTATGTTATTAATCTATTGATAACTCTAGCTGACTATATAGAAGGAAATTAAAACTTCTGTTCATGGATGGGTCTAGCTGACTGCCCACTGCAGCCCTGAGTGCTAACATCGGGCTCACTATATCTAATTTATGCAGTCTAAAATAGACTATGGTTATTGTATGCAAGATTCTGTTCTGGCTTGACTTTATTCCCCTCTATTAGTCTTAGGGCTAGTTAGTTCATCTGGAACCGAAGACGACACTGGGCAACGATCAATTTGTCCATTTATGGTGAACACTCTTGGGCCGATGACGACACTGGGCAACGATCAATTTGTCCATTTATGGTGATTACTCTGGAACCGAAGACGACACTGGGCAACGATCAATTTGTCCATTTATGGTGATTACTCTGGGGTCGAAAACGACACTGGGCAACGATCAATTTGTGCATTTTGGTGATCACTCTGGGGTCGAAGAAGGCACCGGGCAACGATCAATCTGCCCATTTATGGTGATCACTCTGGGGATGAAGACGACACTGGGCAACGATCAATTTGTCCATTTATGGTGATTACTCTGGGGCCGAAGACGGCACTGGGCAACGATCAATTTGTCCATTTATGGTGATCACTCTGGGGCCGAAGACGGCACTGGGCAACGATCAATTTGTCCATTTATGGTGATTACTCTGGGGTCGAAAACGACACTGGGCAACGATCAATCTGTCCATTTATGGTGATCACTCTGGGGCTGAAGACGGCACTGGGCAACGATCAATCTGCCCGTTTATGGTGATCACTCTGGGGCCGAAGACGACACTGGGCAACGATCAATCTGCCCGTTTATGGTGATCACTCTGGGGCCGAAGACGACACTGGGCAACGATCAATTTGTCCATTTATGGTGATCACTCTGGGGCTGAAGACGACACTGGGCAACGATCAATCTGTCCATTTATGGTGATCACTCTGGGGCTAAAGACGACACTGGGCAACGATCAATCTGTCCATTTATGGTGATCACTCTGGGGCTGAAGACGACACTGGGCAACGATCAATCTGTCAATTTATGGTGATCACTCTGGGGCTAAAGACGACACTGGGCAACGATCAATCTGTCAATTTATGGTGATCACTCTGGGGCTAAAGACGACACTGGGCAACGATCAATCTGTCCATTTATGGTGATCACTCTGGGGCTGAAGACGACACTGGGCAACGATCAATCTGTCCATTTATGGTGATCACTCTGGGGCCGAGAACGGCACTGGGCAACGATCAATTTGTCCATTTTGGTGATCACTCTGGGGCCGAAGACGACACTGGGCAACGATCAATTTGTCCATTTTGGTGATCACTCTGGGGCCGAAGACGACACTGGGCAACGATCAATCTGTCCATTTATGGTGATCACTCTGGGGCTGAAGACGGCACTGGGCAACGATCAATTTGTCCATTTTGGTGATCACTCTGGGGCCGAAGACGACACTGGGCAACGATCAATTTGGCCATTTTGGTGATCACTCTGGGGCCGAAGACGACACTGGGCAACGATCAATTTGCCCATTTATAGTGATTACTCTGGGGCCGAAGACGGCACTGGGCAACGATCAATTTTCCATTTATAGTGATTACTCTGGGGCCGAAGACGACACTGGGCAACGATCAATTTGGCCATTTTGGTGATCACTCTGGGGCCGAAGACGACACTGGGCAACGATCAATCTGCCCGTTTATGGTGAGCACTCTGGGGCCGAAGACTACACCGGGCAACGATCAATCTGCCCGTTTATGGTGATCACTCTGGGGCCGAAGACGACACTGGGCAACGATCAATTTGTCCATTTATAGTGATTACTCTGGGGCCGAAGACGACACCGGGCAACGATCAATTTGGCCATTTTGGTGATCACTCTGGGGCCGAAGACGACACTGGGCAACGATCAATTTGGCCATTTTGGTGATCACTCTGGGGCCGAAGACGACACTGGGCAACGATCAATTTGTCCATTTATAGTGATTACTCTGGGGCCGAAGACGACACCGGGCAACGATCAATTTGGCCATTTTGGTGATCACTCTGGGGCCGAAGACGACACTGGGCAACGATCAATTTGGCCATTTTGGTGATCACTCTGGGGCCGAAGACGACACTGGGAAACGATCAATCTGCCCGTTTATGGTGAGCACTCTGGCGCCAAATACGGCACTGGGCACTGGGCAATGACCAATCTGCCTATTTCTGGTGATCCCTTTTAGGTCTTGTTCTTATGTTCATAGTTGAGCTCTCTTTGGTAATTGTTCTATTAGACTTTTATTTTCCTTTGTTTCTGGAGCATTAGGGCATTGACCATCAAGAGAAGACCATCAAGAAAAGGTCTTTAATTATCTGTTATTTACTTTCTCTTCCAGTCTTCTTCTGCTGGAGTTTATCTTTGTGATCTCTGTATGCAAATGTCATTCTCATATTTTCTAGGTGTTATTTCTTCTCTCCCTGTGGGTTCCAGATGTACAATTTTTTTGAAAAAGCTGTTGTTGCCTTTCGAAACGAATTTGTCTCCATATTCGTATTTTTTTCATTTAGCCCTTGCAATGTTGGTTGATCATTTTCAAGAGGACCTGAGCTTCCGATATATTATGGATAGGCGGCGGGAACAATTGAAGGCTATGCATGAAAAGTGTTCCTTCTTGCAGTTTCCTCATATTCCAAGTCTGGCTTGTTGCAGGAGCTACTGAGTCAAGTGCTCTGTGCACACCGTGAGCTGTGTGTCTCATCCGTTTTGATCATGTTTCGATATCCCGCTTGTTTACGATGAATGATGATATCGCATGACAGGGAACAGTTGGCTGTGTTCACTTTCTGCGCTGTTTCGCCTTATGTCTTTTAGCGTGTGCTGAGACTGCTACGATGGGGACTACAGTTACCTTTCTTTGTTTGGGAGATGAGATATTAGTTCGGATGATTACGCTGGCACGGGCGGTTGAGCAATTATGGATTTAAATTCGTTTGCAGTGATACCGGGGCCTTCCATAACCAAATAACCAAATAACTGTTGGTTGAGTTGTTTTCTATCGCGGCTTAACATCCCACACCCCACATTTTGTTCATTAGAACGCATTTTTCACCCCTGGTTACTGCACTGGCTAGAGCTCCCACGCACTGACCACCCATGCTCAACTGAACTCGTGCTTACACTTCCGGTCACACACAAACAACGATTAACCCGAGCTTCCTGCCCTCTCCTGCAAAACTCACATCAGTTGACAGTTGACAATTCCCAATGTGTCTTTCATTATTACGGATGATCTACGACGGGAGATAATTATAGAAGCGACCTGCAGTCTAGTCGCCCACACACTTTACAAAGAGAGGTAGAGTTGTCTGTGCTTGATTCTTCTAACGGATAGAGAAGGTAAAGTAAAAGTGTAGAAAGTTGTATTTGTTATCAACATTAGGGCTTCTAACATTTCCTTGGATAAGTTCGTATTTCTTTACTGTACCTTTTTGCGTATTACTGGATCAAGTAAGTTTTCCTGATAGAGATTTGAAATTGTAATATCTCAAGGATAATTAATGGGTAATTTATGAGCTTAACATCCTAACTTATTTCTGCTAAACGAACGATACCCGCTCACTAACCGGACGGTCGTACATGAATTATCAACAGTTTCTAGTTTTTGCGCATTTAATTTGTCAAGGTTTAAGGTTAGTTGCAGTCTATTCCAGACTTTAAACTTACCCCACGGGTCTGCTCAAGATAGATTCGGGAACGACCGAATAAAAGTGCATGGAGACGTTACTCCGAGCAGAAATAATTTGGGATGCTGAAATCGTAAATTACCAAATAATCTTCATGTTACTCTTCTTTTCCTCTCTGTAATAATATAATTGTTGGGATTAGTTAGTACTGCTTGTTACGGGGGTTTACTATTTACTGGCCACTGTGTTATTTGATCACAATTCTTTCATTAGCTTATTTGTAGGCATACAAGTCCAATATATCAGTGTCTGATATTGTCTTATATTCTTTCTTTCTTTCTTTCTTTCTTTCTATCTCTCTCCCTCTGTCTCTCTCTGTGTCTTGTCTTTGTCGCTCTCTTTTTATCTCTTTATTTCTCTTTTTCTTTCTCATTTTCTTTCCTCTTTTCTCTTTTCCCCCTTTCTACATTCCCCTCGTTTCCTTTATTTTACTTTTCACCGTTTCCGTTGTTTGTTTGTTTATTTTTTTCTTTGTTTATTTCTTTTTTTTATTTCTTTCTTTGTTTATTTCTTTGTTTCTTTTTCTCTCTTTTTCTTTCTCTCTTTCACTCTCTCTTTCTTTCACTCTCTCTTTCTCTTTATTTGTCTCTGTCTCTTTCTCTTTATTTTTCTCTGTCTCTTTCTCCTTATTTCTCTTTTTCCCTTTCTCTTTCTTTGTCTTTTTCTTTTCTCTTCTCTTTTTCCCCTTTCCACATCCCTCTCGTTTCCTTTCCTTTTCCATTTTCATTCCCTTTTCCCCTCATTTTCTCGCTTTTCCTCCATTTTTCTCTTTGCTTTCCTCTCTCACTTTCCCTCTCTCACTCTCACTTTCCCTCCAACTCTCATTTCTCTCCTTTCTCCTTCCCCTCCCCTCCTCTGTTTCCCATCCCCTTTCTTCCCCTTCCCATCGTTTTCCTTCCCTCTCTCCCTTCCCTCTCTTCCTTCCCTCCCTCTCTTCCTTCCCTCCCTCCCTCACTCTCTCCCCTCCCTCTCTCCCTTCCCTCCCTCTCTCCCTTCCCTCCCTTTCTCTCTCCCCTCCCTTTCTCTCTTCCCTCCCTTTCTTTCTTCCCTCCCTTTCTCTCTTCCCTCCCTTTCTCTCTTCCCTCCCTTTCTCTCTTCCCTCCCTTTCTCTCATTCCATTCCTATCTTTCTCTTTTCCTTCGTCTCTCCTTTCCCTCACTCTCTGACTCTTTCTTTCTCTCTTTCTCTCCTTCATTCTTTCTCTATTCTCCTTTCTCTTTATCTCACTTATGTCTCTTTCTCCCGCTCCTCTCTCTCTCCTCTATCTCTCGTCTCTCTTTTTTTTATACCTTATCTCTCTTCTCTATAACTCTCTCTCTCCATTTCTTCTCTATCTCTTTCTCTTCTCTTTTATTCTCTTCTCTCTTTCTCTTCTCTCTTTTCTATCTCTTTTCTCTCTCTCTTCTCTCGTTTTTCTCTCTCTCTTCTCTCGTTTTTCTCTCTCTCTTCTCTCTCTTCTCTCACTCTCCTTTCATTTCTCTCTCTCTCTCTCTCTTTTCGCTCTCTCACTTCTCTCTCTTCTCTCGTTTTTCTCTCTCTCTTCTCTCTCTTCTCTCACTCTCCTCTCATTTCTCTCTCTCTCTTTTCGCTCTCTCACTTCTCTCTCTCTCTTCTCTCGTTTTTCTCTCTATCTTTTCGCTCGCTCTCTTTTCTCGTTTCTCTCTCTCTCTTTTTTCGTTTCTCTCTTTTCTCGTTTCTCTCTCTCTATCTCTTCGCTCTCTCTCTCTCTCTGCTCTCTCTCTCTTCGCTCTCTCTCTCTCTTCGCTCTCTCTCTTCTCTCGTTTTTCTTTCTCGCTCTTCACTCTCTCTCTTCTCTAGTTTTTCTCTCCATCTTTTCGCTCTCTCTCTTCTCTAGTTTTTCTCTATCTTTTCGCTCTCTCTTCTCTAGTTTTTCTCTCTATCTTTTCACTCTCTCTCTTCTCTAGTTTTTCTCTCTATCCTTTCACTCTCTCTCTCTTCTCTAGTTTTTCTCTATCTTTTCACTCTCTCTCTTCTCTAGTTTTTCTCTCTATCTTTTCACTCTCTCTCTTCTCTAGTTTTCTCTCTCTATCTTTTCGCTCTCTCTCTTCTCTAGTTTTTCTCTCTATCTTTTCACTCTCTCTCTTCTGTAGTTTTTCTCTCTATCTTTTCGCTCTCTCTCTTCTCTAGTTTTTCTCTCTATCTTTTCACTCTCTCTCTTCTCTAGTTTTTCTCTATCTTTTCGCACTCTCTCTCTTCTCTCGTTTTTATCTCTCTTCTCTCTCTCTTCTGTTTTCGCTCCAATCTCTCTTCACTCCCATCTCTCTCTCCCTCTTCTCTCTCTTTCTCTCTCTCTCTTCTAGCTCTCTCTTCTCGTCTCTCTTTCTCTCTCTTCTCTCTGGCCCTTCTCTCTTTTCTCTCTCTCTCTCTCTTCTAGCTCTCTCTTCTCTAGTCTCTCTTTCTCTCTCTTCTCTCTGGCCATTCTCTCTTTTTTCTCTTTCTCTCTCTCTCTCTCCTCTCTCTCTCTCTAGCTCTCTCTTCTCTAGTCTCTCTTTCTCTCTCTTCTCTCTGGCCCTTCTCTCTTTTCTCTCTTTCTTTTCTCTCTCTATCTCTTCTCTCTATTCTTTCTCTTCTTTTTTATTCTCTCTTTTCTTTTCTCTCCTTTATCTTCTTTTTCTTCTCTCTCTTCTTTACTCTCTCTTTCTCCTCTTTTTTCTCTCTCTCTCTCTCCTCTTTTCTCTCTTTTTTCTCTTTTTTTTCTCTTCACTTTTCTTTCACTTCACTTTCTCTTTTCTATTTTTTCTTTGTTCTCTCTTTTCTCTCTCTTCTCTCTCTTCTCCCTTTTTCTCTTTTCTCCCTTTTCTCTCACTTCTCCCTTTTCTCTCACTTCTCCCTTTTCTCTCACTTCTCCCTTTTCTCTCACTTCTCCCTTTTCTCTCACTTCTCTCTTTTCTATCTCTTCTCTCTTTTCTCTCTCTTCTCTCTTTTCTCTCTCTTCTCTCGTTTTTCTTTCTCGCTCTTCACTCTCTCTCTTCTCTAGTTTTTCTCTCCATCTTTTCGCTCTCTCTCTTCTCTAGTTTTTCTCTATCTTTTCGCTCTCTCTTCTCTAGTTTTTCTCTCTATCTTTTCACTCTCTCTCTTCTCTAGTTTTTCTCTCTATCCTTTCACTCTCTCTCTCTTCTCTAGTTTTTCTCTATCTTTTCACTCTCTCTCTTCTCTAGTTTTTCTCTCTATCTTTTCACTCTCTCTCTTCTCTAGTTTTCTCTCTCTATCTTTTCGCTCTCTCTCTTCTCTAGTTTTTCTCTCTATCTTTTCACTCTCTCTCTTCTGTAGTTTTTCTCTCTATCTTTTCGCTCTCTCTCTTCTCTAGTTTTTCTCTCTATCTTTTCACTCTCTCTCTTCTCTAGTTTTTCTCTATCTTTTCGCACTCTCTCTCTTCTCTCGTTTTTATCTCTCTTCTCTCTCTCTTCTGTTTTCGCTCCAATCTCTCTTCACTCCCATCTCTCTCTCCCTCTTCTCTCTCTTTCTCTCTCTCTCTTCTAGCTCTCTCTTCTCGTCTCTCTTTCTCTCTCTTCTCTCTGGCCCTTCTCTCTTTTCTCTCTCTCTCTCTCTTCTAGCTCTCTCTTCTCTAGTCTCTCTTTCTCTCTCTTCTCTCTGGCCATTCTCTCTTTTTTCTCTTTCTCTCTCTCTCTTCCTCTCTCTCTCTTCTAGCTCTCTCTTCTCTAGTCTCTCTTTCTCTCTCTTCTCTCTGGCCCTTCTCTCTTTTCTCTCTTTCTTTTCTCTCTCTATCTCTTCTCTCTATTCTTTCTCTTCTTTTTTATTCTCTCTTTTCTTTTCTCTCCTTTATCTTCTTTTTCTTCTCTCTCTTCTTTACTCTCTCTTTCTCCTCTTTTTTCTCTCTCTCTCTCTCTCCTCTTTTCTCTCTTTTTTCTCTTTTTTTTCTCTTCACTTTTCTTTCACTTCACTTTCTCTTTTCTATTTTTTCTTTGTTCTCTCTTTTCTCTCTCTTCTCCCTTTTCTCTCTTTTCTCCCTTTTCTCTCACTTCTCCCTTTTCTCTCACTTCTCCCTTTTCTCTCACTTCTCCCTTTTCTCTCACTTCTCCCTTTTCTCTCACTTCTCTCTTTTCTATCTCTTCTCTCTTTTCTCTCTCTTCTCTCTTTTCTCTCTCTTCTCTGTTTTCTCTTTCTTCTCTCTTTCTTCTCTCTTTTCTCTCTCTTGTCCCTTTTCTCTTCTTCTCTCACTTCTCTTTTTTTTCTCACTGTCTTTCACTGCCTGTCTTTCACTGTCTGTCTCGTCTGTCTTTCTTGCCTGACTTGATGCAATAGTGTGCTGGTATCCCCTGAAGATCTAGATCTATCCATTCTGACTGCGAAATGTTCTTTATTTGTTGAACGAATGAGTCCTGTTTCCGGCTTGATATCGCTTGTAATTTCCTGTATTCAAATAGCCCAACATGTTAGGACCGGTAACTTTGATAATGAGAAATGAGGCGGCTCAATTATCAGAAGCAATTTATACTTTCTAAAATGCGCAGCCGAAATCCCAAAACAATATTGATCACTGGGTACAACACGCTGGGAAAAATTCACAACCAACTTTAGCGAAAACCGGCACACAACCCCACTAGTATGACGTCACCGGTTGTTTACCTTTAAGCTGAACACGTCACGTTGATAGGGCTACGCTCAAGCATTCTATAGAGTTAGCTGTGGTACAAACTATGCAATGTTTATAGTGGGGGTCTCAATGAAGGTCTGAGAAAGACCATCAGCCATGAGTTTTAGCTGGCCATGGGGCGGTGTTGTAATTGAGTCCAGTGAGTCATTTCCGGGTCATCATTGCACTTTGAACATGTCCGTGGGTGCTCAGATCACCTCCTAAGCAAGTACTGCAGTGTCCAGCGACTGACGGCTCCAGCTCTATGTTGGTTGATAAGTCTTTTTACACGCCCACTAAGTTTCTCGTTTCTGGCTGTGCCCATCTTAACTCCCTTCTCTTTCATCCGATGGAGTGACGTGAACTCATGGTTGTCGAAGTTCTGTGTCCTTCTCACTTCCCGAAGGGCATTGATAATGTTCCCCCCCCCCATCCTTTGGTTAACCGTCCTCAACGACAGCATAGCTAGCCAACCTGTCCGCTCTTTCATTTCCCCGTTCTCCCGCATGTCTAAGGACGTAGACAATGGTATCTCTACGTATTTTTGACTTCTGCAATGACTCTACCCATTGCCTGCGTATAGAGCCCGTCTCCACTTTTATCATGCTCATCGAAACACTCAGTATACAGGCGTGGGTGTAGTCTTGTGCTTCTAACAAGATGAATGCCATGGCCACTGTCATCACCTCCATTGTCATGCTACTCGTGGTCATGACGTAAGCACCACTGTCTTCTTTGATTATTCTGCCCTCAAGATTCTCAGAAATTTGATTATCTTCAGGTAATTTCGTGTCCTCCAGATCCTGATTATGTCCTCTCCTCCTCCTAGGGACGTCATTAATCTGCCTTTAGTCACCACATCAGCTCCCATTCGTACCACTGGTGTTTCTATGTTAACGATATGATTAAGGGAGAACCGTGCAATTGATGCTTTATTAGGATTAACTAAGGCACATGATACTCCACACCACGAAGAGATGCGATCAATTTCGTCTTGCATTGTGTAGGTGATTTCCCTTTTGTCTCTTCCCTGTCTATATACCAGAATATCATTAGCAAAAATCATTGTTCTTCCCCTCCCATCCAGCTGTTGTTCCGTGATCGTTATTGTGTACACGTTAAATAGAACTGGTGACAATGGTGAGCCTTGTGGCAGCTCTGGACAGATTAATGTTGGCTCTGATGATCAACTTCCACATCTGAGTACCACCGTCCTCTGAAACAGTGCTGCAGCGATCCATGTGATGAGGAAGGGGTGTACCGCCAGTTTGATGAGCATGTGCATGAGGTATTCACATTGTACCCTGTTGTATGCATCCTCCAGATCTATAGCAGCAGCACATGTCTCCTCTCGTCTATGGAAGCCTTCGAAGACGTCATAGGCAAAGACTGCCGCATTGAGCCATGTCTCTTTGTTATTTCTATAACCTCCGAGTGTGGGTGGGAGTGCGTGTATCTCTTCAAGGTGACAGGTGAGTATACCTGCAACTATTTTCTCAAGTAGCTTGCCCCCAGTGTTCTGCATTGTGATGATTCTGTAGGCACTGACCTGAGAGTGGTCCTTTTTGGCTTTGGTAGCGGTAGTAAGTAGCTGCGTAGCCACTCCTCCTTAATCTGGCCACTGAATGCTCACATTAAACTCTTTGGCCAATTTTTTCAAGTCATTGTTAGCCAAATCGGCTATGTCGTCATAACAAACACCATCTGTACCAGGAGCTGTGTTGTGTGACCTGTCAAGTGTTGCCCGAATGACATCAGTTGTGATCGTGACATCTCCCAGCACTACATTCTCACACAAATCTGAGTGACCCACTAATGGTCATTCTTACAGCCTCATTTCTTTGGTCAGTCAGATCAATGTAGCAAGCAAACAGGACCTTCCCTTTACTCTCATCATATTTGTGCCATATGTGGCCTGTGCTCTGGAAGTTTAGTATGCCTCTGTGTCGGGTATGATGTGTGGTGTTGCAATAAAAAGTAAGATTGCCCACCGTCAGTTATCACCCATCAGTTTCAGATGGCAGTGCGGCGGTGTTGCAATAAAAAGTAAGATTGCCCACCGTCAGTTATCACCCATCAGTTTCAGATGGCAGTGCGGCGGTGTTGCAATAAAAAGTAAGATTGCCCACCGTCAGTTATCACCCATCAGTTTCAGATGGCAGTGCGGCGGTGTTGCATTAAAAAGTAAGATTGCCCACCGTCAGTTATCACCCATCAGTTTTAGATGGCAGTGCGGCGGTGTTGCAATAAAAAGTAAGATTGCCCACCGTCAGTTATCACCCATCAGTTTTAGATGGCAGTGCGGCGGTGTTGCAATAAAAGTAAGATTGCCCACCGTCAGTTATCACCCATCAGTTTTAGATGGCAGTGGGGAGGTGTTGCAATAAAAAGTAATATAAGTGAATGTCAGAGTTAATGTTGGACAGTCTTTCAGAATGGAGTCTTGAGTTTGATTCGACGGATTTTTATGCAGTTTCAGTTTTGAAATTAACAGACCGTTTTTTAAAGTCCAGAACTGAAGGTGTTTGGGAGATTATTTTCTCACATTTGCTGCGAATTTTTTTGCTGAGCCTGAGTTCAATGCACTAGTTGGGCAAACAGTATACAGAATCTTGCAGTCAAAATTAGTTACATTCGATGATGTTCTGAAGCATGATTGTATCGGCTTAACTGTGCTGTACCAAGATTACATACATTTTCTACTGAAATATTATTTGGTAGTCCGTATGTGTTGACAGTGTTGCATGACAGGGCGTGACCTTTGAAAGTTCATGAATCTAAAACTTGCGATCGAATTGAAAATACTTCACTGGAAGCTTGTGTGAGATATTAACGTGATCACATCGAGGCTTGTTTCTACACAGAATAGTTGCATTACATGTCTACGTAGAGCACAGTAATTACCTCCTTGAAGTTCTCATTTCTAAATTAATTACTTGTCTGCCCATAGACTTTTGTATTACCACGTGTTGTTATGGATACAGAAGCCTATGAGCTGATGCCCTTCGGCGCAATGCCATGTAATTATATCTGCAGGTGTTTCTGAGTTCCCCTGTAGCTCCATATAAGGTGTTCCCTTTATCCGGTTTTTTGAGGAAGCAGATTTGATATGATGTCGTGAACTTTGCACAAGTCAAAAAGGTGATGTTCTACTGTTTCATGCGAGTGTTCACAGAGCGGACATGCTCGAATTTGGTTCCGTTGTATTCTTTTGATGTGGTTGTTCATGATGCGAGGCTAATTCTCAGTCTGATAATGGTGGTTTGGTTTCTTCTGTTTTTGGTGGTTATTGTCGTGTGGATTATACGTCTGAGTGAGTGTATGTACGTGTGCAGATATATATATATATATTTATATATATATATATATTTATATGCATGTATGTGTGTGTGTATGGAATGAATGTAAGACTCATATAGAGATAAGAGAAATGACCATGTAAACCAACGATCTAAGCGAAGAGAAAATGGACATATGTTGGACGTGTTGTATCTGTGTTGAGCAAACTCAACAAGAGAATTCCATAACAGGTTCTTCTATGGGAACAATCAAGATATAGGAAAAAATGAAGACCTGGAGAGAGAGAGAGAGAGAGAGAGAGAGAGAGAGAGAGAGAGACTAACAAGAACACGTGTTTGAGAAGCAAAGTTGGTAGGCATAGATTCATGAGGTATGATCAAACATCAGTCAAGAATAGGAATTGATGACCAAAAGCACAATGAACCTTATGCGACGTCTAGCGGCGTTTAAAGGATGAAGATTAAGATATGTGTATGTGTAGATAAGTGATGGCCCGCGCTTACCAATTGTTCTGTTCAGTCCTCGGGCAACAAAAGATTGTGACATACTGGATTGTATGACAACGCGAAATAACTGGCTCGCTTATTATTTCATGACAATTAAAACAAAGGCAGTAGTTTACAATGTCTGCATCATTAGTATCCTCCTGTATTTCAGCGAATCTTGGACAACTTATGCAAAGCAGGAGAAAAGGCTAAATGCATTCCATACGCGATGTCTGCCCGTATTTTTGGCATCACCTGCAAGGACAAAGTGACAAACGAGGAGGTCATGACTCGCACAGGCCTCCCGAACATCTTCACGCTGCTTAAACAACGTAGGTTACGCTGGCTTGGCCAAGTAGAGCGTATGAAAGATGGCCGCATAGCAAAAGATATACTCTATGGACAACTAGCAGACGGAAAAAAGACTTGGGGGCGCCCAAAACTTCGATTTGTAGACGTTTGTAAACGCGACATGAAGACTCTGAACATATACCTGGCAGCCTGGGAAGAAATAGCTGCAGATCGCAATCTCTGGAAACACACTTTAATTCTCCAACTGCAACAAGAAGCGACAGATTCATAGAAAAAGTGAATACATGGCGAAAGAAAAGGATAAAACATTTCTAGGGGCGCTGAAACCAAAATCCATTGTTAATTATGACTGACGGAGGCTGCTATTATTCCATTCATGGCTGCGAGTTGTGATGTGACCAACTCGTTAGATCTCGTGAGTTATTATTCCATTCATGGCTGCGAGTTGTGATGTGATCAACTCGTTAGATCTCGTGAGTTATTATTCCAAGATCTGTTCGCTTCTGACAGTTATGAGAATGTTGATTTTTTTGCTGGTTAAGGTGTTCTTCTTAACATTCAATTTGGCCTTCCTGCTCTTTTATTCTATTTCAAATATTTGGCAGATCTTAGAGAGAATTCTTGTTTTCATTCCTGAAACATTGTTCGAAATATACTTTTGAGCCATTGTTGTTGCTTATGTTTTGTTTTTGTTTTAAATCCGTAAGGCTACTAGTTATTTAGTTTCAGCGTAATTGGAAGAAACGATGGAATGGCAAAAAGTAGTCAGCGGACGGCATTAGCCGTAGTTATCACACAATTATCTCGGTACATCCGTCCATCTATTATCCGTTCGAGCCGAAGACTGTACATAGGGCAGCAATTCTAAACTCTTTGTGTCCGACGATTTTTCAAGCGTCAGACCTTGCACAGGATCTGAATTTTGTTTTCGTCACACGGTTCTGTTTAGGAGAGTGGTGGATCAATCTCAGTGACGGTGCTGATACCTGCTGTTGTTGCCTCTCGCCTGTGTTCTTTTCAGTGTTTCTCTAAATCGTTCTCTTTTCTTTACCCTCTGGTTCCCATTTCAGGGTCTGATTTGAGATTCTTTTGTAGTCTCTTTTGATCACATGGCCAAAATGACCACCTTCTCTTGATTATAGTTATTTTTTTTATGATTTGTCCGTATTTCTGCACTAGTATACTGTCTAGTAAAATCTCATGTTCGAAGGTGTTCTAGTAAAATCTCATGTTCGAAGGTGTTCTAGTAAAATCTCATGTTCGAAGGTGTTCTAGTAAAATCTCATGTTCGAAGGTGTTCTAGTAAAATCTCATGTTCGAAGGCGTTCTAGTAAAATCTCACGTTCGAAAGCCGTTCTGATGTTTAATGCCTAATAAAATCTCACGTTTGAAGGCGTTCTGATGTTTAATGCCTAATAAAATCTCACGTTTGAAGGCGTTCTGATGTTTAATGACTAATAAAATCTCACGTTCGAATCCGTTCTGATGTTTAATGCCTAATAAAATATCACGTTCGAATGCGTTCTGATGTTTAATGCCTAATAAAATATCACGTTCGAATGCGTTCTGATGTTTAATGACTAATAAAATCTCACGTTCGAATGCGTTCTGATGTTTAATGACTAATAAAATATCACGTTCGAATGCGTTCTGATGTTTAATGACTAATAAAATCTCACGTTCGAATGCGTTCTGATGTTTAATGACTAATAAAATCTCACGTTCGAATGCGTTCTGATGTTTAATGACTAATAAAATCTCACGTTTGAAGGCGTTCTGATGTTTAATGACTAATAAAATCTCACGTTCGAATGCGTTCTGATGTTTAATGACTAATAAAATCTCACGTTCGAATGCGTTCTGATGTTTAATGACTAATAAAATCTCATGTTTGAAGGTGTTCTAGTAAAATTTAAAGTTCGAAAGTGTTCTAATGATAAATGACTATAGTAAAATCTCATGTTTGGAGGCTTTCTGTTCGCTCATAACTTCTGATATGTTTCTCCTTTATTATTAAGCTTCCAACACTTTAAATGCATTCCATTTATGCTGTATGATTATGCTTATATTTAACATATTCTCATTTTATTTTGTATCATTGTATTCTGAATAGGTTGTTTATAATGAAACGACAATCCGGCGACTTCATCGTTGATGCCGTAGAAACGGAAAGCATGAAGCGATAAACGTTTCATCACATGTTATTAATGATGGCACACATTTGGCGGACGACATGTCTTTATGCTTCCCACAGCAGTATCGCATTCGCAGCATTGTCTTCAGTCCTTACAAATGTCGTATCTTCAGTGCTGACGTCACAGAGTTCGTCTTCATCATTGTCAACTGTCAGTACAACGAAATCAGAAATGACTATCTTGCAGCAGGACTCGTCTCTTGACAGCGATAAACCTTACAATGTAGAAGTTGTCGTTCTTGATAGATTTATCAACATGTTTGTCCCTGGTAACACAAGCAACGATAACTTAAGCACCAGCTACGGTATGAACCACACTAATAACCACACAGATAACCACACAGAAGCATTTTCAGCTCTCCCGAAGCATCTTTACTTTACCGATGACAATGTGGTATCTGTGACTGCATACTCGTGCCTGTTTGTCGTGGCAGCTTGCGGGAATTTGACAGTTTTCATAACACTCTTTCGTAATAGAAGCACAAAGTCCAGAATTAATATGTTTATTATGCATTTGTCCATAGCTGATCTCATTGTGACCTTCATCATGCTTCCATTAGAGATAGCTTGGAACTCAACGGTGGCTTGGTTAGCAGGAGATATCGCCTGTAGACTGCTCACTTTCTTTAGGGCTATAGGATTCTACTTGTCATCCTTTATTCTCGTTTCCATCAGCCTCGATCGATACTTCGCTATCATGAGACCCCTGTCCATTTCTGATGCCGACAGCAGGGCCAGAATGATGTTAGCCGTATCATGGTTGATGTCTATCATTGCCAGCGTACCACAGGTAAGTCTTCTGTATGAGATCTTACTTGTCATCAACACATAAATGGAAAACAGATAAAAACACGTACAACCTACATACATGTGAGCTTAACAAATCAATAGACAAAGCTTTTGAGTTAGCAGATACACTAGCAAGTTCTTTTTCAAAAATGAATAATTTTAGTTTTGTTTGTCCCACCAATGATTTTACACTACTTTTGTATATGCATTTCCAACTGCCTTATTTACTATAAAGCTATACCGATTTTTATGTCTCACGTATATTACATTAAAAAGATCACCCCCCCCCCATCATCAGTGGCTCACAACGATATTAACTCATAACGACAGTGTTTCATAACAATGACTCACAACGATAGTGACTCACAACGACAGTGTTTCATAACGAAGGTGACTCACAGCGATAGTGACTCACAACGACAGTTACTCACGATCGTGACTCACAACGATAGTGATTCACAACGACAGTGACTCACAACGACAGTGACTCATAACGACAGTGTTTCATAACGAAGGTGACTCACAGCGATAGTGACTCACAACGACAGTTACTCACGATCGTGACTCACAACGATAGTGATTCACAACGACAGTGACTCACAACGACAGTGATTCACAACGACAGTGACTCACAACGACAGTGACTCATAACGACAGTGTTTCATAACGAAGGTGACTCACAGCGATAGTGACTCACAACGACAGTTACTCACGATCGTGACTCACAACGATAGTGATTCACAACGACAGTGACTCACAACGACAGTGACTCATAACGACAGTGGCTCACAACGACAGTGACTCACAACGACAGTGACTCATAACTGATAGCACCAGGATTAGAGAGTCACAACTGAACTTAACCTTGCTTAACTCCCCACCCCTGCCTTCGAGGTTGACTTGTAAACAAACTAACCAGTCTTGACAGCGAATAGAGATTGAAGAAGAAATGTAACCCGGTACCCAACAATAACAAAGTGATGTTGAATGTCGAGCTAAAAGGCGAAATTTTCGCAGTCTGCTGTAAATCATATTACATCTATCACAGTTGTTTGATTTAATCTCAAAACTAATATTTTAGTTATAATCTCAGTTTGACAGCATTAATGATTGCAGATGAGCCTACCACATTCCACTAATCCTGAAACTTGACTTTCTTTATAGAAGTGTTTTCAATTCGTGACAAGACATACATTTTTAACTAAAGTCATTTTGTACCAATGGTATTATAGAAGTTAATGTTTTTGACTAACTTCAGAAAAAATAACACCAGAGTTAAAACTAAGAATAGCAAAATGTTACATCTTCTCAATATTCCTGTATGGTACAGAAACATGGACATTAGAAAAGAAAACAGAACAGAAAAATTGAAGCCTTTGAAATGTGGATTTATAGAAGAATATGTAGAATTGGATGGAAAGAAAAGAAAACAAACGATGAAGTCTTAAAATAACTAAAAATGAAAAGAGAACTACTAAACACAATTAGAACAAGTCAAATGCAATTTTTGGGGCATGTTAAAAGACACAACAGCCTACTAAAAGTAATATTGGAAGGGAAGATATAAGGTAAAAGAGGCAGAGGCAGACCGACTAACATGGACGAGTAACTTCAAAAGATGGACAAGTCAGCCTATGACAATTTGCACCATCAAAGCAAGAGACAGAGCGGAATGGTGTTCCATGGTAGCCAACTTTCGATGCGGAGACGGCACCCAGTGGTGCTGATGAATGTTTGTGACTAAATAATGGATTGGCAAATCTGAAAGATTCCACGGTGTAATATTAATTTTGTAACCACAAAGATTGTCTATTTTAAGATACAGATTCTCCTAATCACTTGAAATGTATAATAGAAGAAATGTGCATTCTAAATATTCATGTAAATGAACAAATGAGCAAATCTACGAAAGTAACAATGACAAACAACTGTACCTCATGCACATGTCATCATCATCATCGTGTGCCCTCTCCACAACGAAGGTTGGCTACCATGGATCGCCATTCTACTCTGTTTCTTGCTTTGATGGTGCAGGCTGACATAGATTGACTTGTCCATCTTTTGATGTTACTCGTCCATGTTAGTCTTGGTCTGCCTCTGCCTCTTTTGCCTTGTATTTTTTCCTTCCAATATTACTTTTAGTAGGCTGTTGTGTCTTTTAACATGCCCCACAAATTTAATTTGTCTTGTCTTAATTGTGTTCAGTTATCTTTTTATTTTCAGTTGTTTTAAAACTTCATCGTTTGTTATCTTTTCCTTCCATCCAATTCTACCTATTCTTCTATAAATCCACATTTCAAAGGCTTCAATTCTCTGTTCTGTTTTCTTGTCTAATGTCCATGTTCCTGCACCATACACGAATAGTGAGAAGATGTAACATTTTGCTATTCTTAGTTTTAGCCCTGGTGTTATTTGTTTTGATGTTAGTATTTTAAACTGTAATCACACGTCATTATTAATCAGCCAGATGGCGCTCCCACACAATGACGCTTTGTTTCCTGCGAGTCTGAGGATACGTTTCCCAACAATTGGATTAGCCATGAGGATGTAATTCGATGGCCGGCTTGAGCGTTTGTTGCATTGTTGCTGTAATGAAAGGAATTTCAGAAAGTGCACCAATTCTACCTATTCTTCTATATATATCCACATTTCAAAGGCTTCAATTCTCTGTTCTGTTTTTTTTTTGTCTAATGTCCATGTTTCTGCACCATACAGGAATATTGAGAAGATGTAACATTTTGCCATTCTTATTTACCATGTACCCATGCGCATGTACCTTATTTAAATATGGATCAAGAAAGCGAATCATAGGACGATTCCAATCAACGACCTTATTTCTGAAAATATCCAATCGCCCTTGACATTGCTGGAGGAGTCCGTGCAATGTGACAACTTCCTGTGCTATCAGGACAGCGATTGCGCTCTTAGAATACACCCACCGAGTCCTGCTTTCAACAACAAAGTAAACAAATCACCCCACACCACTGCATCACAAATGCCTACGTCAACGTTGTTTCTCTCCCTGGAACACCAAGATGACCACTCCATAAACATCACGTTCACGTGTACTTTTTGTTGAATTTTTCCAAATTTTGTGCGTGACATTCGAACTGTTTCCCGGCGTACTGGTTTCAGTAACTAACTACAGTACAAGGCACAAATAGCAATGCACTTTGCTAAGACAGACATAATTACTACCCCATGTGGGCAATTACAAGAAAGAGCAAACAGATGAGTTTGGAGCGTTCTACTGTCAGACATCTACATTTCTGTAAATAACTGCGTCGCAGATAGTACAAGAACGTCTTACCTTTTTGTCCCCCTTTTTAAGTTGCTAAGCAATAATTAGTACGCTTGTTTGATAACTTGTATATTGGTTACGTCTATTTCTAAAATAAATATTTTGTTTATTAATTTATTGTTGGTGCGAAAACGTGTGAGATCTTATTACAAATCTGTGTAGCGAACATTTATGTTGATAAATCCATAGTTTTCTCAGTATGTTTTGTCTAGTATGAAACATTATGTATTCATAATGAGCTGAAAACTAACGATAACTGGTATGTCGTTATTACTGAGTTTGGATGCAGGTTGTTTTCGATCTTGGATAACTGCTGGGTGTTGTGCTGCTGAGCAGCTTCCGTCAAGAATAATTACACAAATATCTGAATATGTCCGAAAAGTCAAGGCAATTTGATATCAAGCTTCACTCTTATTTTCTTTCCTTTTTTGAACCTCTTTGAATTAATTTTTTCTTGGAACGTTTTTGTGCCATTTCATGTATAGGATGTCTCACTCCATGTCCGGTTTTTATGTTTTACCACCAACCACCCGCTTCTCCAGATGACACATCTTCCAGCTATTCTGTGAACTCTGTACTGTACACTAACACTCTCACGAGAACATCGTGCAGACACCTCAACGAAACGACAGATCAGTAGAAAGGCGCGTTAGGCAGGCGTGTCGCAACAATTAAGCGCCACACACACACATTTCATTTCACTTCTCACACAATGAACGTACTCCTGTTCAAATCTCGTTGCAATATCTTCAATAGTGTTAGAATTATTGAGGAAATCCTGGGTTTAGTGAGTGAGACATCCTGTACTCATTGTGCATATTGTTTTGGCAAATTTTTCTTTTCTTCACTAATGGAATTACAGACTCTCAGCACATGATTTTTGGGGTAATGTAGTCGTATTACACCCGTGCCCCTTTTACATTCCCAGAAAAAAAATCCGGTACCCATTTAAGGCTGGGTGAACCGGAAGCCGTCAGTTGGGATCAAACCCTACCTGTTGTCCTTTGTAGTCCAGTTCACTAACTACTTAGCTATCGCGGCTCCCAGTAGCTTACTAACCAAATTAATATATAAACAACCAAAGAACCGAATGTTTTATTTTTTCTAATAGATTTATGTATCTGCATCCCAAAGTTCTAGTTTATGACCGACCTCAGCGTTATGATTACCTTGAGACACATTTGTGGTCTAGAGCTTAAACGTTGGCCTCTTGACAAGAAGATATCGTGTTCGAATCCCCGATCATAGGCGATGGGAATTGTTCTCTTCGAGTCGGTGATTTCTTCTTGGCTCTACACTCCCCTGATCTATGAGTTGTGATATCCGGTGTCCAGTTCACTGAGATAACGGCTAAAATCTGGAGAGCCCAATGTAATAGTAAAGTATTGTATCGTATTGTATAGCAGTGTGCAGTAGTGTGAAGTAGTGTAATAAGGGACAACTGAATAGGCACATTAGGGGATAGATCCAGTAGACTACGGACTTCACAAGCGAACAAATGCTTGAAACGTTAATAACTTCCGGTCGTGAGGCCAAAACTTGCAGGTGCTGACGAAAAAGAAGATGTTTGACACTTTTTGCACTTTAACATTAGTTCAGAAGTCCCGAACCTGCATATTAATAGGGTAGATTTTTTCTCGGGCAGGTGGCTTGGCACGTTAACTTCCATTCAAGTGACTAAAATCCCATCTGGCCCAGTGAATATAGTATTAGATGAGCAGGGGGCTGACACTTTAACAACCTCCGGCCAGACAGAGAAAGTACTTAGGCTAATGAAGCATACTGTATATATTGCGAAATCCTGTGAGAGATAGGGACGCGGCAATGATAGTTAGATAGAGGAAGCCAGGGAGGGTCAGTCAGAGTTACAGACATCGTAAACACCAGACAGTAGTACTAAGATAGTTAGGAACCAATGGCAAGCAAATAGTATATTAGCTAGAGTCCTCAACATCTCTCAGCTTAAGAAATGGGGTGACAACTAGTTCCGTGTGAGAATATATTTATTTTAGGTCGGACTTATATCGTAGAGGTTGGAATCCAGTTTTCAACAAGAAAACACGAATCAAACTTGCTACAATACCGTTACCGCGTGTGGCCAATATTTGTAACAAACCGACCTTTTCATGAAAGCAAATGAAGAATACAGATAGGAGAACGTCCTAACAGGACTTTGATAGATATGAGATGCTGACAAGTTCACATGATGGTTATGTTTTATAAATTCATTACAGATTTGGTTCCATGAAAATAATTGTACAATTATAAATAGATAATTAAGTTCGACCTTCTTTGTTTTTAGTTTCATATTCGACTTATATTTTGTCCTCAAGCTCCCATCATTATTTTGATCAACTACAATCACAGTCAAAGGTTGTGAAACATGGAGAACAACAAAATTGACAATCATGAAGATACAGATTTTCATAAATGGATGTTTACGCAGAATAAAAGGATGGAAATGGCAGGACAAAATCACTAACATAGAATTATGGAAATGTACCAGTCAAATACTAGTGGATACAGAGATACAGCGAAGACGATGGCACTGGATAAGACACACACTGTGAAAGCCAACTGAGAGTATTACACACCAGGCCCTTTTTTGGAATCTCCAGGGGAAAAGACAAAGAGAAAGACCAAGAAATTCTTGGAAAAGACAGACAGAATCGGAGATGAAGATGATGGGGAAGACATGGAATGCTCTTAAAAGAATGGCAAGAAACAGAACGACTTGGAAAGTATTTGTTGAAGACCTATGCTCCACTGGGAGCTGAAAGGTAGAAGAAGAAGAAAATCACTGTCAAATAAGTTAACATAACGTTTTGCCGATACAAGATAACAAAATACTGGAACACCGTGTGCTCTATGCGGATTTTACATAGACTTTGTCAGTTAAAAGTCGAAGACAGATAGTCCAAATGGCCTCACTCCTAACAAAAATTGATAGAAACCCACAAGAAATGTATCCCAGGCGGTGCAACGGAGTTCGTGCGCTTGAGTTAGGGTTGTCCGTAGAGATTCTCAGTATTTGTATATCACACATATACACATACGTTATATGTCACACATTTACACATACGTTATATGTCACACATTTGCACATACGTTATATGTCACACATATACACGTACGTTATATGTCACACATATACACGTACATTATATGTTATACATTTGCACATAGTTTATATGTCACGCATTAACACGTACGTTATATGTCACACATATAAACGTACGTTATATGTCACACATATACACGTACGTTATATGTCATACGTATACACCTACGTACGTTAGTTTTCACCGTCATCTTTGCTGGCTAGGCGATCATGTGTCTTCACAAATTTGCCTCTACAGTGATTTATTACTTTTGTTTCTTCACTTCCTACCACGCCACCATCTTAACCTGGTTTTTTTTTCTCTCTTTCCGTGTAGCGTCTTCCTTTAATGTTTTCCCAGCTGCCCTTATATATTCCATCGATTCTTTACTTATTACTAGGCCACAAATGACGTTAATTTCTATTATTGGTATTAAGCTTTCTTTTGGCTCTAGCCATTATTAGAGATGTAACTTGATGATGATTTTCTGTTCTCCCTTTATTAATGTTACTGAATAAATGTGTCACTTCTTTGTGTCTACCCATCATAATCTACTTAAACCTTCTTACCCAGTATTTATGGAAAGTTCTATGAAATAATTATATCTATTCCAGCGGTTCTTAGACCCTTTTGCTGCAAGGCCCACATTTATAATTCATAATTCAAAGTTTTTTGCGGCCCACCTGTTAAATAAAGTTTTAAAAAACTTAAGTGGATTATATTTGCGAGGCATAAATATAATTGTATAAAGTTTTATGTTACATTTTTCTCTACACGTTTAACTGCATATTGATTGCTACACAAAAGTTCTTTTCATTCACATTTATCCAAGAAAATGGCACTGTTTCGGGTTGGATACAATGTTTATTTTGGCTGGAATTTGTACCACACCCGAAAATCATCCTCCATGTTTCTTGACCGATATTTGGTTTTCATGGCGGTCAATGAAACCTCGCATAATTAATTTGTTAAAAAAGTAGAATAACTTTACTGACTAGGGCTGAACAAGACGGATATTCCAAATGAAACAGTGCACCAAAGCAAGAGATATCAGCAGCGGGGTTGTTCAATTTGAATTGTAATGTGCGATCGCTAGATAGCTCCGCTAATTCTTTTTGTGCACGACTGGTTAATGCAGAGAATTTACACTGTAAAGGATTACAGTCGTTAACTTCAATATTTTCGGATGTGAAGTATTTGTTAAAATATTCAGCAAGAGATATCAGATGCTCTTTTATTACACCAGTGACATGGTCCATCATCTCGCCATTAACATCATTGCTCTCTATAACTTCACAAAATAATTTAAAACGTGTCTTGTGAAATGTTCTCGAGCCGCGTGCGCCAAAGCCGTGGTTTCTTGTTAAAGGCTTCAACTTTGTCGTATCTTCTTCCTCTTCTACCTTTCAGCTCCTTGCGGAGCATAGGTCTTCAACAAACACTTTCAGCTCCCTGCGGAGCATAGGTCTTCAACAAACACTTTCAGCTTCCTGCGGAGCATAGGTCTTCAACAAACACTTTCAGCTCCCTGTGGAGCATAGGTCTTCAACAAACACTTTCAGCTCCCTGTGGAGCATAGGTCTTCAACAAACACTTTCAGCTCCCTGCGGAGCATAGGTCTTCAACAAACACTTTCAGCTCCCTGCAGAGCATAGGTCTTCAACAAACACTTTCAGCTCCCTGTGGAGCATAGGTCTTCAACAAACACTTTCAGCTTCCTGCGGAGCATAGGTCTTCAACAAACACTTTCAGCTTCCTGCGGAGCATAGGTCTTCAACAAACACTTTCAGCTTCCTGCGGAGCATAGGTCTTCAACAAACACTTTCAGCTTCCTGCGGAGCATAGGTCTTCAACAAACACTTTCAGCTTCCTGCGGAGCATAGGTCTTCAACAAACACTTTCAGCTTCCTGCGGAGCATAGGTCTTCAACAAACACTTTCAACTTCCTGCGGAGCATAGGTCTTCAACAAACACTTTCAGCTTCCTGCGGAGCATAGGTCTTCAACAAACACTTTCAGCTTCCTGCGGAGCATAGGTCTTCAACAAACACTTTCAGCTCCCTGCGGAGCATAGGTCTTCAACAAACACTTTCAGCTCCCTGCGGAGCATAGGTCTTCAACAAACACTTTCAGCTCCCTGCGGAGCATAGGTCTTCAACAAACACTTTCAGCTTCCTGCGGAGCATAGGTCTTCAACAAACACTTTCAGCTTCCTGCGGAGCATAGGTCTTCAACAAACACTTTCAGCTCCCTGCGGAGCATAGGTCTTCAACAAACACTCTCAGCTCCCTGCGGAGCATAGGTCTTCAACAAACACTTTCAGCTTCCTGCGGAGCATAGGTCTTCAACAAACACTTTCAGCTCCCTGCGGAGCATAGGTCTTCAACAAACACTTTCAGCTACCTGCGGAGCATAGGTCTTCAACAAACACTTTCAGCTTCCTGCGGAGCATAGGTCTTCAACAAACACTTTCAGCTTCCTGCGGAGCATAGGTCTTCAACAAACACTTTCAGCTTCCTGCGGAGCATAGGTCTTCAACAAACACTTTCAGCTCCCTGCGGAGCATAGGTCTTCAACAAACACTTTCAGCTTCCTGCGGAGCATAGGTCTTCAACAAACACTTTCCAAGTCATTCTGTTTCATGCCATTCTTTTAAGATCATTCCATGTCTTCCCCATCATCATCTCCATCTCTGCTTATATCTGTCTTCTCCAAGAATTCCTTGGTCTTCCCCTTTGTCTTTTCCCCTGGAGATTCCAAAAAAGGGCCTGTTGTGTACTACTCTCAGTTGGCTTCCGCAGTGTGTGTCGAATCCAGCGCCATCATCTTCGCTGTATCTCTTTATCCACTGGTGTTTGACTGGTACATTTCCATAATTATATATTAGTGATTTTGTCCTGCCATTTGCATCTTTTCTTTCTGCGTAAGCATCCATTAATGAAAGTCTGTATCTTCATAATTGTCAATTTTGTTGTTCTCCATGTTTCACATCCATATAATATGACCGACTTAACATTGGAGTTGAAAAATTTTAGTTTTGTATTTAACCTAATTTCTTTGGACTTCCATATGTTTTCCAGTGCAACAAAAGCTCCTCTTGCTTTTGATATCCTTATTTTTGTATCATTTTCTGTTCCTCCCTCTTTATCTATATTACTACCCAGATATATGTAAGATTGTGCATCTAATAGAGGTAATTCTCCTAGTTTTATTTGGTTATTGCCAACTGTATTAATTCTCATAATGTTTGTCTTATCTCTATTAATTTGCAGCCCTAGCTGTTGTGATCTCTCATCAAGTATGTTCATTTTATCCTGCATCTGTTGATGGCTGTGTGATAGGAGAGCTATGTCATCAGCAAAGTCTAAATCATCAAGTTGCTTGGTCAGTGACCACTGGATCCCATTTCTGTTGTTTTGAGTTATTTTCATAATCCAATCTATGGCCAGTAGAAAGAGAAATGGAGACAGAAGGCATCCTTGCCTTACTCCTGTTCTTATTTCAAATGCTTCTGTAAGCTGTCCTTCATGCACCACACTACATTTCGTTCCTTCATACATTTTTTAATCAGTTTAATAAACTTTATGGGGATTCCATAATGACTCAGAAACTTCCAAAGCATTCTTCTGTCTAAACTATCAAATGCCTTTTTGTAATCTATGAATCCAATATAAAGTGGGGACTGTAGTTCTAAACTTTGTTCAACTATTATATGTAGAATAGTTATTTGATCAGCACATGATCTGTTCTTCCTAAAACCTGCTTGTTCATCTCTCAAATGTTTCTCTGTGGCCTCTTTTAGTCTCTCCGGAATGATTCTGCTTAATAATTTTCCTGGCACTGATAGTAGCATAATTCCCCTATAATTTGAGCACTCCTGTAAACTTCCTTTCTTTGGTAGATTGATCATATAACCGTCTTTCCAGTCTTTAGGTATTTCTTCCCTCTCCAAAATTTTATCTAATAGATCATGTAACATCTTGGTATCTCCTTCTTCTTTTACCTTTTAGCTCCCGGTGGAGCATAGGTCTTCAACAAACACTTTCCAAGTCGTTCTGTTTTTTGCCATTCTTTTAAGATCATTCCATGTCTTCCCCATCATCTTCATCTCTGCTTCTATCTGTCTTCTCCAAGAATTCCTTGGTCTTCCTCTTTGTCTTTTCCCCTGGGGATTCCAAAAAAGGGCTTGTTGTGTAATACTCTCAGTTGGCTTCCGTAGTGTGTGTCCTATCCATCGCCATCGTCTTCGCTGTATCTCTTTATCCACTGGTATTTGACCGGTACATTTCCATAATTCCACGTTAGTGACTTTGTCCTGCCATTCCCATCCCTTTATTCTGCGCAAGCATCCATTAATGAAAGTCTGTACTTTCGTGATTGTCAATTTTGTCATTCTCCATGTTTCGCAGCCATATAATAGGACCGACTTAACATTTGAGTTGAAAATTTTTATTTTTGTATTTAGCCTAATTTCTTTGGATTTCCATATGTTTCCCAGTGCAATGAAAGCTCCTCTTGCTTTTGATATCCTTATTTTGGTATCATTTTCTGTTCCTCCCTCTTTATCTATATTACTGCCCAGATATATGTAAGATTGTACATCTAGTAGAGGTATTTCTCCTAGTTTTATATGGTTATTGCCAACTGCATTAATTCTCATAATGTTGGTCTTATCTCTATTAATCTTTAGTCCTAGCTGTTGTGATCTCTCATCTAATATACTCATTTTATCCTGCATCTGTTGATGGCTGTGTGATAGGAGAGCTATGTCATCAGCAAAGTCTAAATCATCAAGTTGTTTGGTCAGTGACCACTGGATCCCATTTCTGTTGTTTTGAGTTATTTTCATAATCCAATCTATGGCCAGTAGAAAGAGAAATGGAGACAGGAGGCATCCTTGCCTTACTCCTGTTCTTATTTCAAATGCTTCAGTAAGCTGTCCTTCATGCACCACACTACATTTTGTTCCTTCATACATTGTTTTTATCAGGTTAATAAACTTTATGGGGATTCCGTAATGACTCAGCAACTTCCAAAGCATTCTTCTGTCTAAACTATCAAATGCCTTTTCGTAATCTATGAATCCAATATATAGTGGGGATTTTAGTTCTAAACTTTGTTCAACTATTATACGTAGGGTAGTTATTTGATCAGCACATGATCTGTTCTTCCTAAAACCTGCTTGTTCATTTCTCAAGTGTTTCTCTATAGCCTCTTTTAGTCTCTCCAGAATGATTCTGCCTAATATTTTTCCTGGCACTGATAGTAGCATAATTCCCCTATAATTTGTGCACTCCTGTAAACTTCCTTTCTTTGGTAGTTTGATCATATAACCTTCTCTCCAGTCTTTAGGTATTTCTTCCCTCTCCCAAATTTTATCCAATAGATCCTGTAACATCTTGGTAGAGGTGTTAAAATCTGCTTTGATGGCTTCCGAAGGAATTTCATCTGGTCCTGTGGCTTTACCATCTTTTAATAGTTTGATGGCTTTCATTATTTCTTCTTTGCTTGGTTTTCCGCAGTTAACGTGTAACTCTTCCTCTGCTGGTAGTATATCTGGAGGATTATTTGAGCCGGGTCTGTTCAAAAGTTCTTCAAAGTGTTCTTTCCATCTCTCCATTTGTTCCCTTATATTACTAAGCAGATTTCCTTTCTTGTCTTTGATAAAGGCGTTGATCTGTCTGTATTTTCCACCTAATTTCTTTGTGCTGTTGTACAGTTCTTTCATATTCCCTTTATTTGCTGCTTCTTCTGCCTCTTTAGCTAGTTCATCTATATATTTCCTCTTATCCCTTTTAATGCATCTTCTCACTTCTTTGTTCACCTCTGTGTAAGCTTCCTGTGTCTTGGCTTTATTACTTCTTGTTTTGCTTTTATTTATGTCTGCTTTCTTGTTTTTTCTTTCTTTAATTTTATCCAGGGTCTCTGCTGTCATCCATGCCTTATTCTGGCGTTCTCTTTTCCCCAGTGTTTCTTCGCATGTCTCTTTCCATATATTTTTTACCTGTTTCCAATGATCTTCTATATTTATTGTATTTTCTAGTTGTTGGAGGACTTGGTATTTGTTTGATATTGTGACTACGAATTTATCTTTAATTCCTTGTTCTTTAAGAAACCCTACATTGAAAAACTTTCTACCCTTATTTGTTGTATTATACCTTTTTAATTTAATTTTAAGTTTGGCTAACAGAAGATGATGGTCAGAAGCTATATCTGCCCCTCTATATACTTTTACATCCTGTAAGGATGACTTAAACTTATTATTAATACATATGTGATCAATTTGATTTTCCGTTCTATGATCTGGTGACACCCATGTAGCTTTGTGTATTCTTTTATGTTGGAATATTGTTCCTCCTAGGCTCATTTGATTAAGGGCGCAGAAATTCACAAATATCTCTCCATTCTCGTTTATATCTCCAAGTCCATGTTTTCCCATAATCTCTTCGAAGCCTCTGTTGTCTGATCCTACCTTAGCATTTAGGTCTCCCATCAAGATTATAATATCCTTGGCTCGTCTTGCATCCATCTGCCATTGTAGCTGTTTATAAAATCATCTTTAACTGAGTCATCTTTATCGTTGGTTGGTGCATAGCATTGTATAATGTGTAATTTTATTTTGTTTTTGGTTGTTCTAAATGTTGCTCTCACCAGTCTTGGTCCCACTGCCTCCCATTCTATTAGTGTCTTCTGTGCATTTTTGATAGCATTATAGCTACCTCTTCGCTATGTTGTGCTCCTGGTTCCTGGTGTCCTGATGATAAAATCATCTCCCTGTATTCAATTTTATTCTCTCCGCTCCCAGCCATCTTGTTTCACACATTCCCAGAATATCTATCTTATAGTTGGTCATTTCTGCTGCCACTTGTGCCGCTTTTCCCTGTTCGTTAAGGGTACGAACATTCCAGGTGCCAATTCTGGATGATTTCCTGGTAGACAAAGGGTGAGTCGGCAATCCGGACTCCTTATGGCTTTCTCCGGATTGCGTCATACGTCTCTTAGACAGAGAGCCCTTCTCTTTCCTGGTTGACTGATTAACTTTATCTTTCTTTGACTTGTTCATGTTTGTGAAGTTTTTTCGGCTTACTTTTTTTACAGTATGGGATAGCCAGTCCCATGCCTAACCCTCCTTTCTCGCCTCTTACGAACATGCCTGGTAGGGTACAGCGCCGCTATTCTTTACTCCTCTTTCGGGCCCCGGCAGCGCACGGGAGAACATCTTGGTATAGGTGTAAACATCTGCTGTGATGGCTTCCGAAGGAATTTCATCTAGTCCTGTGGCTTTACCATTTTTTTATAGCTTGATGGCTAACTTTGTCGTATGTTTTGAGTATATTTGTATCTTTACCCTGTAGTGATATGTTCAAAAGTCCAATAATGTCAGAGGATATGCCAGCATGGCAAGACACTCCAGTATCAGCGACTTTATCTGTCAGGTCGAGATTTGTGCTCCGTCAAAAATAGCAACAATTCTAAACGAAGCTCAAGACCCTTTGCAAGAACTTTTCCTCTGGACGAGGTGATACACAGCCGAGTACAATAGGAGATGGTTATATTCTGCGTCGAATTGAAAACATAGTTGAGCAAATTGTCAGCTCTTCATGGTCTAGTACAAATAGAGTTGACGATCCGAACAATGTTCCAATACAGATCCCAGAATTTAATTCAACTAATTTGAAACCAGTGCCTCACGATGGATGACGCAATGGCTGCCGACAATCTCAGGTGACACTTGCCTCTGCGAATTACAACAGCGCTTTTGCTACAAAAGCAAAAACATGTGACTCGTCGGCGATGTCAGTTGACTCAATGAATAGCAAACTTAGTATCAATGATAGCAAACTTAGTAGATTGTTTCAGTTTAGCTGCCGCCTGACAATGTCCTCGGACATCTCAGGCATTCTTTTGCAGATAGATTCGTGCTCGTTCAAGATGGAAATGTTTTTTGTCACGTGATCGGTTGCTGTTCCAGAGTTTACTCCGTTCTCCCCATCTTTGTGTAGACTGTGGCACAATTACCTGCTTGCAGCATCAGCTGCCCACCCCCACCCCTCCAGTTAATGCACTGAAACAGTTTTAGCAGCTGGACTGTAGACATCCACATAATTCCATCTACAGACATCCACATGGTTCCATCTACAGACATCCACATGGTTCCATCTACAGACATCCACATGGTTCCATCTACAGACATCCACATGGTTCCATCTACAGACATCCACATGGTTCCATCTACAGACATCCACATGGTTCCATCTACAGACATCCACATGGTTCCATCTACAGACATCCACATGGTTCCATCTACAGACATCCACATGATTCCATCTACAGATATCCACGTGGTTCCATCTACAGACATCCACGTGGTTCCGCTACAGACATCCACATGATTCAATCTACAATTCTGCGGCTTGCATTAGTTCAGTCTATTATGCATGTCTGACAAATGTGCAATATTTTTGTATCTACTTTTTTCTATTAAAAAAAAAAACTGCTAGCTACTTTTCCTTCCATTTATTTTGGAGACAGGTACGGCCCAAATGTATCCAGCCACGGCCAGATTGAGAACTTTTCATCTAAAGTTTATTAAATGTTATTTGAAGTGTTGTGGTTTATACTTTTCTTCAATGTGAGCTGGATGATCCAGAGGCAAGATGTCGACCTCTGGACTGGCGGTGATCGAGTTCAAACCCCAACACAGGCGGTGGGAATTGTAAAAAAAAATATGTTAAAAGAATCCGTGGTTTTTTTCGTGACGTCACCCTCTCTTGGTCACCAGGGAAGTGAAATCCAATGTCTAGCTGTCTCGGATAACAGGAAAATTAGGAGGTCTCATGTGCACTCGAGCACGTCAAGGAAACGCCTGTTGGTATCGAAAATAGGTAATAAAATGGCCGCTGCTGGAGTAAACTTTTCAGCCAAATCTTGACCACACGGATGGATTCCAGGCCGTGTGTCAGTGTTCCCCTCCGTTGTCTCGATATTTCCAGGGGAATCTCATTGCATCCATGGATCGGTCTTGAGTGCAGTGATGATAATCCTAGCAAGACAAAATCAATTTTCTTAATCCTGCTCTTAGATATTTTTTCTTGCATAAAAATGACGTTTGTAGAACGTAGATTTCAAGCTCACATAATTGCGCTATCTACGTGCAGCCGACGTTTGATAATTGGACGAAAGCGCGTTATAGAACTCCGTGCATAACCTTTTTTTTGATGTGGCTGAAAAGGAGACCTTGACCCAAAGCACATAATTAAGAAAATGGGGTAACATATTATACAGTGAAAATTTAAAAAAAGATGTGAAACTGTTTTACAAATTCTTAATTTGGCCTAGTTTTATTCATAATTTGGTTCATATTTTTTTTTTCGGTCAGTTGATTTATTGTATTAATTTATTAAAAATAAAACTTGTTTCTGCATATATCTTTTTTATGATTTACGGGTTTGTTTTCACATTGACAGCTCATCTAATAGTTATTGGGGTGTATTATCCTTTGTGTTTCATTATTAGTTTGTTTCACTGTTCTTTTGTTATTTTCAATGTGAATACGTTCACGTAGTGTGAAATTTTGTGGAAGTTTAATTACTTAGACACCCATAAGATGGTAGACGGGCGCATAAGAGGACACCTAGAGACACACATACACCTAGAGGCACACATACACCTAGAGGCACACATACACCTAGAGGCACTCATACACCTAGAGGCACTCATACACACACAAAACACGATCAGATGCACGACCAGACACGCATAGTCAAAAACGAACACTAGGGCATAAACACGGACTTCATTGCGCGTTCACGGATGCGGGCGGGTCCACACATGGACGGGCGGATGTCCGCGCGCACACACACACACACTCACTCACACATACAAGGGCACATACACACAAGGGCGTACACAAACTCACAAAGGCTCACACACAGAAGGGCGCACACACGTACAATGGGCGCTCACACACGCACACGGTCGCGCACACGCACGTCGGCGCACACACTGGGCACACCCAGGGGCGCACTCATGGAATAAATACACACAGACATGAGCACACTCATGGGATCATAGGCACAGACATGAGCACACTCATGGGATCATAGGCACAGACATGAGTACACACATGGGATCATACACACACACAAACACATGAGCACACTCATGGGATCACACACACACACACATGAGCACACTCATGGGATCATACACACACATGAGCACACACATGAGATATTAGCGCTGTTCATGGCCGTTGTTGGAATTCCTTGACGCAAGTTATTTCCATGTTACTCATTAATGTGAAATGCTTCGTCAGCCGCAGTTTTATCTCTTTAGGGAATTTGTAACGTGTTTTGTTCGTCGTAGGCTGCTTTCACTAGAGTAATCAGGAATCTAAAGGGAACGAAATTGTTGTGTGTACGACATTGTTGTGTGCTACGTCATCGTAATGGTTCATCGTACATCCCTAGACCGGCCGTACGATAATCTTACGATATGTTGATTGATGTGCGACGGGGATAATCTGATGACTAACTGTGTGTCTATATGTTCGGAATTGGAGTCAACAACGATGGCCTAACATCATCAAGCGCTATACATAAGAAAAAAATGACGATCACCATTTTCAAGAGGACTAGTTTCTTCATATTCCAAGCTTGGCTTCATGCAGGAGCTACTGAGTTAAGTGCTCTGCGCACACCGTGAGCTGTGTGCCTCATCCGTTTTGATCATGTTTCGATATTCCAATTGTTTACAATGAATGATGATATCGTATGACAGGGAACAGTTGGCTGTGTTCACTTTCTGCGCGGTTTCGCCTTATGTCTTTTGGCGTGTGCTGAGACTGCTACGATGGGGATTAAAGTTACCTTGCTTTGTTTGGAAGTAAGATATTAATTCGGATGATTACGCTTGCACGGGCGGTTGAGCAATTATGGATTTTAATTTGTTTGCAGTGATACCGGGGCCTTCCATAACCAAATAACCAAATGAGCACACTCATGGGATCACACACACACACATGCGCATACTAATGGGATCATACACACAGACAGGAGCATATTCACGGGTACGCGCACACGGTCACATTCACACGACAAACACACGAGGAACAAACACGCCCACACGAGAGCGCAAAACACATGACACAAACACGCATACTAAGACACAAAACACACACACACACACACACACACACACACAAATGCACTAACTCATAAGAATACACAAAACACTTACGAGGGCACAAACACAACACTTTAGGGGCAGTTGTATTTGAGGGGCAATTGCATTTCAGGGGCAATTGCATTTGAGGGGCAATTGCACTTGAGGGCAATTGCACTTGAGGGGCAATTGCACTTGAGGGGCAATTACACTCGAGGGGCAATTGCATTTTAGAGCAATTGCATTTTAGGGGCAATTGCATTTTAGGGGCAATTGCATTTTAGGGGCAATTGCATTTTAGGGGCAATTCCCTTTTAGGGGCAATTCCACTTTAGGGGCAATTGCACTTTAGGGGCAATTGCACTTGAGGGAAAATTGCACTTCAGGGGCAATTGCTCTTGAGGTGAAATTGCAATTGAGGGGCAATTGCATTTGAGGGGCTATTGCATTTGAGGGGTCATTGCATTTGAGGGGCGATTGCATTTGAGGGGCGATTGCATCTGAGGGGCGATTGCATCTGAGGAGCAATTGCACGTGAGGAGCAATTGCGCGTGAGGGGCAATTGCACTTGAGGGGCAATTGCACTTGAGGGGCGATTGCACTTGAGGGGCGATTGCACTTGAGGGGCGATTGCACTTGAGGGGCGATTGCACTTGAGGGGCGATTGCACTAGGAGGGGCGATTGCACTTGAGGGGCGATTGCACTTGAGGGGCGATTGCACTTGAGGGGCGATTGCACTTGAGGGGCGATTGCACTTGAGGGGCGATTGCACTTGAGGGGCGATTGCACTTGAGGGGCGATTGCACTTGAGGGGCGATTGCACTTGAGGGGCGATTGCCCTTTAGGACCAATTGCATTTGAGGGCCAATTGCACTTGAGAGGCAATTGCATTTGAGGGGAATTGCATCTGAGGTGATATCGCATTTATGGGCAATTGTACTTGAGGTGCATTTACACTTGAGGGGCAATTGCACTTTAGAGGCTATTGCCTTTGAGGGGTAATTACTTTTGAGGGGCATTTGTACTTTAGAGGCAAATGCTTTTGAGGGGCAATTGCACTTGAGGGGCATTTGCACTTGAGGGGCAATTGCACTTTAGGGGCAATTGCACTTTAGGGGCAATTGCACGTGAGGACCAATTGCACTTGAGAGGCAATTGCACTTGAGAGGCAATTGCATTTGTGGGGAATTGCATCTGAGGTGATATCGCATTTTATGGATAATTTGTACTTGAGGTGCATTTGCCCTTGATGGGCAATTGCACTTTAGAGGCAATTGCCTTTGAGGGGTAATTACTTTTGAGGGGCAATTGCACTTTAGAGGCAAATGCTTTTGAGGGGCAATTGCACTTGAGGGGCAATTGCACCTGAGGGGAATTGCACTTGTGGGGCAATTGCACTTGAGGGGCAATTGCACTTGAGGGCCAATTGCACTTGAGGGCCAATTGCACTTGAGGGCCAATTGTACTTGAGAGGCAATTGCACTTGAGAGGCAATTGCATCTGAGGTGATATCGCATTTTATGGGCAAATGTACTAGAGGTGCATTTGCACTTGAGGGGCAATTGCACTTTAGAGGCAAATGCTTTTGAGGGGCAATTGCACTTGAGGGGCAATTGCACTTGAGGGCAATTGCACTTGAGGGGCAATTGCACTTGAGGGGCAATTGCACACGAGGGGCAATTGCACATGATGGACAATTCCACTTGAGGGACAATTGCACTTTACGCGCAATTGTATTTGAGGGGCACTTTAGATCAATTGCACGTTATGGCAATTGCACTTTAGTTTCAGAGCATACACACACACACACACGCATACATAAGCACACACAGAAAAGCGCACACAGACACACACGCACACATTGAGAAACGCATACAGAGACACATACACACAGAGAGAATCGCATACACACACATGACTTACCGGTATATGGGGATAGGCGGCGGGAACAAATGAAGGCTATGCATGAAAATTGTTCCTTGTTGCAGTTTCCTCATATTACAAGTCGCATGTTAGTCACCTATAGTGACTCGGGCAGATGGTGCTCGTAAACCTGGGAAGGCAGCCCTTCTAAGGGCAGAATCCCCCGACAGAAAAGATCAACTGGTGCCTTGGAGGAAGATTGGGGACAATCAAAGGCTAAGGAAAGCAAACCTGAAAAATGCTGCCTGAAATCGGATGCGCTGGGCCACTGGCGCAGAACACAGTGCAACGTTTTAACGGGTACTCAATCGGAATGGATCTAACAGGCTTAAACAGACAGCTGTCTTCGTATGAGAGTCTGGACGTCCTACTCTGATTGAGTCCTGATCGCAGACAGACAGAGAGAGAGAGATAAACGTGTATATATATATATATATATATATATATATATATATATACGAGACACTCACACACAGAAATGCATTCAGGCATACACACATACAGAAGCTCACACAGACACACAAATAAAAAGGCAATAAAAACCAGGCAGACAGAAAAAAATTAAATCTTCTTAAAAATAGCAATGATTTGTTTTTTTTCTCCCTTTTCTTTTCTTTTCTTTTCTTTTCTTTCCTTTTCTTTTCTTTTCTTTTCTTTTCTTCTCTTTTCTTTCCTTTTCTTTTCTTTTCTTTTCTTGTCTTTTCTTTCAAACTGAAATACTTCCTCGACATATGATTTTATTCTAATACCCACCGTTCAAGGTTACTTCCGGTCACAACATAGAAGTACAACAGCCGTATTTTCATATTGAGACTTAAGGGCATATGTGTCATCGTATTTCAAGTCATACGCCATTTTAAACTCATCATCATCATCGAGTGCCTTCTCCGCAACGAAGGTTGGCTACCATGGAGCGCCATTCTGCTCTGTGTCTTGCTTTGATGGTGCAGGTTATTATAGGCTGATTTATCCATCTTTTGATGTTACTCGTCGATGTTAGTCTTGGTCTGCCTCTTTTACCTTGTATTCTCCCCTCCAGGATTAATTTTAGTAGGCTGTTGTGTCTTTTAACATGGCCCAAAAATCGCATTTGTCTTGTTTGAATTGTGCTTAGTAGTTCTCTTTTCATTTGTAGTTTTAAGACTTCGTCGTATGTTTTCTTTTCCTTCCATCCAATTCTACCTATTCTTCTATATATCCACATTTCAAAGGCTTCAATTCTCTGTTCTGTTTTCTTGTCTAATGTCCATGTTTCTGCACCATATAGGAATATTGAGAAGATGTACCATTTTGCTATTCGTAGTTTTAGCCCTGGTGTTATTTGTTTTGATGTTAGTATGTTCTTCATGACATTAACACAACTTTTTGCCATTCCTATTCTTTTGTTTATTTTCATTTTGAACTGCTTCATTTAAATAGCTAGATTCCAGTCTACAAATAACTGAGAATGTAACCATTATTTTTGTCTTCATTCCAGGCCAGTTTTTAATCTTCCATTTAATTGTTGTAACGGTAAATGATAGTAGATTGATAAATTAGATACATATATCTTTGTATCTATAATATTGTTTAAACTACTTATGTTTATAGTCAGCGACAATTTATAGACAGCAACAATTGTTTATAGACAGCAACAATTGGTTATAGACAGCAACAGTTGTTTATAGGCAGCAACGGTTATTTATAGACAACAGCAATTATTTATAGACAGCAGCAGTTTATAGACATCAGCACTTTATAGACAGCAGCAGTTTATAGACAGCAGCAGTTCATGGATTGCAACAAACTGATTAGTAGTTGAGCAAGTTTTCTACATTTCTTGTTTTCTACATTTCTTGTTTTCTACATTTCTTGTTTTCTACATTTGTTGTTTTCTACATTTCTTGTTTTCTACATTTGTTGTTTTCTACATTTGTTGTTTTCTACATTTCTTGTTTTCTATATTTCTTGTTTTCTACATTTCTTGTTTTCTACATTTCTTGTTTTCTATATTTCTTGTTTTCTACATTTCTTGTTTTCTACATTTCTTGTTTTCTACATTTCTTGTTTTCTACATTTCTTGTTTTCTATATTTCTTGTTTTCTACATGATAAATGAAAAATTATATTTAGAACAAAAATGGTATGGTTAAAGCTTCATGTAACAAGTCGACACCACAAATCACAACGACGTTTCGGCGCAAAGGCCTTCAACTGGAACAAACAAACAGCACACGCACAAATATGCATTTAAAATTTAAAAAAATAAATAATAAAACAATTGAACTAGAAATAGAATGGAGAATAAAATGTTCATAAAAAGTTCCCTGTAAGATTTAAGAAGAATCTTTCTTCTGAAAGAACCGAAGTGCACACACTTGCGCATGTGCGTGCACAAAAGTGAAAATGTGCGTACACAGCACGCAGTAACAGTTTCCAAAAACAGATCCGTGTGCATACAAAATTTCTTTTTCTTGTGAATCAATCTGGGGTTATTAATTTTTTTCCCCATGTTATTATGCTTGGTTTAGAAATTAAATTCTTGACGAGTGACATCTTATTCCTTCTTTCATTTCTTTTCAATACTTCGATACTTGGTCATAAACACATACTTTCTTCTAACTTTATACATTCCCTTTTGTGTAACACATGAACAACTGTAATCACTAAATGAAATAACACGAAAGTCGAAATACAGCTTGGGTCACTCGCTAATAAACCTGGCCTTTCTTCAATAATTCTAACACTAGTGAAGGTATTACAACATTTGAACGGGAGAGCGTTAATTGTCTGAGAAAGGAAAAAAAAATGCTGCATACAAGTGCGTAATTGTTGCGGCGCAGCCTGCCTTACTCACATCTCTGTTGATCTGTCATTAAGCTGAGGGTTCCTAACAATACGTTTACCGTTTGTACGTGTGAAGTCACACAGGATAGCTGTATAAATGCTGGTGTAATCTGGGGGAGAAATTATTGATAAAACAAAGCCGAGTTTGGTAGGGAGTGCGACTGGTCTGTATAACATTAATGAGGCGATCCAGCATAGAAACATCGCTCCAATATTCTGTAAAAATCAGTTACTAGTGACATGAAGAATAACTCCAGAGCTTATGCTACAGACATCTCAAATATGAGATCAGCTTATAAGGGGTAGTTTTTTTGCTTTAATTTCAAAGCAGTATTTTAGTTATAATCATACAAATTGTTTGCTACATATACGCATGATGATGTCATGAGGAAACTACATTCCACTCATTCTTGAGGTTATTTTTTGGAAGTGGTTCCAATGTGTGACATTGTATACAAAATATGAATATTCTAGAACAATTAATTTTTATGCTTTTGATATTTGAGTTCAATAACGTTTATGAGAATAAATATTTCAACATTTGACAATGTTAATTAATCCTTTCTGTTGTCGAATAATCATATTTTAACTACAGATAATGTAACACTTTAACCTTGATCGTCTCCTATGATCATCTGAATGCGCTACATCAGATTTATACTCAAGTCACACTTCAGAAATGAGAAAGTTGATCTAGACTACCAAAATATCAACAAATAGTTGTGAAGGATACGTCCGTCATAAGACGCACCGCGATGACAGATTTTCTGAGCTAAAGACGAACAGCAGACACATTTATCCTCAACGCCACTGTGACTGTAAACAGCAACAGTGAACATAAAGAGAGATAAACACTTAACATGCCACATGTAGAAGCAAAATACATACATAAAGAAATAAAGTTGAAATATGGTAATGGAAATCTGTCACTTCAGCAAGTGTACGAGTGAAGTATGACGTTCAAACTCGGCGCTACTTCCGTCATGTACTATCCTTCTACAGTTCTCACAGGACGACATTTGTGCTCTTCTTCGATACATGCCCAAAGTGAAATGCTCGCCTTAATCCGCAACTTTAGAACCATCTGCCGTTTTTTTTTATCGCCAAGTCATGTCATTTCTGTCACTTCTGACTCCCACGTAAATCAACAGCATTGCGACAGTTTAATCCTAGTATATCCGAAGCGCGGAATAAGCGATAAGAAATTACATAATCGACTGTAGGTGAGCTACACCGGACGTTTCCAATATCCACAGTTCAAATAAATAAAGTTCCCAGCCCCACCTATCTTTATCACCTATTGTTACTTTCTGATTCACTCCTTCCCGCCGAATTACGTCATACTAAATTAGCTTCTACATGAATCGATATAAAAAGACGTTAGCTACTTTAGACGGCTGCCACTACAAAGAGGTCATTAATATGCTGGTTTAATGCTAAGACATATAACTATACCACGCTGGTAAAGACCATAGATTCGAACAGAAGTGTTGCTTAGAGTAAGTGTAGTTATTTTGTGCCGAATATATATTGTAAGCTTTAGAGTCATTGCAGTAGGAGGTCGACTCCTGGGAATCATGACCCAGGCGAGCCTACCTCCCTAAGTGTTAAGAAGTTAAAAGACCGAAACACTTGTTCGACAGGGACCTCTTCTGATGATCAGATTGCCTGCTGCTGTGAAGCTCTGTATATAGAGCTTCCTTTAACTGCTTGTCTTAGGATTGTAAAAACTCCAGTTTTGCCCCGATTGTTGACACTAATCATCTTATTCTTTTGGCTGAAGTTCTTTCACTAGAATTCATTTGGCTTTAATTGACTTCTATGTACTGTGTGTTCATTCTGAACAATCTAACACAGACTACCCATTGACCCACTGACCCACTGAGTCGAATAATTGCTTCAATTTTCTAAAGTCTTATCACTAAATAATTAGACAAACTTAAAATGTCTCAGTCCGTTCCTGGTTTTCTTATCTACCTTAATCTCATAATTCTTAGTCGATTCTACTCTATTTCCTCGTAGTTAAATGACCTACACTCTATATAGCAGTCTCTTCGATTAATGCGATCGTAGGTACAACGAGGGCGCCGCCAGAGTCAAAAGTTTGGGAACCATTGGGTTCATTTTATTCCAACGCAAAATTTACGTGCAGGTGACCACCAGCAACTGTAGCCTATTTGGTTAAATTCTCTTGATTTATTTGACAAACTGGAAGTTACTATTTTAACGGTTATTTTCCGAAACCATGCTGGTATTTTTTTTTTATAATTCACTAATCTGTATCCAAAAAATAAGGAAGATACTATGCAGTCCATTTTTGACAATAGAAACAAGAAAAAGAGTTCTTAAATGTTATGTAGAGCCAGTCTTACCATATGGATGTGAATCATGGACAATAAAACAACAGTCAAGAAAATCACTGGAGTCTGTGGAAATGTGGTTTTACAGAAGAATGTTGAGAATACCATTGGCAGCTAAGAAGACTAATACAAACGTTCTGAAAGAGGCCAAAGAAAAATGAGAGCTATTTTCCAATATTAGAAAGAAACAATCATCATTTTTTGGTTATGTAATAAGAAGAGAACAGCTGGAATATATTGTAACAACTGGGAAAATTGCGGGACGAAGAGATACCAGACAACTTAAGAGAATGGCCAGGCAGAAGGTCAACAACAGAAATGATAAATAACTATCAAGATCGAAAGCTGTGGAGAGACATGATCACCTACGCCAGCAGGCATAGTACTTGATGATGATGATGATGATGAATCTGTATCTCATACAATTAATCATGGAAATCCTGATTCCTATCACATAAATCTCGAATTTCTAACCAAAAGCTGATTGCAAATTTGCTACCGATTAAAACCATATATCCACAGAATAGGTTGTCACCAACGTCTGAGAGAGAATACTACCAGAACAATCCCATTTTTCTAATACGCCCCTCGAGTGTATCCGCCGCATTTAACCTGAAAATTGATTCGAGGAAGCTCATTTCACGGTCTTAGTGAAACACCTGTCAGAAGCTTTGTGTCCCGTTTTATTTTGTCTTGTCTTGAAAATGGGGATTGTGTTTCCTACTTCTTGGTGAGACACGACTCGTTCTAACTCAGACTGTATTCTATAGTCCGTTAAACAATTTTTGCCCAAACTCAAAATCAGTTTTCTCGGAAATTATTTTTTGAATTGTGAAATTGTGGTTGCAGTTTTAAATTTGCACGGACTGTAAAACATCTCTTTTTCTATTAACAAAATGATCTAGTGTGTCTTAATCGCTACGAGTGAAAACGAGTTACAAGAATTGGTAGACATTATACTGAAGAAAAGCAGAAAAAAAGGACTATGCCTCAATAGCAAAAAGACAGAATAGCAAAAAGGCAGAAGTAATGGTGAAAACAAAGAAAAAGACATCTTTGCAATGCACAATAAAGACAGGTGGAACAATATTAAAACAGGTAAATGAATTTAAATATATGGCGCAATTAAACCTTAGATGGTAGATGTACAAGAGATGAGATGCAGAATAGCTCAGGCAAAACCAACTTTAAAAACAAATAGGAAGATACTGTGCAATCAATTTTTGACAATAGAAACAAGAGAAAAAGTTCTTTAATGGTATGTAGAGCCAGTCTTAACATATGGATGTGAATCATGGACAATGGGACAACAGACAAGAAAATCACTGGAGTCTGTAGAAATGTGGTTTTACAGAAGAATGTTGAGAATACCATTGGCAGCTAAGAAGAGTAATGAAAACGTCATGAAGGAGACCAAAGCAAGAAGATAACTAATTTCCAATATTAGGAAGAAACAATCATTTTTGTGGTCATGTAATGAGAAGGGAACAGCTGTAATATATTGTGACAACTGGGAAAGTTGAGGGACGAAGAGATAGAGGGAAACGAAGAGAAAAGATACGAGACAGCTTAACAGAAATTATAAATACCTATCGAAATCTAAAGTTGTAGAGAGACATGATCACCTACGCCAGTAGGCATGGTACTTGATGATTGATGATGAGTGTATGGTTTTGCTTATATAATGTATGTAAAGAAAAAAAACATAAAAGGCTTTAAGGACGGAATTAAATGTTTTACGGTCAATCTGGCACACTTTCCAATTTTAAGCAAAAAAATCATATGGTCTCAAAGTGCACAAGAATATGTCAACGTTAACGTTACCAAAATAGAAAGTAGACCCAATCACCGTAACACTGATGTGTAAAAAGTAAAGTACCCCCCCGTCACGTCAAGTGGCGTATAGGGTATATGGTGTTAGTGACCATAAATTTTACAGACCTTCGGCACATGATATTTGGGGTAATGTGGTCGGTATTACGCCCGTGCCGCTTTACTTTCCCAGAATAAATTCGGTACCCATTTAAGGCTGGGTGAACACGGAAGCCGTCGGTTGGGATCGAACCCTACCTCATGTCCTTTGTAGTCCATTTCACTAACCACTGAGCTATCGCGGCTCCCTCTTATGCCAAATAGTTCTGAGAAAATTGATTTTGAGTTTGGGTATAAATTTGTGAACGGACTATGGTATATTAAACTTCAATTGCCATCCAAAATTGAAATGACCAAACTCATAAATTACTTTAAAACTAAGTAATACCTCATCCCGTGTCACAAGATAACTAATCTCAATAAAAAATACTCGTACATTGATTTTCCGTCGGTCTTTAAAGTCGGTCTAGCGTCAAATGCAGCCACAGACCCTCCCTCCCCACAATTCTACCAACTTTACCGCAACCAAGTCTAACCTTCGACCTTTACACAGCAACTGTGACGACGTTGTACATATTTACACCGTGGTGCCGTATGTAGGACATTTATTACTGGTATTATTGTTTTTTTACTGGTAAAATTTTTGTGAACATGTCAATGGTGCGGTATTTCGATCAATTAGTGCTATATTAAGGATCCTTTTAATTCGTTTAAATTGTGGAGATGTGATAGTTTAACTGGCTATATATAATTTTTTTAAAAAATAGACGACACGTGTGCTATAAATCAATCGCACACTAGTGTATTTAGGAATGTTAAGCCCCCTAGCTAGTTTAGTTTCTTGCTGTTTTACTTATCTTTAAGTCGCGAAAGCTTGTCAAATCATTGGACAGTTATCACCACTATTGTCCAACAAGGAAATAAATAACTCTGGAGGCAAAACGAGCACTATACAATAGAATCTTCATCCCAACGTTGTGCTACCAATGCCAGACCTGGACCCTAGATGCAAGAACAATAAGCAAAAGAACCTCTACAGAGATGAAATGTGTTAGACGAATGACAGGAAACAGTCTGAAAGATAAGATCAGAAATGAAGAACTGAGAAAAAAGCTAGGAATAGCCCCCGCCATAGAATATATAAGGAAACAACAGATACAATGGTTTGGCCACGTGACAAGGCAGAAAGAACAAAACAAAACACGACGAGCCTTCAACAAACGTTGTGAGAACACCAGACCCAAGGGTCGACCACGAAAAAGATGGGTCGATGGAATATTAGAAGCACTAGGAAACATAACAGCAGCAGAGGCGAACAGAAGAGCAAAAGACCGCAAATTATATCTCCCCTCGACGCTGAAAGGCAGATGAGGAAGGAAAGAAGACGAAGAAAAGAAGTCGCGGTAGTGAAACGGTTAATGATACCTCGTCTACAGACGAAAGAGGTCCGGATTCGAATCTCGTGAGTGTTTTTTGTTATCGGAGCGCAGTGGCATTGGGGTTGACAACGCTTTAAAAAAGGGGGAGGGGGTACACGAGAATTTCACTTTGGAAATTAGAGAAGCCTAACGTGGTACTGACTAAATTTCTCATAAGTTTCCCTCTAGTCGCATGCGAGACCTTAGCGATCAAACACGTTGGGGAAACATCAGCCGGGCTAAACTCCCCAACGTGTGTTTTTCTTAAGTTAAGCCCTTAACTTACGACTGACTCAGTATGTCGGTAAGGGATACATGTTTTATGCTCAGAGATGGAGAAGATGGAGATAGATAAATATAAAATAGCAACGTTAAAATATGCTGGATAAAAAATAAAGAAGTCGGGCAGAAAGATCAAAACACAACACAACGAGCCTTCAACAAACGTGAGAACACCAGACCCAAGGGTCGACCACGAAAAAGATAGATCGATAGAATATTAGAAGCACTAGGAAACATAAAAGAGACGAACAGAATAGCGAAGGCCGCAAATTATATCTCCCCTTGACGCTGAAAGGCAGATGAGGAAGGAAAGAAGGAGAAGAAGTTTGCCGCTAGTCGCAGCAAAATGTAGAAATTAACTACCATGTTGTCTTACAAGACAATACGTGACGAGTACTCATTAAAAAAAAAAAAAGTTATCTTATGCTACTTTGTGCGCGTCGAATCTTTTTTTTTTTTTATACATATTGTATTGTATAACATTTTTGTTGTTGTTGAGCACATGTCATCACGTTTGTTTAAATAATTTGAGTTTAGAAAAATACAAATGTTTATAATTGACAGAGAATGTCAAATTTAGACGTGTGGATTAATTCTTCATGCTAAACAAGAACAAAAATAGATTGCAATACTACGCTTGTCGCGTGTATGATAATCTTTGTTTATAACGGATTTGAAGAAAGCAATGCTAAAAATATAAGAACCATATTTAGATATCGCCGGGACATTTCATACAAAATGTGAACATTGCGTGAGTGTAGACTTGTGTTCTTCGTGCTCACCAAGGTTTGTTTATTTGTTACCTTACATTTAACACAAACAATAATGATAGAGTAAACACACAAGCTAAAGGGCGCAAGAAACTCAGAGCGAAAAAAATAGCTGCTGTTCAGTAAGTACAATGAAGGACAAACATTAACATCATAGATAAAAGAAGCAAAGTTAGAGTAAGCAGAATATATAGATAAATAACACAGGTAAAGAAAACAATAAAGTTAGAGCCGGTAGAACATATAGATCAATGAACACAGGTACAGGAAACAAAGTTAGAGAAAGCTGAACATGTAGATCAAAGAACACAGGTAATGCAAACAGCACAGTTCGTGAATATTGTGAAAAGTAAGAACAACAAACAAAATAAGAGCAAGTCCATATTGTTAGAGAGCAAATAAAATAATGGAACAGTTTGGGGAAACAGCAATGGTAGAGCAGAGAAAAACATTAACAAAAACTGCAATATCATAGCAAATTAAAGAATTAGAACATGCAGCAACACGGTACAGCAAACAGCAATGTTATAGGAAATATACAAAAAAGGTAAACGAAAGAAGCAAATAAAAGTACAAATAGTACAATTAGACAAGCAACAAAATTACGATGTTACATTGTGTGATTGAAGTCAGTGATACCACGAGGAAGCGGGTACCAAATAGGATTAAGTTTATTTTCCAACCAGATGACACCTCCATTGATGTTCCAATGTGGTCCACAGCTTTGTTCCCCATTTTCTTTTGAGGGTGAAACAAATTCAGACTGTACACTTCTCTGCCACTGCACTTGTGGCTTTTCCTAAGCCACTAAATACCCTCTTGACATATATCATATTGAGTTATTTGCAGGTCATTACCATTGCACTCCGAACATATCCATAGGTGCTCAGATCCCCTCAGCAAGTCCCGCCGTGTCCAGCGACTGACGACTCCAGGTTTGTGTTGGTTGATAAGTCTTCTGACACGCCCACTAAGTTTCTCGTTTCTGGTTGTGCCCATCTTAACTCCTAAACTTTTTCATCCGAAGGAGTGACGTAGACTCTTGGTTGTCGAAGTCATATGCCCTACCCACATCTCGGAGGGCATTGATGATGTCCGCCCATTTCCATTGGTTGACCGTCCTCAACGATAGCGCAGCTAACCAACCTGTCCGCTCCTTCATTTCTCCATACTCCCGCATGTCCAGGGACGTAGACAAAGGTGACCTTATGTATTTGTTACTTCTGTAATGCCTCTAACCATTGCCTGCGTACATATATCATAATCTGGAGTTGCCACAATGGTGTGCGTATTTTATTTAGTTTATTGATGCCTCTTATTTAAACTTTATTGATATTTAGGTGTAGGCTGTAAAACTAATCCAAGCTCAGACGACCTGATCATGACTCATGACATGTTTGATCTAGAATCTAGATATTTCCATCATCGTACTTGAGCGTTAGATTTTTTCAAAAATCTTTTGTTAATAAAAGTAACGATTAGTGTTAGGTATATTTTGTTTCGTTTTATTTCGTCATCACATTTACTTCATTTCTTTTCCTCTAAAGCCGAAGACTTTAGGGCGAAATTGATAGTTCACCACGATTGACGATTTGCTGCTAGTTCTTGTAGTTCCTGATTGTTTCTTAGCCCCATGGTGTTGCCATGTAGTAATTGTTTTGCGTAGCGATTCTCGTGGTCTGCTTTGGTTCTTTGATTATAGAAGACCCCGTATCACTGCAAACGAATTAAAATCCATAATTGCTCAACCGCCCGTGCCAGAGGAATCATCCAAATTACTAACGCATCTCTCAAACAAAGAAAATTAGCTGTAGTCCCCATCATAGCAGTCTCAGCACACACCAAAAGACATAAGGCGAAACCGCACAGAAAGTGAACACAGCCAACTGTTCACTGTCATACGATATCATTCATTGTAAACAATTGGAATATCGAAACATGATCAAAACGGATGAAACACAGCTCACGGTGTGCACAAAGCACCTAACTCAGTAGCTCCTGCAACAAGCCGAACTTGAAATATGAGGAAACTGCAACAAGGAACAATTTCATACATAGCCTTCAAAAGGTCTTGCCGCCTATCCATCATATTGACCGGAAGTTCACGTCCTCCTGAAAATGATGTTCGTCATATTTTTTAAAATGTATAGCGCTTGATGATTTTAGGGCATCGTTTTTTACTCCAATTCCGAACATATAAAACACAGTCGTCGGATTACCCCCGTCTCACATCAAACAAGAGACCGTAAAATTAGCGTATGGTCGGTCTAGGGATATACGATGAGCCATTATAATGACGTAGCACACACAACAATGGCAGCACCAATAGATTCATGATTACTCTAATAAATGCAACCTGCATTGAACGAAACACGGTGCTGATTCCGTGAAGAGATAAAACTTCGGCTGACTTGACGGAGCAATCCGCATTAATGAGTTGTAACATGTAAATGACTTGCGTCAAATAATTCCGACAACGGTCATTGAATCACACTCATTGTGACGTAAACCGCAGATCAACTCTAGACGATGGAAGGTCGCATTCACAACACTTGATTCGTCAAAAAGAAATATTGTCGTGCGTACTACTCCGCTTCATCGGCGCAGATGTGTTAAGTAGAACATCATTTTGACTTTAACGCAGAAAATTGCAATGGAGAGCCGAAATTAATCAGACTCCAAATGCACATTCTGCAGTGATCGAGAGAGCGTGAAAATAGTTCCACTATCTTGGAAACGGATCGTCTGTTTTGTTTTCGTTTACCTGATAGTTTCCACATGGCAGGGAAGTATTTTTCATTCATTCTAAGTAAATGACTGATGTATTTCCAACTACTTCTTATAATACTGGACAGGTTGTTTTGATTAGTCTCCTTTCTGTTAATTTGAAATGTATTATTTATTATTAGGCCACATTCTCCTGGTTTGGAGTCAAAATTATGGATTCGCATTTTGCAAAAAGGTGGCTAAACTATATTTGCTAACAGGTGGCTAAAACTATCTTTTTGTTAACAATTGGCTACAATTATCTTTGCCAAAAGTTGGCTAAACTATCTTTGCTAACGTTTGGCTAAAACTATCTTTGCTAACAGTTGACTAAAACTGTCTTTGCTAACGAATGACTAAAATATCTGTGCTAACAGTTGACTAAAACTGTCTTTGCTAACGATTGGCTAAAACTATCTTTGCTAACAGTTGACTAAAACTGTCTTAGCTAACAGTTGGCTAAAACTGTCTTTGCTAACAGTTGACTAAAACTGTCTTAGCTAACAGTTGGCTAAAACTATCTTTGCTAACAGTTGACTAAAACTGTCTTAGCTAACAGTTGGCTAAAACTGTCTTTGCTAACAGTTGACTAAAACTGTCTTAGCTAACAGTTGGCTAAAACTATCTTTGCTAACAGTTGACTAAAACTGTCTTTGCTAACAGTTGACTAAAACTGTCTTAGCTAACAGTTGGCTAAAACTGTCTTTGCTAACAGTTGGCTAAAACTGTCTTAGCTAACAGTTGGCTAAAACTGTCTTTGCTAACAGTTGGCTAAAACTGTCTTTGCTAACAGTTGGCTAAAACTGTCTTAGCTAACAGTTGGCTAAAACTATCTTTGCTAACAGTTGACTAAAACTGTCTTAGCTAACAGTTGGCTAAAACTGTCTTTGCTAACAGTTGGCTAAAACTGTCTTTGCTAACGAATGACTAAAAATATCTGTGCTAACAGTTGGCTAAAACTATCTTTGCAAACAGTTGCTAAAACTATCTTTGTAAACAGTTGCTAAAACTATCTTTGCAAACAGTTGCTAAAACTATCCTTTGCTAACAGTTGCTAAAACTATCTTTGCAAATAGTTGGCTAAAACTATCTTTGCAAATAGTTGGCTAAAACTATCTTTGCAAATAGTTGGCTAAAACTATCTTTGCAAACAGTTGGCTAAAACTATATTTGCAAACAGTTGGTTAGTTGCTAGAACTATCTTTGCTAACAGTTGCTAAAACTATCTTTGCTAACAGTTGCTAAAACTATCCTTTGCTAACAGTTCTAAAACTATCCGTTGCTAACAGTTGCTAAAACTGTCTTTGCTAACAGTTGGCTAAAACTAACCTTTGCTAACAGTTGCTAAAACTATCCTTGCTAACAGTTGCTAAAACTATCTTTGCTAACAGTTGCTAAAACTATCTTTGCTAACAGTTGCTAAAACTATCCTTTGCTAACAGTTGCTAAAACTATCTTTGCTAACAGTTGCTAAAACTATCTTTGCTAACAGTTGCTAAAACTATCCTTTGCAAATAGTGGGCTAAAACTATCTTTTTAAACTACCACTTTTAACTGGCTAAAAAAAGTCTATTGTACTTTTAAATCTTCAACGAATTCTCCTCACTGATTAAAACTGTTCTGTCATCTACAAGCTCACACGTACCACTTTTCTCCCTCATCTTGGCTCCTTTACAGAGTTTGTGTTATGTTGTACAATTATTCTTATTGTAGCCTTGGTTTCATAAACTGATCCGCCTCACGCCGTTATATTGTTCCGTCTGGTGAAATATAATTACAATAGAGACTTCATTTACATGCTTGATGGGACGTATAGGACGTCTAGATTACTTGTTTCTTTGTTAATCTGAATACATTATGATAATTATTTGTAGCTTAGTTAATGCAGTTAGTTCAGTTTAGTTAGTGAAATTAATTTAGTTTTTTTTTAATCGTCGTTGATTTAGTTAGTTAAAATAATTGATTTATAAAATTTCCTTCCTTCCTTCCTTCCTTCCTTCCTTCCTTCCTTCCTTCCTTCCTTCCTTCCTTCCTTCCTTCCTTCCTTCCTTCCTTCCTTCCTTCCTTCCTTCCTTCCTTCCTTCCTTCCTTCCTTCCTTCCTTCCTTCCTTCCTTCCTTCCTTCCTTCCTTCCTTCCTTCCTTCCTTCCTTCCTTCCTTCCTTCCTTCCTTCCTTCCTTCCTTCCTCCTTCCTTCCTTCCTTCCTTCCTTCCTTCCTTCCTTCTTCCTTCCTTCCTTCCTTCCTTCCTTCCTTCCTTCCTTCCTTCCTTCCTTCCTTCCTTCCTTCCTTCCTTCCTTCCTTCCTTCCTTCCTTCCTTCCTTCCTTCCTTCCTTCCTTCCTTCCTTCCTTCCTTCCTTCCTTCCTTCCTTCCTTCCTTCCTTCCTTCCTTCCTTCCTTCCTTCCTTCCTTCCTTCCTTCCTTCCTTCCTTCCTTCCTTCCTTCCTTCCTTCCTTCCTTCCTTCCTTCCTTCCTCCCTCCTCCCTCCCTCCCTCCCTCCCTCCCTCCCTCCTCCCTCCCTCCCTCCCTCCCTCCCTCCCTCCCTCCCTCCCTCCCTCCCTCCCTCCCTTCCTTCCTTCCTTCCTTCCTCCCTTCCTCCCTGTGTTAACTATGAGATCTTTCTTTTTGAATCTTTCTGTTGAATCTTTCTTTTAAACTCTGGTATTTTCCCTCTCAATTCTATCCAATCTACCCTTAATCCCTATGATTGTTCCACTGTTCACAAAACATTCCAGCTTTCCTTTCTCGTGAGATGACCAGCAGTGGTTTTTCCCTCCTTCTGTTAGCAAAAAGCTTTATTCTTGCTGAGACCTCGTTACTCTTTCCAGCTGTCCATGGAAATCTAAACGTTCTTCTGTAAAATATGTATGTGACTCAAACGATATTTTTTTGGTCTATAGTCCGACACCACTCTGTGAGAAATATATGTTCTCTTGATTGCTAACGTATTATGAAATGTTATTTACTTCACCAATCGCAGACTTCAATCACATAGTGTTTCTGTGATGTCCACTTGCAATTCTTACCCCAATATTGATATATTGTGACAAACAACATTCTCGATGTCACTTTCAGGGGTCAGATCTTGCCTAGTCCGGAAACCTCTGTTTCAGATTGTGTAAGAGAATCACCCGTTAGAAATAACTCACGAATTACAACATAAAAAATAAGAAGCACGGAAACGAATTTTCTCTTCATAAACAGTTGAACAAACGTCACATTATGGATTTAATGCTATCTCGCATTTTGTCCATGTATTGAGATTGTCCCCTTCTGCCACGCTAAGCGTCTCCTCCTGCCATATTTCAACTACTAGACCCAGCAAGAGACACGACAAATCTCTATCAGGGATGCAATTTCATTAACACCTTGAAAAAAAGGATGTATCTGTCCAGCATACATCTTGATGCCATTAACATTTGCGTTAAAGCCCCAGAATTACTCGCTTGTGATAGTTTTGGAGAACGTTTAATACAATTTCAGTTGAAACCCTCATATTTGTTTTTATTATTTATGCGTTTTAAAGAAAGATAAAGACACCGCATTTCATATTCGTAAATACATTTCCAAATAAATCCGTAATGATTGGAACTCAAGCCCATGGATCAGTGTCTGAATATACAATCATTATACCACGGGACATAGTTTCGGTAAATTCTAAACTCATTTCGATATAATTCCTGTCTCAGTCCGTCTTCCATTTTTCAGCCAAAGTATGTCTGAGATAAATGAAATCTTCCTGACAGGGTTGCATTCCACTGATATCATTCTGGCGAATATTTGCTTTTGAGAATCCTATTTCGGACGACCCTATTTTGTTCATAGCTTGGTGTTCACACAAGTTCTAGTGGTGTTTTTAAACTGTTGTCTGAATATAGATCCCACACATTTTCTATTGCAGAGTTAAGTATTTTGGCGAATGCAGCTTTCATGCTTGGACAAATGTGAGGCAATCCTGAACACAGAGCATTAAACTCTGACAATGAACAGATGGCATTAAACTCTGACAATGAGCAGATGACATTATACTCTGACAATAAACAGATGACATTAAACTGTGACAATATCTGAAAAACAGATGGCATTAAACTCTGACAATGAACAGATGACATTAAACTCTGACAATAAACAAATGACATTAAACTCTGACTATATCCGATAAACAGATGACATTAAACTCTGACAATATCCGATAAACAGATCATATTAAACTCTGACAATATCCGATAAACAGATGACATTAAACTCTGACAATATCTAATAAACAGATGACATTAAACTCTGACAATAAACAAATGACATTAAACTCTGACAATATCCGATAAACATATCATATTAAACTCTGACTATATCTGATAAACAGATGACATTAAACTCTGACAATATCTAATAAACAGATGACATTAAACTCTGACAATAAACAAATGACATTAAACTCTGACAATATCCGATAAACAGATGATATTAAACTCTGACAATATCCGATAAACAGATCATATTAAACTCTGACAATATCCGATAAACAGATGACATTAAACTCTGACAATATCTAATAAACAGATGACATTAAACTCTGACAATAAACAAATGACATTAAACTCTGACAATATCCGATAAACAGATGATATTAAACTCTGACAATATCTGATAAACAGATCATATTAAACTCTGACTATATCCGATAAACAGATGACATGAAACTCTGACAATATCCGATAAACAGATCATATTAACTCTGACAATATCCGATAAACAGATGATATTAAACTCTGACAATATCTGATAAACAGATCATATTAAACTCTGACAATATCCGATAAACAGATGATATTAAACTCTGACAATATCTGATAAACAGATGACATTAAACTCTGATACTATCTGATAAACGGATGACATTAAACTCTGACAATAACCGATAAACGGATGACATTAAACTCTGACAATATCTGATAAACGGATGACATTAAACTCTGTCAATAACCGATAAACAGTTGATATTAAACTCTGACAATATCTGATAAACAGATGTCATGAAACTCTAACAATAAACAGATGACATTAAACTCTGACTATAAACAGATGATATTAAACTCTGACAATAAATAGATGATATTAAACTCAGACAATAAACTGATCATATTAAACTCTGACTATAAACAGATGCCATTAAACTCTGACTATAAACAGATGATATTAAACTCTGACTATAAACAGATGACATTAAACTCTGACAATAAACTGATCATATTAAACTCTGACAATAAACAGATGCCATTAAACTCTGACTATAAACAGATGCCATTAAACTCTGACTATAAACAGATGATATTAAACTCTGACTATAAACAGATGATATTAAACTCTGACAATAAACTGATCATATTAAACTCTGACTATAAACAGATGCCATTAAACTCTGACTATAAACAGATGATATTAAACTCTGACAATAAACAAATGACATTAAACTCTGACAATAAACTGATGATATTAAACTCTGACAATAAACAGATGATATTAAACTAGAGAACTTACAATATAAACTCTGTGAAACTGAGGCTGGAACAAATAAATAATTATCAAATACATGTATGTAGATTCTTTTCTTTTTCACTTGTTCTTCTTGATGTTCGTTGTTTGTTCAGTAATGCCTACACAAGACTTCCAGTTCTTTGGGTAATAATGTTGTATTTACAATTTTTAAAAGGACCCCACCCCCGAATGACCTACTTCTTCTTATGATCATATTTTTCGGAGGCTGATGCCACAATTTTTGGTGAGGTAGTTGGTATCACGCCAGGCCACCTTTACTACAGTCAATAAATATCTAGTACCCATTTTTGGGAAGGAGCCGCGATAGCTCAGTGGTTAGTGAACTGGACTATAAAGGACACGAGGTGGGGTTCGATCCCAACCGACGGCTTCGGTTTCACCCAGCCTTAAATGGGTTACTGATTTTTTTCTGGGAGAGTAAAGCGGCACGGGCGTAATACAGACTACATTACCCCAAAAATCATGGGCTGAAGGTCTGTAAAATTTATGATCACTAACACCATATTCCCTATACGACACTTGGCGTGACGGGGGATCTTGACTTTTTTTACTTTACCCATTTTTAGAGTGTTACCGGGGTTTCATTATGAGGGAAGTAGAGAGTAGTAACATTGTGACCTTCCAGGCATGTCGTAAGAGGCGACTAAGGAGATTGATCGATGGCTTGGCAAGCTGTCATTGTAAAAAGTATTGTTATGGAAACACACCCATATATTTTAGAAGTGGTGATCTCTGCAATATGTGCCATTTTGGCATGCAAGGTTTCTACTTTTGAGATTGTGGTTCTGCCATATCTCATGTCTTCAACTCGAAAGGACAATAGATAGATGGATGGATAGATGGATGGATTGGGTGGGTGGGTGGGTGGCTGGGTGGGACGGACGGACGGACGGATGGACGGACGGAAGGACGGACGGACGGACGGACGGAAGGACGGACGGACGGACGGACGGACGGACGGATGGACGGACGGACGGATGGACGGACGGACGGACGGACGGATGGATGGACGGACGGACGGACGGACGGATGGATGGATGGACGGACGGACGGACGGATGGACGGACGGATGGACGGACGGACGGACGGACGGACGGATGGATGGATGGACGGACGGACGGACGGACGGATGGATAGATGGACGGACGGACGGACGGACGGACGGACGGACGGACGGATGGACGGACGGACGGAGGGACGGATGGACGGACGGACGGACGGACGGACGGACGGACGGACGGACGGACGGACGGATGGATGGATGTTGGGTAAACACTGGGGCTTTGTCGGTCTGAAAAAAACAATTACCTCATGGTGGGAACTGAAACCGGACCATTCTAAGGAAGCGAGCGAATTAACCACTCGGCCATCTAGTCCCAGGGAAGGCTAACGTTCAAGACGTTAGTGGCAAACCCCTAATTCAATTAATCCGGTACCCATTTAAGGCTGAGTGAACCTGGAAGCCGTCGATAAGGATCGAACTCGACCTCTTGTCCTTTGTAGTCCAGTTCACTAACCACTGAGCTATCGCGGCTCCCTCATTCAACTAAGGTTAAAGTTATAGACAAATGATAGTAAATATATATTATCATAGATGGAAACTTCCGAGGCGATAATCAGCGAATCAATTCAGAGGAAGAGGTATGTTTACAGCACTCGGAAAAAAATGGCAAATAATGAACAGGAAAAAAACAAACAAAGAACAGTATATACACGAAAAGCCAAACGCTAGGGAACACTGCTAACTCTGCTATCTACACTAAGGTTAAGGTTAAACACAGCCAGTTTTTGTAAATAATTCTTGATACAATCCCTGCGAAATTCCTCGCCACTTATAATAACAAATGTGGGTGTTGAGAAGTAGATATAGTTCTAACTCCAGTTCTCTGGCAGGTCACTTGATGATGGTAATAGGATTTACTGGATGTTGTTTTCCCATCTAATTCTGGAGTTCTTCGGTCTCTGCTTCTTACTTCGTTTTATTTATTCTTTGAATTGGGTGAAATCACGAGCCATTCCCTTAGATGGGCAAATCATTTTACTTTGTGACGTAATTATGCAGTCGAAGATTGTTTATGTGTTACATATTGGCCGCATTATGGTATGGTATCAATTATGTCATAATAGCATGTAGTCAGTTAGACATTATGACATAATATCAATTAGGGCATTTGATCATGGTATCAGTAAGGAAATTATAGAATGGTAACAATTTGGGCATTATAGCATGGTATCATATCGTTTGTAAGTGCATGGGCATTTACAGCACGCTCGGCAGGCAGAATAGTCTACGAAGACAGTGGTGCATACGTCATGACCACGAGTAGCATGACAATGGAGGCGATGGCAGTGACCAAGGCATTCAAATGGTTAGAGTCACAAGACTACACCCATGCATGTATACTGAGTGATTCGATGAGCATGATTAACAAAGTGGAGGCGGGCTCTGTACGCATGCAATGGGTAGAGTCGTTGCAGAAATCCAAAATACGCAAGGTCACCTTTGTCTATGTCCCTGGACATGCGGGAGTACGGGGAAATGAAAGAGCGGACAGGTTGGCTAGCTGCGCTGTCGTTGAGGACGGGCAACCAATGGATCGGGCGGACATCATCAATGCCCTCCGAGATGTTGGAAGAGCACAGGACTTCGACAAACACAGATCCACGTCACTTCTTCGGATGATGGAAATGGGAGTTAAGATGGGCACAGCCAGAAATGAGAAACTTAGTGGCCGTGTAAGAAGACTTATCAACCAACATAGAACTGGAGTCGTCAGTCGCTGGACGCTGCGGGAATTGCTGAGGAGGGGATCTGAGCACCTATGGACATGTTCGGAGTGCAATGATGATGACCCGCAAATAACTCAATAACTCAATACCATGGTATCAGTTAGGACACTATAGAATGGTATCACTTAGAAAATTATAGCATGGTATCAATTAGGGCATTATAGCATGTATCAATGGTGACATTATGACATGGTATCAGTTAGAACATTATCGCATGTATCAATTATGGCATTAAGACTTGGTGTCAGTTAGGACATTATGGTATGGCATCATTTAGGGCATTATAGTATGGTATCAGGTAGGAAATTATAGCATGGTATCAATTAGGGCATTATAGCATGTATCAATGGTGACATTATGACATGGTATCAGTTAGAACATTATCGCATGTATCAATTATGGCATTAAGACTTGGTGTCAGTTAGGACATTATGGTATGGCATCATTTGGGGCATTATAGTATGGTATCAGTTAGGACATTATAGCATGGTATCAATTAGGACATTATAGCATGGTATCAGTTAGGACATTATAGCATGGTATCAGTTAGGATATTATATTGAGTTATTGAGTTATTTGCGGGTCATCATCATTGCACTCCGAACATGTGCATAGGTGCTCAGATCCCCTCCTCAGCAATTCCCGCAGTGTCCAGCGACTGACGACTCCAGTTCTATGGTTTGTTTGATAAGTCTTCTTATATAGCCACTAAGTTTCTAATTTCTTACATTACATATTATGTGTTATAATAATATATTATATAATATTGTATTTCATTAATTGTAGGACATTATGATATGGTATCAATTAGGACATTATAGCATGATATCAATTATGACATTCTGATAGGTTAAAAAACATAATAGCATGATACCAGGACATTATAGCATACTATCATTTGGGACATTATGACATGATATCAATTAGCACATTATTGTTAGGTAGGACATGATGTAGTGTCATTATTAAGTTTCTCACTTCTGGTGATATTAAACCACTTTCTTCAAACATCAAATATTTTGATAATTATTTTCTAACGCTGACGTGTGACTACCACCATGCCACCGTATCAATGCGCGGATGTCTAATGCCTGGTATAAGATGTTCCTTCTAATGTCTGGTATAAGATGTTCCTTCTAATGTCTGGTATAAGATGTTCCTTCTAATGCCTGGTATAAGATGTTCCTTCTAATGCCTGGTATAAGATGTTCCTTCTAATGTCTGGTATAAGATGTTCCTTCTAATGTCTGGTATAAGATGTTCCTTCTAATGTCTGGTATAAGATGTTCCTTCTAATGCCTGGTATAAGATGTTCCTTCTAATGTCTGGTATAAGATGTTCCTTCTAATGTCTGGTATAAGATGTTCCTTCTAATGTCTGGTATAAGATGTTCCTTCTAATGTCTGGTATAAGATGTTCCTTCTAATGTCTGGTATAAGATGTTCCTTCTAATGTCTGGTATAAGATGTTCCTTCTAATGCCTGGTATAAGATGTTCCTGCTGTAAAAGGTACGGTAAAGAGAAGAACGAGTTCCCTCCCTTCACTCTTGATGATGTACGAAAAATATGGTTTTAGTGCTTCTTCTTTGTTCCCTGACGGAAGGACAATGTTATAGGTGATGTTGTAGGGTAGGTATTATGCCAATCCTTATAGAAATGACTTGAAATGACTGCCTTTTCCCCTCTAACACTTAAATCCAAACAAAACACAAACTGTAGGTAACTATCATATACCATTTTTTTCTTCTTATACTGACAAACGTTAATTATATTGTAAACCTGTACCCAGGCTTTATTTTTGAATTGTTTTCTTCGCTGTCACGAAGCTTGTTCAATCTATACACTGAGCACATCTTTAAAAACATCACGGGTCTAAACATTAATGGGAAATTAATCAACTTAAGATATGCTGATTATACTGTATTACTAGCAGAAAATCCAACATATCTACAACAATTACTTAATGAAATAAACATGATAAGCAAAAAAAAAATAGGGATTAGATATGAATATCAAAGAAGACTAAAACTATGGTCATAAACAAAAAAAATACTTCAAACCTACACGTGGATACAAAAATTGAAGGAATAGACCTGGAGATAGTTCAGAGCTACAACTACTTTGGACATGCTATAACCAGTGATGGAAAAATGTAAAATTGAGATAAAAAAAAGAATAGGAATGGCAAAAAGTAACTTTAATGCCATGAAAAATATACTAACATCAAAATAAATAACACTAAGACTAAAATTAAGAATAGCAAAATGTCTCCTCAAGATTCCTGTATGGTGCAAAAACATGGACATTAGACAAGAAAGCAGAACAGAAAATTGAATTCTTTGAAATGTGGATTTATAGAAGAATAAGTAGAATTGGGTGGCAAGAAAAGAAAACAAACGATGAAGTCTTAAAACGATTAAAAATGAAAATAGAACTACTAAATTCAATTAAAACAAGATAAATGAGATTTTTGGAACACGTTAAAAGACACAGCGGCCTACTAAAAGTAATCTTGAAAGAGAAATACAAGGTAAAAGAGGCAGAGGCAGACTAAGACTACATGGACAAGTAACATGAAAAGATGGACAAGTCAGTCTATAACAACCTACTCTATCAAAACAAGAGACAGTGGAATGGTGCTCCATGGTAGTCAACCTTAGATGCGAATAGGGCACTCAAGGATATCTTCACTTGAAGGGGACCTGGTGCTACAGTACTAGCAACAAATGTCGACGTGTTTGCCCCTGCAAATTTTTAGTTCTGTGTTTTCACCGGCACAATGATCTCTTAAATATGCTCTAATTGCGTTGGTTAGTCAAAACGTGTAGCAATATAAGGTTTAATATAATAAATTACAATACAACCAGCGATACATTTGTTAGAATATTACAGAGAGGAAAGCTACACATGAATAAGATGGTAGCACCAAATGGTAAACAAATATAAGCTTTTCATATTTGGAATAAAACGTCCAAATAGGAGTTATCTAACCAGTTTCTGCTATCAAAATGAGACACATAAATCAACAAGTGCGAACTTTACATACACAAGATGAAAAAAACACGTGGCCTTGATCGCAAAAGCAAATAACCTTTCAAATGTGTGATCGATGTGCTTTTTATGTGTGGGTATTTATTAACGCCGGTGACATACATTTGTTACTTGGGTTGAGAGGTCATCTCAGGATTGATGATTTATTTGGGAAATCTAGGTGAAACATGCTCCAGCGACTTGAGTTCCCATTGGCAAGACTCGTTCACTAATAGATCTGCAAATATCCTTCTTTCAGGTCTGAACATGCATTTGTAATTGATTTTTCTTATATTTTGATGTCAGTGGTTGGATTGTAGCCAATTTATGTGTGGGCGGGTTTTCAGGAGATTAGCTAGTTTAATGAGAAGTGTCCCAACGTTGTGTTACCAATGCTTGACCTGGACCCTAGATGCAACAACCACAATAAAAACAACCTCTACTGAGATGAAATGTGTTAGACGAATGACGAGATAAGATCGGAAATGAAGAACTGAGAAAAAAAGCTAGGAATAACCCCAGCCATAGAACATATAAAGAAACAACAGATACAATGGTTTGATCACGGGACAAGGCAGAAAGATAAAAAAAAAACCAACACAACGAGCCCTCAATAAACGTTGCAAGAATACCAGACCCAAGGGTCGATAACAAAAAAGATGGATGGATGGAATATTAGAAGCACAAGTAAACATGACAGCAGCAGAAGCGAACAGAAGAGCAACAGACCGCAAATTATATCTCCTCCTTATGCTGAAAGGCAAATGAGGAAAGCAAAGCAGAAAAAGGAAGAAGAAGAGGAATGAGAAATGAAAGTCCACCATATGAGGTAATTACCCATAGCGGTTTTATTGAAAGGAACCCAGAATTAATCCCTCTACGGTCTTTAATGGGAGAGTAATGTTTCTGAAAAAGATACCCAATAAAAGTCTGTCTGCTTTTCTCTAAAACAGTGACAGATAAAGACAACTTCAGCTAAACAAAAGGCGCAATTATACATGTGTTTATAAAGACATTTGCTTATAGGTACACACTGTAACGATAAAGAATGTGTGCAAGTACATTTTGGAGAAAAAAAAACTTTGAAAAATTTTGAAAAAATGTCTGTAAAAAGTGAATGGTTTTTAATGGTCTCATTTGAACATAGATTAATCTTGAAATTAATAATTTCCTAGATGTCGAAGTAAAGACATGAGCATGTTCACATTCTGAAATAGGAATAGTTTAGAATTTAGAATAAAACCAAAAAATAAATTATAATCAACTGTTTGAATGACAGCACTAAAATAAACTCATCGTGACATATAAATGTTCTTGCATAATCGTTGTGTCATACATTGATAATGTTCTTTATGATGTAGACATGGGACTTATAATGAACCTGTACACACACACATAACACTAGAAACTGCTGGTGCGTGGAGGACGCAACATTCTTATGGGAGGAGACAATTATAGGAGGATAGGAAAGGTAGGAGCAGATAATGCTTGTTTTGGTGGGCGTCTCAAGACTTGCCTTGGCCCGACGCTGCCATCCCACGTTTATGTCTTTGCTACGCGAGCTACAGAACGATATCTGAACAAAATCCGTCAAGTAAGGTGGTCTTCTGATGCCAAGGTAAGCACAAATACTAAATACGTAAAAGCAGTTCAACTAATAGAAAAGACAAAATACGACGTTTCGGCAAAAGCCTTCATCAGGTATAACGCAAATTAAAATTGTGTGAATCAATCACATCATTTCAGATGTGAAGAAATTTAATTAGAGGGGATGGCACTGCTATGCTCTCCGTTCACCAGTGTTTGTTAAAGCAGTATTTCATGAAATTGTAAGAGAGAGAGAGAACTAACAAGCCATAGAGAAGGTGGGAAGACATGATCAAATAATAGAGAGGTTTGCGTTTCAGACTTAAGTTGCTATAGGTCGTTTCAAAATATTTTGAAGGTGTTTAAAATTCCATATCTCTGCAACCAATTGATTGATAATGCTGAAATTTTGCATATGGTCTTGTGATTTTTTGGTCCCAAGAAGTACATTCATTTCCTCACCAACAAACGTATAGTTTTAAATATTCTTTATTTGAAGTATACAAATTTAAGGCATTTTGGTCAAACCATATATTTGGAGGAATTACCGCTTCATATGAGTGAGCACCCACGGACTTGTCATCTTGAACGTAATGCGCGCCAATTTCCCTGTTTTAAGCACTAAAAAACACATAAAACGCGTCATAGTTATAATTTTATATCCGGTGCATCCCATTTCCTGTCGTTTTGTTGTGATTTATGTGCAACGGCGTATCCTAATTATTGGGCAATTTCGTTAAATTTGGGATCTGTTAGTCAATGGGTATAAAAGTAAAGTTCATTACATTGCAATCAGTGGCAATAAAGGTGTATAAATATTTTTGCATAGAAGCTAAGCGTGGAAAACTGTATCGAAGCATCTCAAAGCCAGAAAAGAGAACTATTCACGCATTGGGTATAAGCAAACGCTTTTTCAAACAAGTGCTTAAAGCTAACGGAGTGTCCAGTTCAATCAAGACTAGGACGCTAGGAAGAAAGAAAGTAGTAGATAGTTTTGACAAGGAAGTGATTAGAAGAGCAATTTGTAAAATGTTCGATTCCAAAGAAACTGTGACTTTAAGAAAACTGAAAATTCGACTGAGAGCAGAAAATGACATTGTTGTGTCGAAAACAACATTATGGAGAACTGTTAGAAGCATCGGTTTTACGTTTAGAAAGTACGATAGTGGTAGAAATGTCATCTGCGAGAAGCCGCACTTAGTTTCTATGAGGAGTAAATATTTACGTGAAGTACGGGAAATGCGTAACCAAGGTTATGATATTGTATTTCTAGATGAATCTTGGATAAATTCTCACCACACAAGTGCAAAGGAATGGCAGTTATCAGATGGAAGTATTAAAAGATGTGTACCCACTGGAAAAGGACAGCGTATTATAATGGCACATGCAGGCAGCCGAAAAGAAGGGTTGGTGAAAAATGCAGAACTTATATTCACCTCTAATTATACTGACAACAGGGACTATCACACCGAGATGAATGGCCATATATTTAGAGAGTGGATTGAAAATACTCTTCTTCCAATTCTAGACAGACCATCCTGTCTGGTAATGGACAACGCGTCGTACCACAACGCTGTGGCAGAAGAAGACAAAATTCCTACATCTACCAGTACAAAAGATGTTATAAAGATTTGGCTAAGAAAGGAAGGAATTCCATTTAACGAGGGATTTTTGAAACCTGAATTACTGTCACTTGTTAAGAAATCGCAAAAGACCAAAGTATTCCAAATAGACAAAATCATTCAACAGCATGGTCATACGTGCTTGAGACTGCCCCCTTATCATCCACAATTAAACCCCATTGAACTCGTTTGGGCAACAATTAAAGGGCAGGTGGCAGCTGAGAATACAAGTTTTAAACTATGCGATATAAAAGGACTGACATATGCTGCTCTATCACAGATTGACAAAGATTTTTGGTGCAAATGTGAAGATCATGTCTTAAAAGAAGAAAATGACTATTGGAAAAAAGATGGACTATCGTTCGTTCAGCCCAGATTAGTAATCAATATGTTAGACTCCTCTGATTCAGAATAAATGAAATAATAATGGACGTTTTTATATGTCCGCATGATCAATCTTTAGCTAAAGTTGATAACGTTTTGAAAATGTAAAGATTCTTGATATGTGTACTGCAGGCATGCAAAGAAACTAAATCACTTTCATATGTCTTGTTTACGTAAAATAATGAAAGTCACATGGAAAGACATAAAACGAACAATGTAGCTCTTTACAGTGAAGAGGATCCCGTGCTTACATCGGACTCTTTAGTCACATGCGTACCCATAAACAATAACTTTGCTTGATATGTCATGCTCGTTATCGCTCGCAACGGATAATTAATTTTTTTAAATGTATTCTTTGTTGTATATTGTTTAAATAGTTTTCATTAATGGAACTGTTTATACGCTGATTTGTTTTAGACCGTCTGTAAAGGCTATAACATTGACATTCTCATGGTATTTTAAAGAAAGTAAACAATAGAAAGTAAACAGTTGATAAACGCCTCCAACTTTCAAGTTGTGTAGAGACGCCTATGTCGAGAAGCTGATTTCCATTAATGTACGGTAAATTATTTTCTCCAGGAGCAAAAAGATCCGTAAATTCACTGAGATCAAAGGAAAGTGCTGCTTCATGATGAAGCATACTTCCTACATCATTAAATTTTGTGAAATCGGTGGGACCTTGGAAAACGAGGCCAGATGCAAAAAATCAAGTTTGTAAGTGCAGGGAAAGAGGAGATATTTCATGTTAATCGTGAACATTTAGATTTGAAACGACCAATACCAAAGACACAATGAACTGTTGGTTGCAGTCATCTGTGGCAAATTTAACAATATTTATATAAACATGCACATATACACAAGCTCACATTACGGTCTGTCTAAACGTGTTCCATATTGGTAAGAAATTAAGGCAGACGGGAGTCATCAAATAATAGAGAGGTTTGTGTTTCAGAATTAAGTTGCTACCAAAGACACAATGAACTGTTGGTTGCAGTCATCTGTGGCAAATTTAACAACATTCATATTGAGTTATTGAGTTATATAAACATGCACACATACACAAGCTCACATGACGGTCTGTCTAAACATGTTCCATATTGTTAAGAAGTGAAGGCAGACGGAAGTGTTATGGATCCATCTAAGGCCGCGTTGTTGGTTGAAATTTCTCTCGAGCTAGTGGCGCGAGCTGGGTATCATGTGAAAGAAGTTGAGGAACTGGTTGCTGAAGGTGGAGACGTGGTTCATGGGCCCACAATGAGGTGTTTTACAGTCAGGATCTCAGATAAAGAATTGATGGGAGATGCGGATCGCTTTGATTGGGGAATACGTAGTGGTGGAATCAAGTTCACACCTGTATTCAGGTGCGGGTGTATGACTCCTCCATACTTCAAACCTGATGACCGATCCATGACGCCTCTTGATACACACCCGTGTTTGCTTCTCGCCAATATCTTTTACACGCGGCATACTGCGCGTGCCATGTGCTCACATGAAGCACAACCAATAATTCACAACCAATGAATTCACAACCAATAATGTGTCTTTACTCGGATACATACCGTACCTTTCTGCTTAATGATTTCTTAGTAAAAGCACAACTCATCGACTAACGCTCGAGCGTGCGATCACAGACACATGAGAAATAGGTGTTGTATAGATTAAAGACAACTTGCCTAGACTTTCATTTGTTTTGAGAAAGTGTTTGATTAATACGAAATTATAGCGTTACTATTCTCTCTTCAGAGAGATAACGAAAACATATTAAGTCTCAGCGAGTCCTCGTCTCTTAAATATTGCTAGTTATATCGACATAATGCCAGTTTTATGACCTTCAGCTAGCGTGAGAATCTGACCATTTTTAATAACTACAAAATGATATTCATTGATGTAGACTTCTCTAACTGGAGCAAGCTCTGCTTGTGACGAAGAGTGTATCTTGGATTTGTATATAAATATCATCATCAAGTACCGGGCCTACTGGCATAGGTGATCATGTCTCTCCACAACTTTCGATCTCGACAGTTCTTTATCATTTCTGTTGTTGACTTTCTGCCAAGCCATTCTCTTAAGCTGTCTGGTATTTTTTCTCTTTGCTTCCCTCTATCTCTTCGTCCCTCAATTTTCCCAGTTGTTACAATATATTCCAGTTGTTCTTTTCTCATTCATCATCATCAAGTACCGGACCTGCTGGCATAGATGATCATGTCTCTCCACAACTTTCGATCACGACAATTATTTATTATTTCTGTTGTTGACCTTCTGCCAAGCCATTCTCTTAAGCTGTCTGGTATTTTTTCTCTTTGCTTCCCTCTATCTCTTCGTCCCTCAATTTTCCCTGTTGTTACAATATATTCCAGTTTTTCTCTTCGCACTACATGGCCAAAAAATGCTGATTAAATGTATTATATTAAATGTAAATAATTAATTTAAAAATGAAATGCAACATTGAGCCTGAAATCAGCACAGAACATCATCATGCTGATGGGCAGTCCGACGTACTAGTTCTGGCTCGACTAGAACACGCATTGAACATTTCGTTGTCCGTTGGTGTTCTTGTTTTCTGAAGAGCACCGCATGTAGGCCGAAACGTCATAATGTTTTGTCATTTTTTTGTAAAGTTACCACCTTATTTTGTAGGAGTGTTTGGTACACCCCACCACCTTCTCCCTGCTACCAGCTTTACCGCAGCAATGCAGTTATTTGCCTGTTCCATCCCTGATATAATACAAAACTGTGCTAGATAATTTATCTTTCAGGGACGTACTATATGTCATATTCTCGTTTCCAGTCTTGTTCTCAATTATCAAGAAAAGTCTTCAGGGGCCTAATTACATTGGAAGTGTTTTCCTACTTCCGTATAGCCCGAGGACATTTCTTGTATTGCTGGGCGCCCCCCCCCCCTTCTCCATTTTGTGTTACCCTCGACTTAGCTCGGTCTACATGTGTCAAGTTTTCTACATTCTCCCCCCCCCCCCCCAAATCACCTCCCCCACGCACTTTTTTGTACGAGACGGCCCAGACAAAGGATTGACTTAATTGGAAGTAATTTTGTTGGAGTATCCATATTGGTCTTCTACTACTTTATTTGTCTCTCCGCTTTTTTTTCATTATTTTATTTTTTTGCCCATTTTTCTTCATTTCACACCCCCTCCAGTTTTCACTTCCATTTTTTTTTTCATTAGCATCATTTTCTCCGTGCTCTATTTTCTTCATGTCATATCTCAAGAAGATCTGTTGTGTTACTATTAGTTTGATGTCTTTGGTTTTAACTCAACGACCCAGAGTAAAGACACAATGCCCCAATGCGGACACCATCTTGTGTTCGCTTTATATTTTCAAAAATTTCACCTGTTCAAGAAAATGAAACCATTGACCTTATAGATAATGGAATGTTTACCTAATTGGACTAGAAAGCGACCAGTTTCATCCACTTTTCCATCTAGTCCACATCTTCCATTTGTTCTAATTAATCTCTTCTGTTTTAATTTAGATAAGAGAAGGATTATCTGGGTATATGCCCTATGGGCCTGCTACAGCTCGAAAGGTCAATAGTTAGATACATAGATAGAATTTTCTTTCGGGTAAAAGACGGCACATTAGACATAAATATTACTTTCCTTGTCTAGCGATTAACAACAGATAGGTCTTGTTTTGTCCTTGAGTCGAACGCCCATAATGAAGTGTACGTCATAGACCTTATTTTGATCTTCCTTGTCTTCTCTTACCACCCGGTGTCCTCTTACCACCCGGTGTCCTCTTACCACCCGGTGTCCAAATGAAAGCCTAAAACTAGATTCTTCTGTTGTCCAACTCTGACCACAAGACCGGTGCACTTATTTGTAGCCTTTTCTCCGAATATAGCTCGATTTATATTCTTATTTAGTTTCTCCACCCCCCCCCCCTTTTAAATGTGTACGTTTGTTTGGTGTAATGTCTCCCCAGCTTATAGTAGTCTTCTACTTCAGTAGCAACAAATGTTTACGATTGTTCATCCTACGATCACACATTAAGGAAACGTCTTCCATCTTGAAATGGGAACGGATATTTTGATCCAATAAAAATTGATCAAAAACAGAAACTGTACCACCTGATTTTATCAAGCGCCGGAGTTGTGCTCATATGAGATTTAGAAACAAATAACTATCATACAGAGAACTGAGAAGCGAATAGTGGCAGAAGAAAGACAACGATTTGTCGCAGTTTTGTTAAAGAAGAAACTAATGAGGCGGTTCAGATCTGTGGAACCGCAGGAGGACGGACCGTGCAAAATGGAGACAATTTGTAGCTGCCCTGCAAGACAAGCAAAAACATGTTGGCTGTTGACTTTTTTTTTCGAATGTTGAGACATGAGCACAAATGAGTAATAAAAACATGGATTTATAAAAGAATGTAAAAGTAACAATGTTCTAATAGGAAACAAAGAAAAAGAAGACTTTAAACATCAGAAGGAAGCAATCATCAATTTTGAGCCGTAGAATGAGAAGGAAACCGCTGGAACATCTTGCGAAAACTAGACAAACTGTGAGAAAAGAGATAAATGGGAAATATAAAAGATGGCAAAAATATTGTTTTGGTAGGAAGCTGACAGAAAAAGCTACAAAGCGTTAGAAACAGACACAACTTGTCTCATCTTACATTGTTCGCACATGGATCGGTCTATCTGTCTCCCCTTTTCTCCCCGTTCATTACATTTATTGTGTTGCTTCTGGTTCTCTTCTGATCACTGGACCCATCAAGCTCCCTTTACCTGTTATCACCATCTGCCTCTTCTCTTGATTATACTTTTTGAGGAACTGTCGCTGATCTTTGTCGCTTAGCCTAAACTCGTGAGAATGATGCACCAGAATGTGTTCCAGGAAGCTCATGTAAAGGGCTTGATGCTTCCATTCCCATTGTTCTCCATTACTAAGATCCACATAGAAGTACAATTTCAAAATAAAACGTACTACCTCATGCGGCTGTATATTACGAGGCAAAATATTACTGGTTACAATATTAATAGTTTTGTTAATCGCACAGTTCTCTGAATTTGTATATATATACACACACACACTCTGAGAGAGAGAGAGAGAGGGATGGCATTCTGAGTACATGATTTTTTTAAAACTATTATGAAGAAACACAAAATGAAGTAGTTTGGCCACGTTATTTCAGACGCCAGGTCTGGCAAAGAGACAATTCTACACGAAACTGAAAGGACAGTCAGAGAAGGTGATGGAAAGATTGCCTCAAAGAATGAACAGATTCGATTTTGCAGAGTGTCGAAGGTTGGCTGAAGATAAAGATAATAGAGAATGTTGACGATATTATAGTTCCTATATAAATACACATACACGCACGCGCGCACGCACATGGACACGCACACGCAGTGTATATGACTCTATAAATTCTGATGTAATTACAACCATTCAACTTCAGGCGGTCGGTGTTTGATGCCACAGAGTAATGCCAGGAAGCTCCAATGATCTGTTCTATTCCATTATATCTCTTCAAAATGTAGGAATAAATAAACTTGTAACAAAACATGTATTTACCGTAGGAAGCTAGTCATGTTTCTACTATCAACTTGATGTGAGTGAAGAAAGAACCTGTTTCAACCAATCTCGTTAATCAGATTGGAATGTAGCATGCTAGGAGATTAAAGCAGGTTTTTATCACCAAGATCATAAATGCATGCTACGTTTAGCTGTTTGTGAACAAGGCATGACGAAATGTAATGCTCATTCTTATCATTCTCCAGGAAATTGGAGAGCTTTATTTCTCTTGACAAAATCACATGAAAATTAAAAAAAATAAAGTAAAGCATGCAGCTAGGAAAATGATAATTTCTTATGAAAGTTAAAAATACTTCTTTTTATCTCTGGTGGATTTTCTGCTTCTTAGTCTCATATTTCCAGATAACCTGATTGTAACTATTCATTCGTGGAAGCTTTTAAAGATGTTACGTCTCTTTTATTGTCCACTTGTTCCATTCGCTAAAGGTGCACTTAAACAATGAACGTCATCAAGCGCGTCATCAGGGAAATGTTCCCTAATAGGTTCCTGACATAGCTGACTCTGGAGAGTTCTTCGGGCCCCTTTTTTGGAGCGTGGGTCATGGACAAGGTTCCTGTTCCTTGACATTTTCTTCTGGTTTCTGCAAGTCTAGGCAAATGTTTCTTGGACATGTTCTCAATTTCCGGAATGTCCATCCCAATGTTTCTTAAACATTTTCCTTAATGTCTTTCTTGTCCTAGGCCAATTCTCTTGAGGGTTTCGATGACTTCTCTTCTTGATATGGTCTAGGACATGCCATGCTTTTTCTCAATTTCACTTCATAATTGGTTACAGAATTAGCTGTTCTCTCCCATCATAATTGGTTACTGAATTGGCTGTTCTCTCCCATCATAATTGGTTACTGAATTGGCTGTTCTCTCCCATCATAATTGGTTACTGAATTGGCTGGTCTGTCCCATCATAATTGGTTACTGAATTGGCTGTTCTCTCCCATCATAATTGGTTACTGAATTGGCTGTTCTCTCCCATCATAATTGGTTACTGAATTGGCAGTTCTCTCCCATCATAATTGGTTACTGGATTGGCTGTTCTCTCCCATCATAATTGGTTACTGAATTGGCTGTTCTCTCCCATCATAATTGGTTACTGAATTGGCTGTTCTCTCCCATCATAATTGGTTACTGAATTGGCTGGTCTGTCCCATCATAATTGGTTACTGAATTGGCTGTTCTCTCCCATCATAATTGGTTACTGAATTGGCTGTTCTCTCCCATCATAATTGGTTACTGGATTGGCTGTTCTCTCCCATCATAATTGGTTACTGAATTGGCTGTTCTCTCCCATCATAATTGGTTACTGAATTGGCAGTTCTCTCCCATCATAATTGGTTACTGGATTGGCTGTTCTCTCCCATCATAATTGGTTACTGGATTGGCTGTTCTCTCCCATCATAATTGGTTACTGAATTGGCTTTGCCTTTGAAGAACAACTAACAGCAAATTTCTGGACCAATGAAATAACTCAGTTATTCAACAGCGTTATGAACCAGTGTACATGACGTCAAAACTCAAGCAGTCGGTAAATGAGGTAGCAGTGACTTGAAGGAAGAAAAGACTATACGGGGAACTTTAAAAAAATGGAAACTGGTTGTTGTAGACCGAACCTGAGATAAACAAGTCGCTGCAAGGACCCTGGGTTTAGTGATTCCCCAACAGTGAAACAAATCCTGGAAGAAGATCGCAACGTATGAAGAACAAATTTAAGAATATATTAGTTCGCTGTTCTTGGATCGAAAACGACACATAGAACAAAAATCATAACTTGCCTTGTCTGTAGATTTACTACTTACTCGAACCTTGTTCTTAAGCTCATAGTTTAGCCATTTCACTGTTAATTGTAATATATAGAATACTTTTTGTTGTTGTATTCTTTAACTACCTGTGCCTCTACATGAAGACTTGGTGTTGGAGTCTTATTGCATCCATTATGCGAGCATGACTAGCACAATTCCAGCGGGTATCTCCTTACACAGATGTTGAGCGAGGTCTCCGAATATAACAATAAAATATAATATTGAAATTACTGAGTTATTTGCAGGTCATCATCATTGCATTCCGAGCATGTCCATAAGTGCTCAGATCCCCTCCCCAGCAAGTCTCGCAGTGTCTAGCGACTGACGACTCCAGTTCTGTATTGGTTGATATGTCTTCTTACACACCCACTAAATTATAATATAAGTATTGAAATTAATTCAAATTAGAGACAAAAGATGCAAGAGAAAAAAATACCAAAGACAGATGTGGCAGACCGAAAGGCGCAGATATCGCTCTTTGCTGTAGACTAGCGACACAAAACATCCACGTCCACTTAACGAATGGTATTTGACAAGAGGAAGAAGCAATAGAAAAGTGCTGAAAGTTCACGACTTAATTTTTGCTCCTTTAGCTGCCAGACCGGCGGAGTATTTCTTTAAGTCACAGCTACTTGCTTAACCATGAAATAATAGTGCGGATACTCAGTATTGTCATGTTACAAGGAGACATGGAGTAACACTGTCGTTGAGCGATCTTGCTACGACAAACATGGCCGTGATTTCCCCCCTAACAGACATTTTCTCATGAGAGGACAAACATTAGCTTTATGTCTTAGAGGTGAAAGTTCAACAGCGACAAACACCGCCACAAAATCGTACAAAAGCCATCTTCTTCTACATTCCATCTCCCTGCGGAGCATATATCTTCAACAAACGCTTTCTAAGCCGTTCTGTTTCTTGCCATTATTTTAAGATGATTTCCTTGTCTTCCCCATCACCTTCATTTCCTTGGGGATTTCAAAAAGGGCCTGTAATACACTCAGTTAACTTCCACAGTGTGTGTCCTATCCAGCGCCATTGTCTTCGTTGTATATCCACTGGTATTTGTCTGGAACTTTTCTTCCATAATTCTATGTTAATGATTTTGTTCTGGCATTTCCATCCTTTTATTATGCGCAAGCATCCATTAATGAGGGTCTGTATCTTCATGATTGCCATTTTTGTTGTTCTCCATGTTTCACAGCCATATAATAAGACTGACTTAACATTGGAGTTGCAAATTTTTATTTTTGTATTTAACCTAATTTCTTTGGACTTCCATGTTTTCCTGTTCAACGAATGCTCCTCTTGCTTCTGTTATCCTTATTTTCGTATTCCTTATTTTATTTTCATTCTCAGTCCTCCTTTGTCTACATTACTGCCCAGATAAATGTAATTGTATGTCTAGTAGAATTATTTCTCCTATTATTGTTTGGTTATTGCCAACTGCATTAATTATCATAATATTGGTCTTATCTATTTATTTTCAGTCCCAACTGTTTTGATCTATCACCAAGTATGCTCATTTTATCTTGCATGTGTATAAAGGCATAATGCTATCAAATTACATGATTCTACGATTTCTACTTCTGATTGATTCATTTTTTACTCCTTCTTAGAGCTTAGACAAGAAAGTACAGAACAAAACTTGTTATACAGTTGAATCACAAATCTAATAACACTTAATCCTGTTTCCACAGCCTGCATTTTCTACAGTTTTGATATAACAGTTGAGATAACACCTTCCTACTTTAGTTTACAGTCCACCCAATCAGATCCATCTTTTCTCATTCCTTATAAATTAAATATCAAATAAGGGTGCCCATAGCATGAATAAACAAGCCTCAGGGTACTCATTTATAGAACACATAGAAGCCTCATTATCATCTGGAAATAAAGTTTGGTAAAAGATATTAGATGAAAGTGAATAGGTGAATCGACATTGTCAACTGTGTGTTTCTATCAGCTATTTCGGTGTTTATTGTTTGTATTGCCTTCAGTTTATTTTTATTTCAGTGTATTTTCAAGGCTAATTTAGATTGATAGGAGCTAGGATAATTGAAAGAGCGTACTTATTCGGAGCCTTCCCCTTGAATATTTAAGAATAACAAAAACCATGATCCAATATAAATGCAAAAACGAACATAATCACAGCTGTTTTTTTTTGTAATCTCAAAGTGCCATTTTAATTATAACCTTGGAACTGTGTAACATTTCTGGATGAGGAGATTCTGGCTCTACAACATTGCGCTCATTCTTTTGATATTTTAACGGAATTCTTTCAGTTTCTGGCATCAAGCAGAAAACGTAACACTGTTAAGCTCAAGTAAATATTTGTGTGAATGATATTTTAGCAGTTTGTGGTAAATTTGATAGTTTCCAGTGTGCAAATATTCAATTTCTAACCACAAAAGTTATACAATTATAAGACAGCTTTTTTGAATGTATATAATAGAAGTTGGAAATTTATCTTCCTGGAGAGTTACAAGTGTACAAATCAACTACAGCGTATGTGACAAGCAATGATTGTGTAAACACAAAAACGGTTGTAGCCTCCGTCAGTCATAGTCATGGATATTTCAGTGCCCCTAGAAATGTTTGTTTTTTTGTCGTCACGTATTCTCTTTTTTTCCTCTATGAATCTGTCTGCTTCTTGTTTGAGTTGGAGCTTTAGAGTGTTTCGAAAGATTGTAGTCTGCAGCTATTTCTTCCCAGGCTGCAGGGTTTATGTTCAGTCTTCATGTCACTTTTACACACGTCGACAAATCGAAGTTTTGGGCGCCCCCTAGTTCTTTTGCCATCTACTAGTTGTCCGTAGTGCATATCTTTTATTATTCTGCCATCTTTCATACGGTGTACGTGGCCAAGCCAGCGTTACCTACTTTGTTTGAGCAGCATGTAGATACTCGGGAGGCCTGTGCCAGTCATGATCTCCACGAATGCCACTTTATCCTTTCATGTGATACCAAGAATATGGCGCAGACATCACATATGGAGTGCTTTTATCCTTCTCTCCTGCTTTGCTATAGGTTGTCCAATATTTGCTGCCATACAGGAGGATACTAATGATGCAAGCATTGTAAACTGCGACCTCTGTTTTAATTGTCAGTTTGCTGTTTTGCCAAACACGGGCGAAGGTGATAGCAACGTTACCAATACGTCTGTCAAACCAACCGGGTGTTCTGTAATTAAAGATAGTTTGTGATGATGGACCACAAGTAGCTATACTGCTGCACGACATGGAGTTTATAGTTGTCGATAAAAATTGAAGGTATTGCTTCAACGCACTGAAAAAAGTAAAGTACACCCGTCACGCCAAGTGGCGGCGTATAGGGAATATGGTGTTAGTGACCATAAATGTTACAGGTTTTCGGCACAATATTTTTAGGTTAATGTGGACGGTGTTACGCCCGTGCCGCTTTACTTTCCCAGAAAAAAATCTGGTACCCATTTAAGGCTGGGTGAACCCGGAAGCCGTCGGTTGGGATAGAACCCTACCCCTTGTTCTTTGCAGTCCAGTTCACTAACCACTAAGCTATCGCGGCTCTCAACGCCCTGCCCGAGTATATTATTTTTCTCCAAACTTATTGCTAGACCGAAGTCCTCTGCAGGCATGCGAAGTGCGATGTATATGGAGTTCAAACTGACTTTGCGTGACAAGTCAGGCAACGGTAACAAGCAGCTAAACAAGACAAACTACAACGTTTCGGCAAAAAGCCTTCATTATTTACAAAAAAAAAAAATAATGTACTAAACAACACACATTATCATTGCTGGTTTATGTCGGGGACTCACGACAGGACCGGAGTGAGAAAGGTCATTTGGTCAAAGCAATCGCCTCAATGACGTGTGAGATCAAGATTTCTATTTAACAGTTATAATGTACATTATATATGGCCTTTTTATCTTGTCAGACTGTCTAGTGGAGGCTATTGTGTATTTTTGTGAGGTTTTGTTTTTGTCGAACAGCTTCTTTCGTGGCTAATTCTACCAATGTTTGACAAACACACGCGGCCACAAAATGAATAAGTCAGGCTCACTGATTCACAAGGTTTTACATCCTTTTTCATGAGTCTTTTCTCTTCTAACTTTTGCCTTAGCACAGTCTCAAATGATGTTATACCGTTCTTTATACATGCACTCCATGATGTGCGATTACTTGCCAGATGTTCCCAGTCATTTTCACATATGGAGAAGTCATTCAGAGATGATTTGCAGATATCTGTATATTGTAGTTTAGGTCTGCCGATTAGTCTTTTTCCGTGTATTAGTTCACCATATAGTATTTGCCTAGGAATGGTCTTCTCTTCTATTCGTTGGACGTGCCCCAGCCATTTTAGTCTTCGACATCTGAGCATCGACTTGATTGTTGAGGTCTTAGCGCGTCGCAGGACAGTCAAGTTGGTTATTTTGTCCTGCCGTTTGATGTGCATTATTTTGCATAATGTACATTGTAATTACATTTATTAACTAACAACGGAACCTGAATTGAACATTCAGCAGCCAGGAAAGCTGTACTGCTGTTCAGAAACAATTACAACGGAAAATACGCGTGACCTGTGGCATGTTAGAAACAACAGTGGTAAGTGTTAACATTAAAATACCGTTCTTTAATGGAGTTGCGTATATAACGTTGATATACTGCGGTAAATGACTTCCAAGAAATCAACAGTGGAAGCGTTTATCAATTACACTCAAGGAATCTTATGACAAATACACTTAACATTCACAAAGGGATAAAAGAAATAAAATTAATGTTGTTCAACAAGGACAACGGTACATTTAACGTTCGTCAAGCTGAGCGGTGGATACATTTAGTGTTTAGCAAGTGCATCAGTAAATATATTTAACGTTAATCAACAAGAGCAACAACAAAAGTGATTTTATAAATTAGAAAAATAAGAGTCGGTTCATAAACTAGTGAAATAAGTTTGTCAATAAATTTAGAGAAATAATAGTCGGTCCATAAACTAGAGAAATACGTTTGTCAATATAATTAGAGAAATAAGAATCGATCCATAAACTAGAGAAATACGTTTGTCAATATAATTAGAAAAATAAGAGTCGGTCCATGAACTACAGAAATACGTTTATCAATATAATTAGAAAAATAAGAGTCGGTCCATGAACTAGATTAATAAGTTTGTAAATTAAATTAGTGAAATAAGAGTCGGTCCATGAACTAGAGAAATAAGTTTGTAAATTAAATTAGTGAAATAAGAGTCGGTCCATGAACTAGAGAAATAAGTTTGTAAATTAAATTAGTGAAATAAGAGTCGGTCCATGAACTAGAGAAATAAGTTTGTAAATTAATTTATAGAAATAAAAGTCGGTCCATGAACTAGAGTAATAAGAGTCGGTCCATGAACTAGAGCAATAAGAGTCGGTCCATGAACTAGAGCAATAAGTTTGTAAATTAAATTAGAGAAATAAGAGTCGGTCCATGAACTAGAGAAATAAGTTTATAAATTAAATTAGAGAAATAAGAGTCGGTCCATGAACTAGAGAAATAAGTTTGTAAATTAAATTAGAGAAATAAGAGTCGGTCCATGAACTAGAGAAATAAGTTTGTAAATTAAATTAGAGAAATAAGAGTCAGTCCATGAACTCTAGAAATAAGAGTCAGTCCATGAACTCTAGAAATAAGAGTCAGTCCATGAACTCTAGAAATAAGAGTCAGTCCATGAACTAGAGAAATAAGAGTCAGTCCATGAACTAGAGAAATAAGAGTCAGTCCATGAACTAGAGAAATAAGAGTCAGTCCATGAACTAGAAAAATAAGAGTCAGTCCATGAACTAGAAAAATAAGAGTCAGTCCATGAACTAGAGAAATAAGAGTCAGTCCATGAACTAAAGAAATAAGTTTGTAAATTAAATTAGAGAAATAAGAGTCAGTCCATGAACTAGAGAAATAAGTTTGTAAATTAAATTAGAGAAATCAGAGTCAGTCCATGAACTAGAGAAATAAGTGTCGGTCCATAAATTGGAAAAAAATTAGTGTCGATCCATAAATTAAAGAAATTAGTGTCGGTCCATAAACTAGAGAAATAAGAGTCGGTCCATGAACTAGAGAAATAAGAGTCGGTCCATGAACTAGAGAAATAAGAGTCGGTCATGAACTAGAGAAATAAGTTTGTAAATTAAATTATAGAAATAAGAGTCGGTCCATGAACTAGAGAAATAAGTTTGTAAATTAAATTATAGAAATAAGATTCGGTCCATGAACTAGAGAAATAAGCTTGACAATTAAATTATAGAAATAAGAGTCGGTCCATGAACTAGAGCAATAAGTTTGTCAATTAAATTGTCTCTCATTAAACGTCCCTGTTCTGGCTGAACCTATATTAACCGCGCCAATGGAGCTAATGCTAATGTAACGACAACGGTACATTTACCGTTCGTCAAGCTGAGCGGTGGATACATTTAGTGTTTAGCAAGTGCATCAGTAAATATATTTATCGTTAATCAACAAGAGCAACAACAAAAGTGATTTTATAAATTAGAAAAATAAGAGTCGGTTCATAAACTAGTGAAATACGTTTGTCAATATAATTAGAGAAATAAGAATCAATCCATAAACTAGAGAAGTACGTTTGTCAATATAATTAGAAAAATAAGAGTCGGTCCATGAACTACAGAAATACGTTTGTCAATATAATTAGAAAAATAAGAGTCGGTCCATGAACTAGATTAATAAGTTTGTAAATTAAATTAGTGAAATAAGAGTCGGTCCATGAACTAGAGAAATAAGTTTGTAAATTAAATTAGTGAAATAAGAGTCGGTCCATGAACTAGAGAATTTGTAAATTAAATTAGTGAAATAGGAGTCGGTCCATGAACTAGAGAAATAAGTTTGTAAATTAATTTATAGAAATAAAAGTCGGTCCATGAACTAGAGTAATAAGAGTCGGTCCATGAACTAGAGCAATAAGAGTCGATCCATCAACTAGAGCAATAAGTTTGTAAATTAAATTAGAGAAATAAGAGTCCGTCTATGAACTAGAGAAATATGTTTGTAAATTAAATTAGAGAAATAAGAGTCGGTCCATGAACTAGAGCAATAGGTTTGTAAATTAAATTAATTAGAGAAATAAGAGTCGGTCCATGAACTAGAGCAATAAGAGTCGGTCCATGAACTAGAGCAATAAGTTTGTAAATTAAATTATAGAAATAAGAGTCGGTCCATGAACTAGAGAAATAAGTTTGTAAATTAAATTATAGAAATAAGAGTCGGTCCATGAACTAGAGAAATAAGCTTGTAAATTAAATTATAGAAATAAGAGTCGGTCCATGAACTAGAGCAATAAGTTTGTCAATTAAATTGTCTCTCATTAAACGTCCCTGTTCTGGCTGAACCTATATTAACCGCGCCAATGGAGCTAATGCTTGCTGTTGTTGCTTTCCTCAATGTTCTTTGTTATATTTCTCTATGTCGGTCTCTTTTCCTTCTACCCTCTGATTCCCATTTGAAGATCTGCTATGAAATTATCTTGTCTATTCTCATAACATGGCGAACATATGATTTTCCTCTCTTGATTATAGATTATATTTGTGAATGCTTTGTCATTTCCATTATTTCTGCACTAGTATTGAATTCACTCCATGATACATAACACATTTTCCTGAGGCATTTGTTTTCAAATGCACCTAATTTTTTTTATACCTCTTTAGTTGTTTTCCAGCTCTCGCATGCATAAGTAAGGGCGGATAATGCATCTAATTTGAAAATCCTGAGCTTTTTTTGCGCTTAGTGCAAAGGGGGGGGGGAGAAACACACTTCTGCCCAAACCAAAGAACAAACCTACGACCACTTTTTTATTAGCAGGCTTTATCCAGCTGTCACTCGAGTTTCTTAAATGTAAACGTAACCATCAAGAGCAGTGCCTGCTGGCGTAAGCGGTTATGTCCCATCACGAGTTACTATCTCTACAGCGTTTTATTAGTTCTTCTGTTCACTTACCAAACAATTCTCTTAACTCTCTAGTAACTTTCCCCTCTATTTTGTCTCCCTTTATTTCGTCTCCCTCTATTTCGCCTCCCTCTATTTAGTCTCCCTCTATTTAGTCTCCCTCTATTTACTCTCCCTCTGATTAGTCTCTAGTCTATCACTATTTAGTTTCCCTCTATTTAATCTCTCTCTATTTCGTATTCCCTAAATCTTTCAATTTCTCACAATATATTCCAGATGCTCACTTCTTATAACATGGCAACAATGACGATTGTTTCCTCCTGATGTTGGTAATATGTTTTCTTGTTTGCTTTTGCCTCTTTTGAAATATTCTCGTTACTACTCATTTATGATGTCCACGGTAAAAAAAAAAAAAGTAAAGTAACCCTGTCACGTCAAGTGGCGGAGTATAGGGAATATGGTGTTAGTGACCATAAATTTTACAGACCTTCGGCACAGATTTTCGGGGTAATGTGGTCGGTATTACGCCCGCGCCGCTTTATTTTCCCAGAAAAATCCGGTACCCATTTAAGGCTGGGTGAACCCGGAAGCCGTCGGTTGGGATCGAACCCTACCCCATGTCCTTTGTAGATGTCCACGGTATTCTCAGCATTTTCCTGTAAAAATAAACATTTGTGTCCTCCAATGATTTCCTTGTCTGTTGTCGGATTGTCCATGATTCATTTAGACATGTTGAGACCAGCCCCTTCTAGCACAAGAAAAATGTAAATACTCCATCAAAAAGCGAAATAGATGATAGATAACAAAGCACCCAGAAAAGAACAACAATGATAATTAAACAAACATCAGAAAAAACAAAATGTGGGCTGTGTTTAACGAGAAAATATAACACCTGACAGAATAATCTTCATTTACTAGACAGATTTTGTTACATTTTAATTACATGAACATACAGAAATGTAACACGATACTCGTCATTCCAAAATCATATGTGCGTGCCCTTTGCAAAACGTTGCCCCCATTATTGCCTGTGTAAAGAAATCTGTCTCTAGCCAGACCTTCTACTTTCTCTGTTTTCAGTTTTAATGTCTCTTTCATATCGTGAAAGAACCATATTCCTGGCCAACTCCTGCCTCGTCTTCCTGGAACCATACTTTCCATTATTGTTCTGTCCTATCTCTGTGTCTTTTGTGTCCTCCGTAATATTTTCATGCCGCAAGTAAGATGCTGACAAACACCTATACATCCAGTGGAACACCAATTCTAGACAAATCTGGATTAATGCTAACAACAAGCGCAGACATAAAAGCCCGTTGGGCGGAACACTTCAAAGAAATTCTTAACCGTCCACTACCTCACAGTTTAATAGATTTTGAAGCTGAAACACCAGCAGCAGAATTAGATGTAAATTTAGATGACTTCACCTTGAGTGAAATAGAAACCACCTTAAAGCTAATGACCAATAACAAGGCTGCTGGAGAGGATAAGTTAACAGCTGAGATCCTCAAGGCAATTGATAGCCATAATTTAATACATCTCCAAAAAATGTTCAACATCATTTGGAAAACAGAGAAGACGCCTCATAAATGGAAAAAAGGAATCATTGTTAAGATCCCAAAAAAGGGCAATCTTAGAGATTGTAACAACTGGAGAGGCGTGACACTTTTGTCAGTTGCCTCAAAGTTATTCTGTAAAATCATCCTAAATAGAATAAAGGATTCAATAGATACAGTAATGCGTGAAGAACAGGCTGGGTTTAGAAAAGGGAGAAGCTGTCTTGACCACATTTTCACTCTACGACTTATATTGGAGGAACACATTGAAAAGCAAAAACCTTTTGTACTTAACTTCATCGACTTCAAAAAAGCATTTGATAGTATTCATAGAGATTCTTTGTGGAAAATTCTGAAGCAATATGGCTTACCATCAAAAATCATAAATATTATCAAAGACATGTATGATGGTTACACATGTGCAGTTCGAACAGAGGAAGGACTGAGCGAATGTTTCCCAATAGAAACTGGGGTTAAACAAGGATGTATTTTATCGCCCTTGTTATTTGGAATTGTTATGGACTTCATAATGAAGAAATGCTGCACTGGTAATAAAGGCATCGAATGGATACAAGGAGACCATTTGGAGGACCTCGACTTTGCTGATGACATAGTTCTCATCAGCAGTCAGATAAAAACGATGCAGGAAAACACAAATGAACTATCATCAATAGCCAGCAAAATTGGGCTTGAGGTCAATCATGAAAAGACGAAAGTCATGAAAAGTTTAATTCCAACAAGTGACAAAATATACATGGAAAACAAACCAGTAGAAGAGATCGATCACTTTATCTATCTTGGAAGTCACATTGATCGAGAAGGGGATACGAGCAAAGAAATTAGAATCAGACTGGCTAAAGCAGCAATGTCTTTCAGAAGCCTTGAAAAGTTGTGGAAATCAAAACTCATTAGCACAAACACAAAACTTAGGCTATTCAAATCAAATGTATTATCAACCCTTACGTATGCGTGTGAAAGCTTGAAAACAACAAGAGATATAGAAACAAAGTTGAACGCATTCGAAAATAAATGTCTAAGGAAAATACTTGGTATAGAATGGAACGAATTCAAAACAAACGAGGAAATTAGAGAAATCGCCAATCAACCACTAATATCTTCAGTAATAAAGAAAAGACGATGGTCATACGTTGGACATGTGATGAGAAGAGATAATAATCGAATAGCAAAGCAAGCCCTCATATGGGAAACAACAGGTAAAAGAAAAAGAGGAAGACCCAGGGAGACACTGAGAAGAACATTGATGAGAGAGGCAAGAGCAGCAGGAATCGGCTCCCTCAATGAGATAGAACTGCTTGCACAGAACAGAGACAGATGGCGAGATTTGATAAAATATCTTTAAAAGAAAACTGCTAGAACAAAAATTCATATAGGAGAAGGTGTATCTTGGTCTACGCCCTATGGGCCGGTTACGGCTCGAAAGGTCAATAGATAGATAGATAGAAGTAAGATGCTGTTTATATAAGTCGATTCTGTTCAATGTTCGGGTCTTTTAATATTAGCTATTCTAACCCATTTGCAGTGTTTGAGAAAGAAATATGTCACCAGTGTATCTGAATTAGTATTATATTATTATATTGGTGTTATTTTGGTATTATATTGGCATTATATTGGTGTTATATTGGTGTTATATTGGATATTATATTGGCATTATATTGGTGTTATATTGGTGTTATATTGGATATTATATTGGCATTATATTGGTATTATGTTGGTGTTATATTGGCATTATATTGATATTATGTTGACAATATATTGGAATTGTATTATAGTGGTAGTATGTTGGTGTTATATTGGTGTTATATTGGTGTTATATTGGCATTATATTGGTCTTATATTGGTGTTATATTGGCATTATGTTAGTGTTATATTGGTGTTATATTGTTGTTATATTGGTGTTATATTGGTATCATATTGGCATTTTTATTGATATTATATAGGTGTTATAGTGGTATTATAGTGGTGTTATAGTGGTGTTATAGTGGTATTATATTTGTATTATATTGGTATTATATTGGTGTTATATTGGTATTACATTGGTGTTATATTGGTGTTATATTGGTGTTATATTGGTGTTATATTATTGTTATATTATTGTTATATTATTGTTATATTGGTATTATATTGGTGTTATATTGGTATTATATTGGTGTTATATTGGTGTTATATTGGTATTATATTGGTGTTATATTGGTGTTATATTGGTATTATATTGGTGTTATTTTGGTATTAAATTGGTGTTAAATTGATTTTATATTGGTGTTATATTGGTATTATATTGGTATTATATTGGTGTTATATTGGTGTTATAGTAGCGTTATATTGGTGTTGTTATATTGGTTTTATATTGATATTATATTGCAATTTATTGTGAAAGAGTCACACCACGCAAAATTGATGAGAAATATAGTCTCAGCATGGATGTTGACCATTTATGGAGAAGAGATGATGCAGAACAGCTTCACTTCCTGTTCTACATATATTCAAAGGAATGGAGGTTCATAACTGTTCATAATTTTTTTATTTGTTGTTGTACTTTTTATAAGAATTACCTGCTCATTTTCTTGTGTGTGCTCCGCATTGATGATGAGCGTCATTTCAATCTTTGATGATACGAGCTGTCGTGGCTTTCCTGTTCATCTTGTAATGTCTGTCAGTCTTTGTCTGCCTCTGCCTTATTCAATTTATATTTTCCCTTACAAAGTAGCAGACGGTAAGCTGTCTAGTTTCGTTATGTGTTTGTCTTATTTCATTATGTGTTTGTCTTGTTTCATTATGTGTTTGTCTTGTTTCATTATGTGTTTATCTTGTTTCATTATGTGTTTGTCTTGTTTCATTATGTGTTTTTTCATTATGTGCTTCTTGTTTTGTTTCTTTGTGTGTCTCCAACAAATTTATTTTTGTCTTGTTCGAATTTTATTAAATATCTTGATTTTTTTCAGTTGATTCAAACCTTGCTTCCCCTCCCCCAGCTTTGTCTACCCAGTTCTTCCAATCTTTATATAAACACAAAATTAAACAGCTTTATTTAGGATGATACCATAAGATGTGATACGTTCCTGTAAAGCTTTAAGATTTTAACGGTTCGATATACATATTTTATAAGTATTTATAATCCCAACCGACGGCTTCGGGGTTCACACAGCTTTAAATGTGTACCGGATTTTTTCTGGGAAAGTAAAGCGGCAGGAGAGTAATACCGACCACATTACCTCAAAAATCATGTACTGAAGGTCTATAAAATGTATGGTCACTAACACCATATTCCCTATACGCCACTTGGCGTGACAGGGGGCTCTTTACTTATTTACTTTTTTTTTGTAAACTATGGTTACTGGAACAGTGTTTATGGCTTACCGGCTACTGTGTGTGTGTGTATGTATACTAATAATTAGTAGTGTTAGTTACAGTAAGTTATTGTGTTCTGTGATCAACACTCCCAGGACGTCCGCCAGCATTTTCTAAGTTGATTACATTTTACATCCCATACACATACTGACATTATTGTCAAGCTTCATCGCTCTTTTGATCTCGAACAAAGCAATTGCGTTGCCTCACTTTCTCATAATCAAAGAAACATCATTCAGAATTTCGCATTTTAAAAGACTAAAAGGTAGATTTTTTATCGTGAGGCTGCAGGAGTAGCTGAAAATTTCGTTTTTAAAGGAGTAACCTTGGAGAAGAGGGTAGGCAATCGAGCAGTAATTTTACTCGTTGTTTTGATCCTTCTCTTTATAAATATTATTTGTTAGAACATTAGAGCTACAGAGGCTCAGTATATCACCATTATCTCGTGTTATGTGATGATATAATAAAGCTACTGTAAACTTATTTAAAAAAAAAAAAATAAAAAGTGTGTCTATGTGTGAGTGTGTGCATGCACATGTGTGGTGTAAAGGTAACTTTATTTCCCCCTGAAAAAGGAGTGTAGCGCCTCCACTTCTCTTTAGCACTTCGTTGCTGCGAGCGCCGCCCAGTTGTATCTCCCCTGATGCCTGCCTTTCCTATTCCAGAAAAAGAGCAGCTGTTGACAAAGCTCTTATTCACCGCAATCAGCATCTTCATCTAGCTTGTCTCTGTTGGAACCTTGCTCCCACAGGAATTAGTCTGATGTTTTATCTGCCCTGCGAGAGATGCCCATGTTTGATACTGCCATGTTCATCTCGTCTGTGGCAGTGTGCTGCCATTTGCTATGTGATTTTCTATCTGGTCTTATATTTCCATAAAAATCTTCTCTCAGCTATCAGTCGTTTTATTTGACCAAAATGTTTTGTTTTCCTTATTTCTATATTAAACATTTCACTGGAGTACTATATTGTTGCAAATTGGACGTGTTTGTGTATTCTATGTTCTTTGTGTATTCTCTTTGTGTTCTTTTTGTATTCTCTTTGTGTTCTTTGTGTATTCTATTTGTGTTCTTTGTGTATTCTCATGTAGCATTTTCATTGAAAGGCGATTATACATTATTCAAGAAATCTGATGACAATCGACTTCTTACCATTATCCTCCCTTTGAAAAAATTAAGGCTCTGAAGAGTTTGTTTTTGTTATATCACTCCCTTGCTTTATGTTGTGCAGTGTTTTGTTTTATTTAAGTTCTAACCTCTTATATTTTTTTTTATTGTAGTCTCTGCTTGTTTGTTATAACTCTTTTCAAAATCCATGCCCTCAAACTTCATTAAATATCTCGGAAACCCCTGAACGGATTACCAGGAGTTTTTGGCACATGGTCTTACATTGTCCATGACGTTACAAATATATAATTCAAAATAATGTAGGCAATACAGTTTACTTAAAGTGGGGAATAATAGAACAAAGAAGTATATGTTAGCACTCGGAAAAATTGACAGACAAACAACAATAGAAAAAAACGAAGAACAATATATGGTCCGAAGTGGGATCGAACCCGTACTCAATGGCACCGCGCCTTGCCACGAGAAGCCGAACGCTTGGTACACTGCCACGCAGCCAACTAAAAAATTGGCTATTGCAGTAGTGTCTTCCACGAAAGGCGATCTCAATGACTATAGCATAGGGTAACGATCACAGACCGGAAATAAATTGTATATTTGTACTTTCCTATTAATGCAAGTATCTCCCAGTAGTTACTTAAAGTGGCTGGTTCCTTTGATCTGAGCCTATGGAGCAAGTGTTGTGCTCCTAAACAGTAGAAATGACAGAAAGTTTAACTATTTTTTTTTACTTTTGGTAAGCCACACTCGTATCATAAAAATGTGGGCAAACTGTTACAAGTATTACTGAATTATATGCGTTGTTTTTGTCTCGTAGGCTACATATCTCTATGAACCAATTATAAAAATCAGGAAAATCAAGTGAGTAAATAGTAAAAGTAGAAATTATAGTGAATGTTTCTATTGCTGAACAAATTATAATTGGTTATATTCAGTACTGAAGTCAAATCTTCTGGATGATTGGAATCGTACTGAAAAGGACCATTTTACACTTTAATGCCAACAAGCTGGCAAACAAATTTATTTCGCGGCAGACTTCTTAAGAGTAATGATTCTCTTTCAGAATCAGACGAGTCTAACACGTTGATTACTGATTGCGGCTGAACTTTCAGCACACACCATCCATCTTCCAATATTTCTTTTCACATTGGACATGGTCCTCACATTTTGCCCACATTTTGACCAGTAATCTTTATCTATGTCTATCTTTGAGAGGGCGTGATTTGTGTCTTAACATCACATAATTTGCTTATTTTATTATCAGCTGCTTCTTGTCCTTTGACTTTTGCCCAAACTAGTTCTATTAGGTTTAAGTGTGAATGCCTTTGACTTTTGCCCAAACTAGTTCTATTAAGTTTAAGTGTGAATGCCTTTGACTTTTGCCCAAACTAGTTCTATTGGGTTTAAGTGTGAATGCCTTTGACTTTTGCCCAAACTAGTTCTATTGGGTTTAAGTGTGAATGCCTTTGACTTTTGCCCAAACTAGTTCTATTAAGTTTAAGTGTGAATGCCTTTGACTTTTGCCCAAACTAGTTCTATTGGGTTTAAGTGTGAATGCCTTTGACTTTTGCCCAATCTAGTTCTATTGGGTTTAAGTGTGAATGATAAGGCGGTAGACTCAAACATACTCTTGCGCTACAATACTTGAGTTACATACTCTTGAGACAATACTCTTGCATTAACTAGTCGATATTAAATATGTTTATCCGTTGTAACTTCTTTACAATGGGGAAACAATTCAGGTTTCAGGTACATGTCCTTGAATGGTGTGTGCTCCTGCATGAGCCACATGTTTATTTCATATTTTGTACTCGACGATGTTGGGACTTAGATCTTTTCTTGTACAACTACGTTGTGGAATGATGCATTGATCATTATTAAACAAAAGGGCCGATGTAATGTTGGAAGAAGAGTGCTCTCAAACCACTCCCTAAATACATGACCGTTCATCTCGTAGTGATAGTTCTGATTGTTTGTCGACTTTTAAACAAAAACGAGTTCAGTATTCTACAACAGCCCATTATGTCTGCTACCTGCATGTGCAACTATCAAGCCTCTGTACTTTGCAGCCAGGTACCGATATTTTAATACTTCCATCTGATAACTGCCATTCCTTTTCACTTACGTGTTGAGTATTGATCCATGTTTCATTTTAATATACAATATCATAAACGTCTTTACGCATTTCCTTGATTTCACATAAATACATACATCTCACAGCTACTAGTTGTGGCTTCTCACAAATGGTGTTTAATTTGTTTCCATCAGCAACTTTCTAAAAGTAAAGCCTGCATTTCTCACAACTCTTCGTAATGTGGATTTTGAAACTTCAGTGTCGTTGTTCGTTCTCAGCCCAGTCTTCAGTTTTCTAAATGTCACTGCTTCGTTCAAAGCAAAAATTTGAAAAAAACATGTCGTCTATAAGGTCTTTATCAAAACTGTCTAATACTTCCTTTCTTCCTTCCTTTATGTAGTCACATTATATATGTAGTCACATTATATATGTATCCACATTCTTTGAATCAACAATTAAATGACCGTTTACTTAGCGCTAATATATACGGCTCTTCGCCTGGGTTTCTTAAAGAGCGATAAAGAATCCCCCGTTTACACTCTGAAGAAATATTGTAAATCTTTATCGCAGTGTTTTGAAGTGTCAGGAATTTCATCCTTAAAACTTATTGTAATTACTCCCAGCCCACGAGAAGTTTTATTTTACAACGCCTTTGTAAAGGAATTAGAAGATACATGAAGTTTAAGCTTCCCCTATTGAATTCGACGACCGACGTGGTTCATGCGCTAGGAAAGTGTGTACAAATAAGGATTTTCAAATGCTTCATGTACTGTTGATTAGTAGAAACTAAACATGTTATTTCACTAGTATCATTATGTGTGTCTGTTTTTATATAACACAAATAAATAAACAAAAACATCTGTTTGTTTCCAATGAATTAAACAAAAATAATTTGTAACGTCACGGCAATAAGCAGTTTGCAAACACAATTTCAACTATTCGATTGAAACCAAACGGTTGTTAAGTTAAGCATTTTGAAGAGGTGCACGAGTTGTGAAACGAACTATAGTGGTGAAACAAGCTTATTCAAACCGCTTTAATGTTTTCAAACTGTGTACATTTATATATTTGGAAGTTAGATGAGGAGTAAGACAGAGATGCGTACAATCCCCCCCCCCCATTCCCCTCCACACACACACACACTGTTCATTACATACATGAACTGCATATGCAAGCAAGTTAGCCAAGTCAATTCATCGGAGACAAACTCCGTAACGGTTATTGTTTTCTATCTTTATCTTATGTTATGGAAAAATAACTAATTATAGTAACATGATTTGTGCAAAATTTTTAATTAAGCAGAGTTAGTTAATCTGAGATAACGCGAATCACATTGAATCTGTGTGGCTCTATAATGCTCACTTGAGGCGCTAAAATAAACACTAGTTTTCTCTCAATAGTTATGGTTATGGAAGGCCCCTGTATCGCTGCAAACGAATTAAAATCCATAATTGCTCAACCGCCCGTGCCAGTGGAATCAACCGAATTAATATCTCATATCCCAAACAAAGTAAGGTAGCTGCAGTCCCCATCATAGCAGTCTCAGCACACGCCAAAAGACATAAGGCGAAACCCCACAGAAAGTGAACACAACCATCTATTCCCAATCGTACGATATCATCATTCACCGTAAGCAATCGGAATATCGAAATATGATTAAAACGGATGATACGCACAGCTCACGTTGTTGCTCACAGAGCACTTAACTCAGTAGCGGGCGCAGCAAGCCGGCAACTTTTCCTTGTGCTCTCTACTTTTTGAGTACTTCTCTTAACTTTTGGGAACTGCGATAGCTCAGTGGTTAGTGAACTGGACTTCAAAGAACAAGAGGTAGGGTTCGATCCCAACCGACGGCTTGCGGGTTCACCCAGTCTTAAATAGGTACCGGATTTTTTTCTGGGAAAGTAAAGCGGCGCGAGCGTAAAACCGATCACATTACCCCAAAAATCAAGTGCTGAAGGTCTGTAAAATTTATGGTCGCTAACACCATATTCCCTATACGCCACTTGGCGTGACAGGGGTACTTTATTTTTTAAATATATCGTATAATAATTAGATAATACTGGATAGGTTGGTGTCATGGCATGGAAAACAGTGAACATCAGAACTGATACGATGCACTGTAGATAAAAAATTGTGGAGGGACATGATTACCTACGCCAACCGGTATGGCACATGATGATAATAATTAGAAAAATTTTGTGTAAAAAAAATTCGTTGCTACAGAAAAAAATCCAGTTACACTATAATGCTACCTGATTTCCATCAGCATCATCATCAAGGTCCATGCCTGCCGACAGATCTCTCCACAACTTTCGATCTCGACAGTTATTGGTTATTTCTGTTTCTGCCAAGCCATTCTCTTAAGCTGTTTGATATCTTTTCTCTTTGCTTCCTTCTATCTCTTCGTCCCTCAATTTTCCCGTTTGTCATTATATATTCCAGCTGTTCCCTTCCCATTACATGGCCAAAAAAATGTTTCTTCCTAATATTGGAAATTAGCTCTATTTTTTTTTGCTTTGACCTCTTTCATAACGTTTTCATTACTCTTCTTTGCTATCCATGGTATTCTCAACATTCTTCTGTAAAACCACATTTCTACAAACTCCAGTGATCTTCTTGTCTGTTGTCCTATTTTCCTTGATTCAAATCCGTATGTTAAGACTAGCTCTACATAACATTTATGAACTCTTTTTCTTGTTTCTACTGTCAAAAATGAATTGCATAGTATCTTCCTGAATTTTGGGAAAGCTGCTTTTGCCTGAGCTATTCTGCATTTCACTTTTGTTGTACATCTACCATCTGAGGTTAACATTGTTCCAACATATTTAAATTCATTTACCTGTTTTAATATTGTTCCACTTGTCATTATTGTGCATTGTGGTGAAGTCGTTTTCTTTGTTGCTAACCATTACTTCTGTAAGTTTTACTATTAGGGCTGAGTTCTTTATTTTTGTTTTCCTTCACTATAATGTCTAACATTTCCTGTAACTCATTTTCATTCTTAGTGATTAAGACTGTATCATCAGCATACCTTTATTTATAGGGGGGAAATTGAACAAAAAATTGAAAAAATGGTATGGTAAAAGCTTTACGTGATTAGTAAACGACACAGATTTGAACGACGTTTCGGCTCAGTAGGCCTTCAGCAGGAACAAACAAACATCACGCACACACAGATATGTAAGTGAATAAAATTGTTTATTAATAAAATAATATCAATAAAAAATGTTCTTAATAATATCTTAGTCATGTGACTCATAAGGCACATTGTTCGATGACCATCACATTCGATCACACTAGATTTCTTTGGTAGGGCTATGAATATTGATTTGAGCAGGTCGTCTGGTATATATCCGCTATTATATGTCATTCAATATTTTTGTTATTATCTCTATTCAAAAATCACCCATGGCTTCAATCTCTTCTTTAGTTATATTATCTGGTCTAGGAGCGTTTCCTGCTTTCATATTTCGCAGGGCCTCTTCCACCTCTTCTTTGAGTATTTCAGGTCCTTCCCCATTATCCGTAACATTAATAGTTAAAAAAATTGTTTTTCAGTTTTATTTAAAGTCAGGAAAATAGCAATGACAAAACCTTGTAAGTTTCCCTTTGTAATCAACATTCATAAATGGAAAAAAAGGCAGCAAAACTGACCTGTCAGGCTGACTGATATTATCAGGTGCAGGAAGATATAGTGCGGTACCTTATTTTCTTGTTATGAACGAAGTGGTCTTGTTCTTAATATCATCATCATCATCATCATCGTGTGCCCTCTCCGCAACGAAGGTTGGCTACCATGGATCGCCATTCTACTCTGTTTCTTGTTTTGATGGTGCAGGCTGACATAGATTGACATGTCCATCTTTTGATGGTACTCGCCCATGTTAGTCTTGGTCTGTCTCTGCCTCTTTTGCCTTGTATTTTTCCTTCCAATATTACCTTTAGTAGGCTGTTGTATCTTTTAACATGCCCCAAAAATTTCATTTGTCTTGTCTTAATTGTGTTCAGCAGTTCTCTTTTTATTTTCAGTTGTTTTAAAACTTCATCGTTTGTTGTCTTTTGTTTCCATCCAATTCTACCTATTCTTCTATAAATCCACATTTCAAAGGCTTCAATTTTCTGTTCTGTTTTTTTGTCTAATGTCCATGTTTCTGCACCATACAGGAATATTGAGGAATATATTGAGGAATATTGTTCTTAATATAACATGACGTATGTGTTAGGAATACATCTACATCAGCGAGAGTTGCAAACAACGTTGCCAGATAGGAATCTAAAAATGTTGCTACAAAATAATGCTGTTAAAACGTTAATCACTGAATAAATTAGACAAATTATCTGTTCGAAGTATGGCTGTTATAAATCTCCAAACACTGCACTTTATTTTGGCGGGTTGCCATTGGTTTATTTTCTGATGTTGTATGCCTTGTGTTTGGCATTGGCGTTACCTTGTTTTCCGTGAGCAATGCCTCTTATGTAATGAAAATAAACCTGGTTTTGTAGATCTACTCTAAGAGTGAATTAATGTGCGTGCCCCAGGCTGTGAGACAACGAATCGGCGACATTGTAAGTTGGGAGAACACTTAACTGATAAATACAATGACATTTACTTCTGGAAAGTACAGCGAAAATAACTGCTGAGCATCACCATCATCATGTGCCATACTGGTTGGCATAGGCGATCATGTCCCTCCACAATCTTCTATCTACAGTTCATCGTATCAGTTCTGTTGTTTATTGTTTTCCATGCCATGACACCAAGTTATGCAGTTTTTTTCTTTCTTTGTCGTCCGCAATCTCTCTTTCCTTTTTTTTTGCCAGTTGTAACCAAGTGTAATTGCTGAACATCTGTTTAAAATCATGCCCAACAATGAACAGAAGGCTCTTGTGGCCATCACCGGTGTCCATATCAGGACAAGCTGTATGAGTGATGTCATCAGTCTAGAGCTGACGCATGCATTCTTCGAATTTATAAATATTCGTCTAGAGGTGTACACAGGAGGAACATAAGGTGTTCCCGTTCCACACAAAAAAATGTTGTTTATGCCCTACATAATAGTTATTCCCGCGTTACATAATAGTTACATCCGCGCTACGTAATAGTTATTCCCGCGTTACATAATAGTTACATCCGCGCTACATAATAGTTACATCCCCGCTACATAATAGTTAATCCCGCGTTACAGAATAGTTACATCCGCGCTACATAATACTTATTCACGCGTTACAGAATAGTTACAATTCGCGCTACATAATAGTTATTCTCGCGTTACATAATAGTTACATCCGCGCTACATAATAGTTATTCCCGCGTTACATAATAGTTACATCCACGTTACATAATACTTATTCCCGCGTTACATAATAGTTACATCCGCTCTACATAATAGTCATTCCTGCGTTACATAATAGTTACATCCGCTCTACATAATAGTTGTTCCCGCGTTACATAATAGTTATTCCCACGTTCCATAATAGTTACATCCGCTCTACATAATAGTTATTCCCGCGTTACATAATAGTTATTCCCGCGTTACATAATAGTTACATCCGCGCTACATAATAGTTACATCCGCTCTACATAATAGTTACATCCGCTCTACATAATAGTTATTCCCGCGTTACATAATAGTTATTCCCGCGTTACATAAAATCTCATCCAGTTCTAGTATGGTGACAGGATGAAAAAAAATCACTTGTTATCCCAAAACCGAAATATTTGATAAGACATAGAAGTAGCAGGGCATGATAATGTGGCGCTAATCTTTAATACTACATTGTTCACTTTCTTTGACTGTTATTACTTTTCAGATGACTCAGTTGTTTGAGCAAGGTATGTTGTTTATCATCCACTATATACTTGTAGGGCTCACCGTCCTTAGAGTGTCAAGAAGCTCGAGGGCGGAAATACTTCTTCACGGCGGTAACTTCTGATGATCAGATTACCCTCCTGCGAAGCTCTATATAAAGAATTTCATTTTGCTGTAGAAACCCACACAATATTTATGTTTTAAATTACAATTTACAAACATAATTCTTGTACTAGATAAATCCAAACATAGATAGTTTCTGTCATCGGTCTACTGAGATATAAGTAGAGATGAAATAGCAGAAATATGGATGTTCATCTAGGAAGTTAATCTGTTACCTTGTCTAATTGAAGCAGATTTATACTCTTCGTTAATTAGATTAACCCCTTACTATATGTTGTTCATGAATTGATAAAATAAAACCATTTTTAACACTTCGGTTTAAATTTGGTTGCATTGTAGTTAGTCTTAACACAAATGAAGTTGATCAAACTTCATGTTAGATTTTTCGTTTTGATTCATTGAAAGCATTTTATTCATCTATTGGGGAAGGACAACTTAAGAGAATGGCTTGTCAGAAGGTCAACAACAGAAATAATAAATAACTGTCGAGATCGAAAATTGTGGAGAGACATGTTCACCTACGCCAGCAGGCCCGGTACTTAATGATGATGATTGGGGAACGCCAGATCTGCAAATCGACCCATAGCCTTAAGTCTTTCCCAAGTGACGTACAGAACAATGGTTTGGCCACAGACACCTGTAGTGGTAAAGCCAGCTGGCAGAGAGGAAGATAACCCTGCATAATTATGAAGTATTCAGTTATGCAAGCTATACGCATGGTAAAAGAAAAGATAATCCGAAAAATACTTTCAAATTCAAACAAAATAGATAAAAGGATCAAGGTAATGAACAAATATAATTCCGCCATCAAGGATAAGTGTTCTCTGTGTTCACAAAGAAGATTGCACTGGATAGGACACACACTGAGGAAGCCAATTGAGAGTATTTACATGACAGCCTTTGTTTGGAGGTGAAACAGGAGGCCCAAACATACTTGAAGACAGAGACGAAAGAGATGGAAGATGTGGATCGATCTTCAGAGAATGGCGCAAACTGGATGACTTTGGAAGTGTTAGTTGAAGATCTATGCTCGACATGGAGTTGAAAGAAAGTAGAAGACGATGATATCATCTTGCTGGTTATTTAGTGCAGTTTCCGAGTGCTGCCACAGAGTATATTATTTAAGGGGGATAGATATGAAAACAAGAGCTATATAGAGCTGCGGTAAAGCTGTCACTAGTTTATGTTTGCTTCTTATATGTGCTCTTATTTGCAACTTGTCTTATTTGTATTTATCTCCCGTTAATGACTGAGTCGAAAAATGTGTTTGTTTTATCCTATGAGTTTTAACATTCTATCTTTAGTTTTCTTCTGTTATTTATAATTATTAAACCTCGAATTTGGAACTGCTCTAATGTAATATTTTCAAGACAATTTTGTTTTTGGCGGCTAGCTATTTTAAGCAACCAAAGCTTCTTTTAAGTTTTTTGTGAAAGCTGATGTTAAGCTTTGGCCTGTATAGCTAAAGCAGAAGAAAGAAATCTATTAATTAAGCAATCTCTTTCACAAATAAAGTACGAGGTATTGATAGTATTAAATGGAAATATTTTGGGGAAATTGGTGATAAAGTGTTAGAAAAAAAGCTTATACATCCATGAACGGGGTATTTTGATGTTGTTTATATGGTGTCTGTGATTACTACAGTTTAATGGAGGGATTTGGGGACACGTGTGCCTAGAGAAGATTATTTGAGAGAGATATCAAAGTGCTGGCTTCATGATTATTTCATGAGTTGGGGAACGACTCGGGATCTGGTCAATAATGTGTGCTCAGATGGGGAACGACTCGGGATCTGGTCAATATTGTGTGCTCACATGGGGAACGACTCGGGATCTGGTCAATAATGTGTGCTCAGAAGGGGAACAATTCGGGATCTGGTCAATATTGTGTGCTCACATGGGGAACGACTCGGGATCTGGTCAATAATGTGTGCTCACATGGGGAACGTCTCGGGATCTGGTCAATAATGTGTGCTCACATGGGGAACGACTCGGGATCTGGTCAATAATGTGTGCTCACATGGGGAACGTCTCGGGATCTGGTCAATAATGTGTGCTCACATGGGGAACGTCTCGGGATCTGGTCAATAATGTGTGCTCACATGGGGAACGACTTGGGATCTGGTCAATAATGTGTGCTCAGATGGAGAAGACCTTGTGTCTACAAGCAACACCTGACAGGACAATCTGTCGGAACACTCTTCAAGAAATTCTTTGAAGGGTGGAGGAACAGATATGGGGATGCTCCGACTGCAGTGAAGCTCACATCTTGAAAAGATGATCCATGGATCGACTGATGGACGGTTTCACTGAGAACTGACTGTGAGAATGAGAAAGTACAAGAGCTTTGAGCAAGATGTGCAATGCCTTCTCAATCACTACCATGAATCCAACCACATTAGAAAAAAAAACACACACAAACACAAGCAGGATTTTGTTTGAGCTTTGCTTACCTTTGTCTTGTCTTAGAATTATCATCGAAAATTTCTGATTGTGTCCATTAGCACTACTGTGTTTCCTGAAAATACCTTCATCTGGGATATAATGACAAGACTGCCTCTCACCTCATTATAAAAAAAAAGTGTTATGAAGGTTTATAAAGTATTTGGAAACTAACTCCATATTCTCTATACGCCAGCACGTGGTGTGACAGGCTGCTTCAGTTTCTTTCATCATTACATTAAAAAAAAAAAAAACGCTGCCGTCTGTAATATATTCATGGAGCGCTATCACAGGTCTGCAGTGACTGCCACAAATGCCGTTCTGGTGATAAGGGTAGTTGCATTTAGATCTGGTGATAAGGGTAGTTGCTCATAAAGATGTCACAGAGACCATCTGATGAATTCTAATTGTCGAACTTCCTCTGTTTCATGACAAAAACCATTTCGTGTCTAATCTTCCAGTCCTGTTAACATCGTAGTTCTACGCCTGAAATAATTTAGACTTTTTAGAGCATTTTGTATGGTTGGAATTGATCTTATTTCTTTAACGATAAACAATAATTTCTGCAATGTTTTGCACAATAGAGTTAATTGACACACACACTGACACACACACACACTGACATACACACACTGACACACACACACTGACACACACACACTGACACACACACACACTGACACACACACACTGACACACGCACATACATACACACATGTGAAAATTTTAAAACACTTAAAAGAGGAGCCGAGAAGGGGGTAGTGCGTTTTGGGCCAAAGTGTATAATCTTCATATTATTGGCCCAGTCATAGCAAGCACAAATAAATCTCAGTACCACAGCAGAAAGAAAACACCATCTATCATATTTAGCACATGGAACGTTAGGACCACGTGTCTTGGATTCAATAATAATCGTCTTCCTTGATGAAGAAATAAATTACCGAATAGGAAAGGCAACTACCACATTTGGTAAACTTAAAGATAGAGCATGGACCAACACCAAATTAACATTCAGGACTAAGATTTAAATTTACCAAAGTTGCGTGCTTTGTACACTTCTATGCGGATCAAAAACATGGACTACCTATGCAGTGCAGGAGAAAAGGTTAAGCATCATTCATGTGCATTGCCTTCGATAGATTATGAACATCAAATTGCAAGACAAAGTAATCAACTATAATGTCTTACAATAAGCCAAACCTCCACGCATCATGGCACCACTTAGGAGTTGTAGACTAAGGTGGCAGGGTCATGTAAGAAGAATGGCAAACAGTTGTATTCCCCCAAAAACATCGTATGAAAAACTTAAGGACGGAAATAGACCAAAGACCAGTGCAGACCAGTGCTGAGATATAAGGATGGTTGCAGGGCTTCCTTGAGTGAATTCTCTATCAGTGAAACAAACTGGGAAAATCTAGCTGCATATCGTTGCACATGGAAAGAAACATAACAAAATGGATCCATGAATACATCTTACTCGTTATGTGGCCGGATCTGTCTATCCAATATTGGCAGATTCAGCCACGAGAGATGCTGTTCGGCAAAGCAGCATCCGGCATAAAGTACTACAATTTTTACCAATCTACTGACTTATCACCAGTGACCAATCACTGAGAAGAACATTGATCAGAGAGGCAAGAGCATCAGGAATCGGCTCACTCAATAAGATAGAGTTGCTTGCACAGAACAGAGACAAATGATGAGATTTGATAAAATATCTTTACAAGGATTGAAAACTGCTAGAATACAATTTAGATAAGAGAAAGAGTATCTGGGTCTATGCCACCTGGGCCGGCAACGGCTCGAAAGGTCAATAGATAGATAGACTGACTTATTATGATTGCTTACTACCAACCGTCTGTCAAGTCATGATTGCTTACTACCAACCGTCTGTCAATTCATGATTGCTTACTACCAACCGTCTGTCAAGTCATGAATGCTTACTTCCAACCGTCTGTCAAGTCATGATTGCTTACTACCAACCGTCTGTCAAGTCATGATTGCTTACTACCAACCGTCTGTCAAGTCATGAATGCTTACTTCCAACCGTCTGTCAAGTCATGATTGCATACTACCAACCGTCTGTCAAGTCATGAATGCTTACTTCCAACCGTCTGTCAAGTCATGATTGCTTACTTCCAACCGTCTGTCAAGTCATGATTGCTTACTACCAATCGTCTGTCAAGTCATGAATGCTTACTACCAGCCGTCTGTCAAGTCATGAATGCTTACTTCCAACCGTCTGTCAAGACGCCAAAGGCCATACATACATATATTTTTAAATATGAGATTAGCAACAGCAAAACAAAAAAATTAAACCCCTTGAAGAACATGCGGCTCACCAACAGCAAGACAGTAAAAAAGGCAGAATCATGATCTCGCAAACATCATTGAAGAAAATATATTCACTTGAAACAAATGCTACAGAAACATACTGACGAAACCTTGGATAATGAAAAAAGAGCAATGAAGACACATTATATAAAAGAACTAGCTTGTAAACACCATTCTACAGAAGAAATTAAAATACAATGAATACGTCAAAAGTCACAGAAAACATAAAAGTGGGAGATCTAGATAAAGACGGATATTCTTTCAGACAGACTGATGAATGCAAGGTTCTACAATTGACATATGACTTGATAATATTTAATACATGCACGCATAGTGAGATAAGAGAAGTAAGCACAAACATGCTCAAGCGCACACATTCGTGTATAAAATACAAGTACTTACTAGGGATAAGGTAAAAAAAAAAAACAAGTTCGTTTTACTAGACAAAATTTAAAGTAATAGATTGCTAACCGGCAAATGATAGTCAACGAGACATGTTGATGTTGCTTCCATCTTGCACGAATAGATAAAAAAAAATTGTTTTCAATATTCACGATCACGTTTGGAGATGTCATTGTAGCAGGGGAGGAGGCTGCCAGCTGTCAAATTTCATAACTGGGAATTTTTGGATATCCCTCGGTCTCCATTCGTTATATGTGACACAACGATGTTTGGTGACGCCGGCAGAGAAGAGTGGCCATACTGGGAAATATGACACGATCAAACATTTCAATTTCTTTAATTTGTTGATTTCAGGGGATTCAGAGTATGCTCATCCGATGACATGTGAGAAATGTATTCAGTATCTTATTGTATGAGTTGTAAGTAATCCACGATATGCTGTCATAGGTTTAACATTAAAAAAACGAGGACATGAGGAAGAGGCAAGGAAGGGTTGACGTAATGGGGTTTCACATTTTTCTCCATTTTGCATTCGATCGAGGGCTACTTCATCTCCCGCATTCGAAGGACGTTAAATCGGCGTATATATGTTGTTTGTACACCAAGTTGATATCTGCACCTTACCCGCCAAGTACACCACTTAGCATAATATTTAGTGTAGCAGGTTGCCTTCCTTCTTTGGTCCCAACTAGCTTAGGTCAGACAAGTTAGTCTATTTCGTGTCTTACACCTGGAGGTAGATTTGAATCTTCACCGGTTCTTATTCACTGACCCCCTGAAGCGGTATGACCAAATTTTAATTATTTGATATTCGAAATACTTTCTGGTTTTTAAATTGAACACATCTCCCTTTGTTTTGTTTGCAGCATTTCTTATCAGTTTGTATATGATTTTACGATTACAGTTTTAAAACAAAAACTGTCTTTCTCACATTTGTAGCACAATGTAGGTTCAAACATACATTTATTAATTTAATTTGATTTTGCTTGCATAGTAACATTTTCATGTTCATTGATTGGTACTATTTGATATTTTATTTTGTTTGATTACAACTTCTTTATCTAATTTGACATCAACATCGAAAATCCTGTTTTAGTACTTCAACTATCTTACATAATATCTTTCCTTTGTTAGTAATATCAAATATTGATACATTTACATCAACTAACTTTTTTGTCTTTCCATTGTTTATCCCAGTACCGTACGCCTGATAGATGTCTTTAAGAATGTTTTTATTATTTTTAACGCATCTTTATTGATGCATTAAGTTATTGAGTTATTTGCGGGTCATCATCATTGCACTCCGAGCATGCTCACAGAGATTCCCTCCTCAGCAAATCCTGCAGTGTCCAGCGACTAACGACTCCAGCTCTGTGTTGGTTAAGTCGTCTTATACGCCCACTAAGTTTCTCGTTTCTGGATGTGCCCATCTTAACTCCCATCTCTTTCATCCGAAGAAGTGTTGTGGACTCATGGTTGTCGAAATCCTGTGCCTTTACCACATCTCGGAGGGTATTGATGATGTCCGCCCGATCCATTAGTTAACCGTCTCCAACGACAGGACAAATAGCCAGCCTGTACGCTCTTTCATTTCCCCGTACTCCCTTATTCACAGTGACGTTGACAAAGGTGACTCAACGTATTTTTTTTACTTCTGCAATAACTGTACCCATTGCCTGCATACAGAACCCGCCTCCACTTTTCTTATCATGCCCATCGAATCACTTAGTATGCAGGCGTGGGTGTAGTCTTGTGACTCTAACCAAATGAATGCCCTGGTCACTGCCATTACCTCAATCGTCATGCTAATCGTGGTCATTACGTATGCACCACTGTCTTCCGTGACTTTTCAGCCTGCCGAGCGTGCTGTAAATGTCCGTACAGTCCTTTGGTGTCGTATTACGGATCCGTTTGTATAGATGACTGTATCTTTGTTATCTGTGTTATCCCAGATCAGTGACCTCCGCATTGACCACGATTGAGTTCAGTTCTCTACATTTCCTGTCAAGTGTGACAATACACGAGAATGTCTCATCCAATTACACTATATTACTTGAATTCGCTCGATAATCGGTTTCTGTTAAGTCGATCGGACACTATTTCCTGGTCAAAGAACATCACGTCTGTCTTACCTTCAATGGCTTTCGTGCTCTTTTTGTCATAACGGAAAAATACATTTGTGCATTTTGTCTTAGACTTAGTTCCACCTTATAAATAGTTCGTTGGAGTATCTTCAGACCCAGAGTGAAACCACGTTCAATACATAGCAGGTGAATATAAAACCAAATAGAAGGCTTATGCTTCTACCCGAGTCAATTTAAAAAAAATACAACCCGTCTGTCGTTTATTATCATATCTGATAATTGTTCTCTGTTTTCTTTCACCAGTTCATTGTGATATTGCTGCTTTATTAATAGTACCCTGGCGATGTTTTAGTGTCCACATTTGCCATAGCTTCACTGTTGCTTTTTATGCCATCTCTACTACTTTACCTGTAAAACTTCTTTATAACATTGTGACATTCATCCCACATATCGTAATGTTTTCATAAAGTGTTTATAGACATTGTTTTTGTTCGTTTTAGTGTTGCTGACAGTATTCTGGCCGTGTTTTAAAGTGTGCACATGTATCTTTGTTTCACTGTTTCGTGTGTCTTCACCTCTACTTTACCTGTATGCCTTCTTTCATTGTAACATTTATTATTTTATTTCTCTTCTTAAGTTCTTCCTGTAGTGCGTTCATGCATGGTCGTATTCTTGTTTCTTGCTTTCATTTTCGGATTCGCATTCTTATTTCCAGGCTCACGCTTAACATGCTTTCAGTAAACCTCCCATTATGGTTCAATCTCCTTTTGCTAAGATCAAACGTTCATGATTATTATTTTAATAACAATTTTTTTTTAAAGATTACACAAATGATTATCGGTATAATCATCTGAATTTCCAAATAATCTACGTTAACTTGTTTTAAATTATTGTGTGAAGTAATCATTTTTCTCCTTTTATTTGTAGCATTTTCTTTAATATTTATCCAATTTTAGATGTAAATTGTGTGTCTGGTTCATTGCAACGTCCGAATGTTTTTCTTTTATTTTAATTATATTATATTTTTGTTAAATGGCTACCAATAATAATCTGTCAGTGACAGAAAGTGAACAAGAAGGTCTGACTCTCAGCATAGGAAAAGACAGAAACTATGATTGTATCAAAGACAACAAGTGCACGCGAATGTAGGGTAAAAGTAAATGGAAAAATCCTAAAACACAGATTAAAATACCTGGGATCGATAATATCTGATGGCAGATGCATTGCCGAAATTAGAAGCAGAATAGGACAAGCAAAGGCAGAATCCCATGGAATGAAAAACATTCTATCAAATCATTGTCAATTAATGTAGAAAACGTGTCATAAAGTGCTATATCGAAACTGTTCTGGTATATAAAAGCGAGTCATGGACAATAAGCAAGACAGCACAAAGAACATTAGAGGCAGCAGAGAAAATGTTGTTTGTCAGAAAAATGTTACAAATTCCATGGATAGCAATAATTATAGATGAAGAATGTTTAAAACGAGCTGGAGAAACCAGCTATATAATAAAAATCATAAGGATCAGACAATCTAAAATTTATTGGGCACATATAATCTAAAAGAGGGCATTGAGAATGTTATAACAGCTGGCAGAATGAATGGAAAGAAGAGCGGAGGAAAATCAAGAAAAGAACATTGAACGGCTTATCCAAATAGCATAATAAAAAATCACCAACTGAAATTATGACATAGATGAAGAACCGAGTAATGTTGAGAGAGATGATCACCTACTGAAGTTATGACATACATGAAGAACCGAGTAATGTTGTGGGAGATGATCACCTACTGAAGTTATGACATACATGAAGAACCGAGTAATGTTGAGAGAGATGATCACCTACTGAAGTTATGACATACATGAAGAACCGAGTAATGTTGAGAGAGATGATCGCCTACTGAAGTTATGACATACATGAAGAACCGAGTAATGTTGAGAGAGATGATCGCCTACTGAAGTTATGACATACATGAAGAACCGAGTAATGTTGAGAGAGATGATCGCCTACTGAAGATATGACATACAAGAAGAACCGAGTAATGTTGAGAAAGATGATCACCTACTGAAGTTATGACATACATGAAGAACCGAGTAATGTTGAGAGAGATGATCACCTACTGAAGTTATGACATACATGAAGAACCGAGTAATGTTGAGAGAGATGATCACCTACTGAAGTTATGACATACATGAAGAACCGAGTAATGTTGAGAGAGATGATCACCTACTGAAGTTATGACATACATGAAGAACCGAGTAATGTTGGGAGAGATGATCGCCTACTGAAGTTATGACATACATGAAAACCGAGTAATGTTGAGAGAGATGATCACCTACTGAAGTTATGACATACATGAAGAACCGAGTTATTGTGGGAGAGATGATCACCTACTGAAGTTATGACATACATGAAGAACCGAGTAATGTTGAGAGAGATGATCGCCTACTGAAGTTATGACATACATAAAGAACCGAGTAATGTTGAGAGAGATGATCACGTACTGAAGTTATGACATACATGAAAAACCGAGTAATGTTGAGAAAGATGATCGCCTACTGAAGTTATGACATACATGAAGAACCGAGTAATGTTGAGAGAGATGATCACCTACTGAAGTTATGACATACATGAAGAACCGAGTAATTTTGGGAGAGATGATCACTTACTGAAGTTATGGCATATATGGAGAGATGATCACCTACAGAAGTTGTGACATACATGAAGAACCGAGTAATGTTGGGAGAGATGATCACCTACTGAAGTTATGACATACATGAAGAACCGAGTAATGTTGGGAGAGATGATCGCCTACTGAAGTTATGACATACATGAAAACCGAGTAATGTTGAGAGAGATGATCACCTACTGAAGTTGTGACATACATGAAGAACCGAGTTATTTTGGGAGAGATGATCACCTACTGAAGTTATGACATACATAAAGAACCGAGTAATGTTGAGAGAGATAATCGCCTACTGAAGTTATGACATACATAAAGAACCGAGTAATGTTGAGAGAGATGATCGCCTACTGAAGTTATGACATACATGAAGAACCGAGTAATGTTGAGAGAGATGATCACGTACTGAAGTTATGACATACATGAAGAACCGAGTAATGTTGAGAAAGATGATCGCCTACTGAAGTTATGACATACATGAAGAACCGAGTAATGTTGAGAGAGATGATCACCTACTGAAGTTATGACATACATGAAGAACCGAGTAATTTTGGGAGAGATGATCACTTACTGAAGTTATGACATATATGGAGAGATGATCACCTACTGAAGTTATGACATACATGAAGAACCGAGTAATGTTGAGAGAGATGATCACCTACTGAAGTTATGACATACATGAAGAACCGAGTAATGTTGGGAGAGATGATCACCTACTGAAGTTATGACATACATGAAGAACCGAGTAATGTTGGGAGAGATGATCGCCTACTGAAGTTATGACATACATGAAAACCGAGTAATGTTGAGAGAGATGATCACCTACTGAAGTTATGACATACATGAAGAACCGAGTAATGTTGAGAGAGATGATCACCTACTGAAGTTATGACATACATGAAGAACCGAGTAATGTTGGGAGAGATGATCATCTACTGAAGTTATGACATACATGAAGAACCGAGTAATGTTGAGAGAGATGATCACCTACGCCAACCGACATGACACATGATCGTGATAAGCTCTACAAAAGCTATGATAACTTTATTTTATTCCCCATATCAAGAAAGGAAAGCAACGTTTGATTAATTTTTTTTCCCTAAATGAATCAGATTTCAGATGTGACGTCGTAAGTTGAACATCAGCTGATCCTGTTCATTCTTAAGTTGCAGGTGGTGCAACGGTCCGGTCAAGGACACCTCATTTTGTTTCCTGTGCTGGTCCTCCAACTTTTTAATTCATTACCGTCTACGGTCACACATTCATTATGTTGTATGGTCTCACATGTGTTACGTTGTATATTCTCATATTGAATGTGCTGCAGTTTTTTTTTTTACATTCCTTATATTGTATAGAGTTCTTAAATGTTATGTAGAGCCAGTCTTAAAATATGGATGTGAATCATGGACAATAGACAAGAAAATCACTGGAGTCTGTAGAAATGTGGTTTTACAGAAGAATATTGAGAATATCATGGACAGCTAAGAAGAGTAATGAACATGTCATGAAAGAGGTTAAAGCAAAACGAGAGCTAATTTCAAATATTAGGAAGAAACGATCACCATTTTTTGGCCATGTAATGAGAAGAGAACAACTGGAATATATTGTAACAACAAGACAAATTGAGGGACGAAGAGATAGAGGGAATCAAAGAAAAAAAAATACCAGACAGCTTAAGAGAATGGCTTTGCAGAAAGTCAACAACAGAAATGATAAATAACTGTCGAGATCGAAAGTTGTGGAGAGACATAATCACCTACGCCAACAGGCCCGGTACTTGATGATGATGATGATGATATTCTATAGTCTCATATTCAAAACGTATGTTCTCACAATCATAATGCATGTTCTCACATTTATTACATTCCATGATCTAACATTCGTTATTTTCTTACATTAGTTATGTTTATATGTTCTCACATTCATTATATTGTATGTTCTCACATTAGTTATGTTGTGTGTTCCCACACTTATTATGCTGTTTTTCACTCATTAGTTATGCTGTATGTTCTCACATTCATTACGTTATATGTTCTGACATTAATTACGTTGTATGCTCTCACATTAATTACGTTGTACCTTATGACATTCGTTACGTTGTATGTTCTCACATTAATTACGTTGTATGTTCTCACATTAATTACGTTGTATGTTCTCACATTAATTACGATGTACTTTATGACATTCGTTACGTTGTATGTTCTCACATTCGTTACTTTGTATGTTCTCACATTCATTATTTTGTATGTTCTCACATTCTGCGTGTAGTATGTTCTCACATTCATTATTTTGTATGTTCTCACATTCGTTACGTTGTATGTTCTCACATTCATTACGTTGTATGTTCTCACATTCATTACGTTGTATGTTCTCACATTCGTTACGTTGTATGTTCTCACATTCATTACGTTGTATGTTCTCAGCTTCGTTACGTTGTATATTCTCACATTCATTACGTTGTATGTTCTCACATCCATTACGTTGTATGTTCTCACATTCATTACGTTGTATGTTCTCACATTCATTACGTTGTATGTTCTCAACTTCGTTACATTGTATGTTCTCACATTCATTACGTTGTATGTTCTCAGCATCGTTTCGTTGTATGTTCTCACATTCATTACGTTGTATGTTCTCACATTCATTACGTTGTATGTTCTCACATTCATTACCTTGTATATTCTCATATTTATTTCGTTGTATGTTCTCATATTTATTACGCTGTATGTTCTCATATTTATTACGTTGTATGTTCTCATATTTATTACGCTGTATGTTCTCATATTTATTACGCCTAATGTTCTCATATTTATTACGCTGTATGTTCTCATATTTATTACGCTGTATGTTCTCATATTTATTACGCTGTATGTTCTCATATTTATTACGTTGTATGTTCTCAGCTTCGTTACGTTGTATGTTCTCACATTCATTACGTTGTATGTTCTCACATTCATTACGTTGTATGTTCTCATATTTATTACGTTGTATATTCTCATATTTATTACGTTGTATGTTCTCATATTTATTACGCTGTATGTTCTCATATTTATTACGTTGTATGTTCTCATATTTATTACGCTGTATGTTCTCATATTTATTACGCTGTATGTTCTCATATTTATTACGTTGTATGTTCTCATATTTATTACGCTGTATGTTCTCATATTTATTACGCTGTATGTTCTCATATTTATTACGTTGTATATTCTCATATTTATTACGTTGTATATTCTCACATTCATTACATTGTAAATTCTCTCATTCATTACGTTGTATATTCTCATATTTATTACGTTGTATGTTCTCATATTGGTTACGTTGCATATTGTTACATTAATTTCTCTGAATATTCTCACATTAATTTTTGTTTCTTATCTAACACAAACATCTTCCTCATTGGAGCTTTTAAAAAAAAAAATTATTTTCACCTCCATTTTCATTAATTATTTGACATCCGGTCGTTCTAAAAATAGCAGTTTATGATTATCCCCGTTTTTCCCCCACTCCAATTTCGCATATGTTTTTTGCTGTTAAATATATATGACGGAGCTTGGTGGTCAAAGGTAAGACGTCGGCTTCTGGTCACGAAGGTCGGGGGTTCCATTATCACCAAACAATGTGGAATTTAAAAACATTGAATTTGTGGTTTCTTCCTGGCTTTACTCTCACTTGATCTTTGGGTAGTGAGATCCGATGTCTGGCTCTCTCTGTGTAGTGAGATTCGATGTCTAGCTCTCTCTGTGTAGTGAGATTCGATGTCTAGCTCTCTCTCTGTGTAGTGAGATTCGATGTCTAGCTCTCTCTGTGTAGTGGGATTCGATGTCTAGCTCTCTCTGTGTAGTGGGATTCGACGTCTAGCTCTCTCTGTGTAGTGAGATCCGATGTCTAGCTCACTTAGTGTAGATCCAATATCTACCCCTCTCTGTGTAGTGAAATTCGATATATAGCCATCACAGACAGAGAGAACGTATATCCAGCCCTCTCAGATAGTGAGAATCGATATCTAACCCTCTCAAATAGTGAGAACCGAAATCTAACCCTCTCAGATAGTGAGAACCGATATCTAATCCTCTCAAATAGTTAGAACCGATATCTAACCCTCTCAGATAGTGAGAACCGATATCTAACCCTCTCAGATAGTGAGAACCGATATCTGACCCTCTCAGATAGTGAGAACCGATATTTAGCCATCTCAGATAGATAGTGAGAACCTATATCTAGGCCTCTCAGATAGATAGTGAGAACCTATATCCAGCTCTCTTAGAGAGTGAGAACCTATATCTAGCTCTCTCAGATAGTGAGAACCGATATCTAGCCCTCTCAGATAGTGAGAACCTATATCTAGCCCTCTCAGATAGTGAGAACCTATATCTAGCCCTCTCAGATAGTGAGAACCTATATGTAGCCCTCTCAGATAGTGAGAACCTATATGTAGCCCTCTCAGATAGTGAGAACCTATATCTAGCCCTCTCAGATAGTGAGAACCTATATTTAGCCATCTCAGATAGATAGTGAGAACCTATATCTAGGCCTCTCAGATAGATAGTGAGAACCTATATCTAGCCCTCTCAGATAGTGAGAACTTATATCTAGCCCTCTCAGATAGTGAGAACCGATATCTAGCCCTCTCAGTTAGTGAGAACCGATATCTAGCCCTCTCAGATAGTGAGAACCTATATCTAACCCTCTCAAATCACTGCCAAAAAGCAAGAAGCCCCAAGTGCATTCTGCGCATGTTAAAAAGCCCTTGGCAGTTGGAAACCCAAAAAAGTAGCCCAAAATGGCCTCTGTCCAGGTAAAAGTGATTATAAAAATCCTACTCAAAATGGCAAAAGCTCTGTAAGATACTCTGCAATGAGAGTACCTCTAGGGTGGAGAATATCTTCTTGTAATGCAAGGGACAACTTAGGACACGGCTGATGGTGTGAAAAATAAGACAAACAAAACCAATATCGCGCAAAATTGAGTCCCTGGAGACTTCGATATAAAACTTGCCATGGCAAGCAAACAAAACAAAAACATATCTGGCGATATTTGTTTCCATTCTATAAATGTTTTCTTATTTTCTGGCGATATTTATCTCCATTTGAGAAATGTTTTCTTATTTTCTGACGATATTTATCTCCATTTGAGAAATGTTTTCTTATTTTCTGTGGATATTTGTTTCCATTCTATAAATGTTTTCTTATTTTCTGGCGATATTTATCTCCATTTGAGAAATGTTTTCTTATTTTCTGACGATATTTATCTCCATTTGAGAAATGTTTTCTTATTTTCTGGGGATATTTGTTTCCATTCTATAAATGTTTTCTTATTTTCTGGCGATATTTATCTCCATTTGAGAAATGTTTTTTTATTTTCTGACGATATTTATCTCCATTTGAGAAATGTTTTCTTATTTTCTGGGGATATTTGTTTCCATTCTATAAATGTTTTCTTATTTTCTGGCGATATTTATCTCCATTTGAGAAATGTTTTCTTTTTTCTGGGGATATTTATCTCCATTTGAGAAATGTTTTCTTATTTTCTGGGGATATTTGTTTCCATTCTATAAATGTTTTCTTATTTTCTGGCGATATTTATCTCCATTTCAGAAACGTTTTCTTTTTTTCTGGCGATATTTATCTCCATTTGAGAAATGTTTTCTTATTTTCTGACGATATTTATCTCCATTTGAGAAATGTTTTCTTATTTTCTGACGATATTTATCTCCATTTGAGAAATGTTTTCTTATTTTCTGACGATATTTATCTCCATTTGATAAATGTTTTCTTATTTTCTGACGATATTTATCTCCATTTGATAAATGTTTTCTTATTTTCTGACGATTAAAAAAAAAACAACAACAACCCACCTTAAAACCCACGCTCTTAGTTTTCATTCTCATGATTTGCATCAACTTTGTCTAGTCTGCTCATTTAAGAGAGCAAAAGTTGTACCGTAACATGTGTCATATGGTATGTGGGTGAATATACGAATTCACAGTATGTGTGTGGACATACAAATTCACCGACTAACCACTACTATTTGAGGTGATGTGGCTAGCCTTCATCCTCGTTTTTACTACTTTTCCTCAAATTGAGTCAGGTATCAATTTCATTATCAGCTGGATCGACTATAGTGCAACAGACTGAGTTCAAATAGTTATTCACAAAGCCAGTTTGTACTGTTGAGTCAGCGCCCAGAAAACGGTTTGTATTGTTGAGTCAGCGCTCAGAAAAAATAGTTTGTATTGTTGCGTCAGTGCCCACAAAGCCAGTTTATATTGTTGCGTCAGCGCCCACAAAGCCAGTTTGTATTGTTGAGTCAGCTCCCACAAAGCCAGTTTGTATTGTTGCGTCAGTGCCCACAAAGCCAGTTTGTATTGTTGCGTCAGTGCCCAGAAAGCCAGTTTGTATTGTTGAGTTAGCGCCCATAAAGCCAGTTTGTATTGTTGAGTTAGTGCCCACAAAGCCAGTTTGTATTGTTGAGTCAGCGCCCACAAAGCCAGTTTGTATTGTTGAGTTAGCGCCCACAAAGCCAGTTTGTATTGTTGAGTTAGCGCCCAGAAAGCCAGTTTGTATTGTTGAGTTAGCGCCCACAAAGCCAGTTTGTATTGTTGAGTTAGTGCCCACAAAGCCAGTTTGTATTGTTGAGTTAGTGCCCACAAAGCCAGTTTGTATTGTTGAGTTAGCGCCTACAAAGCCAGTTTGTATTGTTGAGTTAGCGCCCACAAAGCCAGTTTGTATTGTTGAGTTAGCGCCCACAAAGCCAGTTTGTATTGTTGAGTTAGCGCCCACAAAGCCAGTTTGTATTGTTGAGTTAGCGCCCACAAAGCCAGTTTGTATTGTTGAGTTAGTGCCCACAAAGCCAGTTTGTATTGTTGAGTTAGCGCCCACAAAGCCAGTTTGTATTGTTGAGTTAGCGCCCACAAAGCCAGTTTGTATTGTTGAGTTAGTGCCCACAAAGCCAGTTTGTATTGTTGAGTTAGTGCCCACAAAGCCAGTTTGTATTGTTGAGTTAGCGCCCACAAAGCCAGTTTGTATTGTTGAGTCAGTACACAGAAAGCCAGTTTGTATTGTTGAGTCAGTGCCCAGAAAGCCAGTTTATAATGTTGAGTCAGTGCCCATAAAACCAGTTTGCATTGTTGAGTCAGTGCTAAGAAAGCCAGTTTGTATTGTTGTTGAGCCAGCGCCCACATAGCCAGTTTGTATTGTTGAGTCAGCGCCCACATAGCCAGTTTGTATTGTTGAGTCAGCGCCCACATAGCCAGTTTGTATTGTTGAGCCAGCGCCCACATAGCCAGTTTGTATTGTTGAGCCAGCGCCCACATACCCAGTTTGTATTGTTGATTCAGCGCCCACGTTGCCAGTTTGTATTGTTGAGCCAGCGCCAACATAGCCAGTTTGTATTGTTGAGCCAGCGCCCACATGCCCAGTTTGTATTGTTGAGTCAGCGCCAACAAAGCCAGTTTGTATTGTTGAGTCAGCGCCAACAAAGCCAATTTGTATTGTTGAGTCAGCGCCAACAAAGCCAGTTTGTATTGTTGAGTCAGCGCCAACAAAGCCAGTTTGTATTGTTGAGTCAGCGCCAACAAAGCCAGTTTGTATTGTTGCGTCAGCGCCCAGAAAGCCAGTTTGTATTGTTGAGTCAGCGCCAACAAAGCCAGTTTGTATAGTTGAGTCAGCGCGTTATGGCTATACTATATAGTTGTGTCCCGTCGCTCTTCCCATAAACAAAGAAAAATAAATTATAACCTCGATTCGTCTTCCTTAAACTGTGCCTACACAAATTCAAGGTAATTAAAGTTGATTTGTTTTGAATTTTTCTGGCAATTTGTCTGGAAATTTTCCGAAAGTGCCCGTCTGCTCCACGTCTCTATCTTTTATCTGTATTTTGTCTTCACTTCAGCATCTGATAATATTTCTATGCAATTGTATTTATACACCGACTTTCTTAGTTTAGTCTTGGGCCCAATTTTTTTTTTCGCAGTCTGTCTGGTTGTTGTATCATTTGATAGTTTCACTTATAGTATGTTATTGCAGCGAGTTGGCAGATTTTTGAAAATGTTTTCAAGGGTTTGAACATAAATGTTTGTTCACAGTTCGTTAACCTTCGCTGTAGATAAAGTCGTTAATTCGATGGCTTCGTTTCAGACGTTTGTGACGTTGGTAGCTAAGGACCTAACTTGTGCAAACAGATGGCATTGGCAAGGATCATTTTGAATGTATGAAGTGGGCTCATTGTGTGTTTAACTCAAAAGCATATGTGCTTTTTAACCAAAGACCTTTTTTTGGGGACTCATTGAAGATATCCCCTATGGAAGAATAAATTGTACTATTAGTCCCAGAAATGATTCGCTTCCAGAGGTTTATGATGTAAACAAAGCAGTTTTGTCATTGCAAGTGAATAATGTCCACACCTATAATTGGTCAGGATTGTGTAGCAGCATCAGCTTTATAGCGAACACAGAAAACATCATAGGATTGTGCTGTTCTGAAACAGCTATGCCATGCTACCCTAGAATTGCCTTTAATGGGAAATACTGAATATAACAACATCATGTGCCGTCTGTGATATTAATGACCACAGACCAGGAGCCTCCAGTATGATTGATACAACTGTTGCACCAAGCATTTCATCAGCAGAGCCATATCTATGGAATGTTAATCTGACATTGTTCTTGAATGATGTCCAAGTTAATGAGACATCAGAATCGTGGGCGGCAGCTACAAGAAGGGAGCGGAGAACATCACGTTCTGCTGCTATAAAGGAGACTTGCCTTGCTATCCCAGAATTGCCTTAAATGGGATCACTGTAGTTGAAAACTTCTCCTCTTGTGTAAAATACACATTCACATCTAAGAGTGAATCAGTGAAGGTCACAAAATCATATATATATAATCATTCTCTCTGTGGTTTTACTAACAACAGGTCATGTGGCTTCTGTTGGATTGGAAATGATAACTTACCACCACTGTATGTCTATATGTTTGGAATTGGAGTCATCAATGACGGCCTAACATCATCAAGTGCTACGACGATCATCATTTTCGGGAGGACGTGAACTCCCATGGTATATGGTGGGTAGGCGGCAGGAACCATTGAAGGCTATGTCTGAAAAGTGTTCCTTCTTGCAGTTTCCTCATATTCCAAGTCCGACTTGTTGCAGGAGCTACTGAGTTAAGTGCTCTGTGCACACCGTGAGCTGTGTGTCTCATCCGTTTTGATCCTGCTTCGATATCCCGCATGTTTACAATGAATGATGATATCGTATGACAGGGAACAGTTGGCTGTGTTCACTTTCTGCGCGGTTTCGCCTTATGTCTTTTGGCGTGTGCTGAGACTGCTACGATGGGGACTACAGTTACCTTTCTTTGTTTGGGAGATGAGTTAGTAATTCGGATGATTCCACTGGCACGGGTGGTTGAGCAATTATGGATTTTAATTCGTTTGCTGTGATATCGAGGCCTTCCTTAACCAATAACCAATAATAACTTATAGTAACGATCTTTATACACGTTTGTTTCTAGTAATAACTCTGCCATGTGCATTTGAGAGAGTCTGTGCTCAATTAATCTCACCACAAAGGATATTCATTTTGTTTTAACCCACCAGCTACTAATCATGACAATTATTGTTCTTCCGAATATTATTACTGTAATGGTGAACATAAAGTAATGTACAATGTAAGATAACTAGCGTTTGATAAGCAACATTTTACAGTTACTTAGAAACTGTTGTTGAAAAAACTCTTAATGAATACCTTTTGATAACATTAAAAATATTGTGACCATAGTTGAATAGCCTTAGGTTTCCTATCACATACCGCTACCTTATTCAAAATAATGGTAGAGAAACGTTACTATCGTGCTAAAAGAGTGCTGTCATCTCGGAATGCTGCAATTATCCTGGCCAAGTAACTTTGTGCATTTGCTTGTGCAAAACTTTTCGAACATGTTCTTTACGTGCGACACTTTTTGAACAACACATTCTTTACGCATCATTTACTTCAAAAACAAAGACCAGAATTCAATAAGAGGGCGACAATCTGCTTTAAATGGAAACAGTACAGTAATGGAAGTAATGGAATCCACACCTCGTGTCGCTTTGCACTGTTCAGGCTTAGACAGCAAAAGCTCTCACCTAAGCACCATTTATTCGGTTTTGTTGCGGCTTAATCGAAGTACAGCTCATTTGACCATATGCATTTTCTAAAGAATCGAAAATCCATATCCGAACCACATCGAATCAATCCTCGGCTAAGCATCTTTGATAGGAATCTTGTTTGCACCATTAAGCTCAGCGCGTAAGAGACGAAAATGACATTAACCTTTGTAGAACGAGTGGACGAAATGGATAGAACAGCCCATTTCTCTGCATATTTTAATATTTTTTAGGTAGATGTAGATGATGAAGATATATACTTATGTTCAACACTATGTGCATGCATGTTTATCAATAGACCTTATAGACAGATTTGATCTCTCTGGCCATATGTGACGCAAATCTGTTTGCGCTTACAAAGTCCAAAACCTGTACATTCTTGTATGTTATATTCCTTCATGTAATATAATTCTTTGTTCTGTTAATTTCTCTTTATTCGTTGAATATGTCAGGTAATATTTGCATTGCTACCATTGAACTTTTGTTTTTCTGTGGATTATTTTTAGATCTTTAGTTTGTTTTATTTGTCCCCAGTTAAAGACAATTTAGTTCAACATTTAGGTTGTTTAATCTTGTCTTCTTCACAAAGCTGAATCATCTTGTTATTAATTATTTTATATTTTAAACCCTGGAGATTTATGCCTGCCGAGCTTGTTGACGGTGATAACTAGCACAACAACGTATTTTTACTTTTTCTAAAGGCTAGTTAGTAAACCGTTTTAAGAAATTATTTCAACCCAGTTTTAAGAATTTTATTGGAAATTGGGTCTCTGTGTGCCAGTTCACAATACATAATTAATTCACCATTCAGAAACTGTAACTCTAACAATTCTGACCAACACTTGTGTTCGACACTTAATATAATGACTCAAGACGTCGTCTAGATTTAGTATTTTTGTATTTGTATTGTTTATTCACATATTTCGTTAGTTACATTTCATAACTCATTTGGATAAATATCTTGATATAAGTCAATCATTACAATTGATGTTGGCTATAGCTGTCTAAACACCTGTCAGATATTATATCGGTAGTGGAAGTTCTGTATACGTGTCTAGACTATTGTCGAAGTTATGCGACTTCCCAGGTTCTGTAAATAATCCCACATAACTTCTTTCACCTGACATTCAATAACACAAACTATACTATGACTTCTGTACATAAACTTGTACCAATAACTTCTATGAAATATATTTATTCCTAGCCTGGGTGGCTCTAATAAACACTGGTCTTTCTAGAGACCCGAAATATATACATAAAGCTAAATATCATCCATTAGAAATATATCTTTCTGAATATCCCTTTCACTAAAACATCTATGGATCAGCCTTCTCGAATTATTCTGTATATTTCGACTCCTAACTCGCATTTCAAATCTCCCCCCCCCCCCTTTCTCGAAACTCTTTTAAAGCCACATAACTACCTGTTCTTTAAATAACCCGGTTACCAACATTGGCTGCATAACTTTATCTTTGCATCTTATCTTATCTTATTTTTACTTATCTTATCTATTTTGACAATGTATCTCGCCATTGCTTTCCTAATCTCTTCTCTCATCTCTTTTGTGCTGCCTGGTCACAAGAATACGTTTGGGTCTATTATTTGTTCTCAATGTCTAGGGATAGCACTAATCTGACAAAACCAACCGCCTTATCGGCGAGAACACCATCTCTGATAAAACTAAGTTATTTTACCTGCAGCAGTTTAGCTGCAGTAGCGTATGGACGCTATTTTTAAAATATATTTTTACTATATGATAAACGTTTTCCATATTTCGCAAGCATATAGCAAATCATCTTGACAATTCAGTTATCACAACATAATTTTGATATTTTGCAGCTAGTAAAGGAAGCTTTATGCTTTGGTTTGAACTTATGATGTATTTGTGTAGTAAGACCTAACATTTGATTGTGAAGAGATTTATTTATAGCTGACCTAACGCTACTGAATCTACGTTGCAGACATCATTTGCAACTGCATCGGCTGAAGAGTGTACATCTGAGAACAAGCCAGGAATCGAGAACATTTTTTGTTAAAGCGTATAGATTTGACATAAGACTTTGCCACATATATTTTTGTTTTCAAATAATTCACTGTCGTGTGTTATGTTTATGCGCATGATAATGAGGAATACTCAAATCGTACAGTGCATTTAACGTTTGTTTGATTGGTTGGTGGTTTAGGTATTTAACATTGGTGACCTGGTTTCGCAATTCTACGGTTAGATGGACAATACATTTCCTCCCCTTTTCCCACAAAAGACAAACAATATCAAGAAAGAAAAGTAACAAAATGTTTACATTGTAATGGTTTAAATAGTTTATTTTTTATAATAGAGATGATACAGGCACTAAAAGTTTTTGGCATCGAAGTGATCACAGACACATGCAACTACATATACCATACAGGATACATACCAATTGAACTAAAAACACCAACGTTCATTGCATTGCTTAAAAGAATTGTGCAATTGAATGCAGTGATTTTATAACAATTAACCTAATGAGCCATGTTACAAAAATCTTGCTAAAAGTCATACAAGGAAAGATTCATAATAAAATTAATACTGAATTAGAGGAGCAACAATTTGAATTTAGGAAAAACAGTGGGACAAAACAGAGCGGAATGACGCTCCATGATAGCCAACCTTCGATGCAGAGACGGCACACAATGAATGAATTCATTTTTAATAATGCGCATGAGCACCTCAGCATCAACGTCAAGAGCTTATTAACAACAAAAAGGGAACAACCAAGATATAAAGTAGACCAATAAGAATATATAATGACGGAATTAACGACATACTGTATGCCACAATAAAATATATTAATAATATAAGTATAATATATAAAAATTTAATAATAATATATGTTATATATAACATATACAATATCACTGTGTACCAAGCCACAGAAAGTGTCATTCATACAAAACACATAATTGACTTAAGCCTGCGACGCCTACCGACAAAAAGCAGAACAGGATAAAGAAAAAGAAATGTTTGTTACAACGATCATTATTTTAGCCATTAAAACATTACTTCCGTCGACACCTCTTGTTTGCTGTTCATTATGGTGAGGACCATTTATTTCTCCCATTTACTACATTAGTCTTTATGTGGGAGCGTTAATTTGAAGCTGATGCAGGTCTGGGATAATCTAGGACATATTGTAGTTGCTGCCGATTGGGTGTAATAGTTGCTGCCGATTGGGAGTAATAGTTGCTGCCGATTGGGTGTAATAGTTGCTGCCGATTGGGTGTAATAGTTGCTGCCGATTGGGTGTAATACTGGCTTTTGATTGGGTGTAATAGTTGCTGCCGATTGGGTGTAATAGTTGCTGCCGATTGGGTGTAATACTGGCTTTTGATTGGGTGTAATACTGGCTTTTGATTGGGTGTAATAGTTGCTGCCGATTGGGTGTAATAGTTGCTGCCGATTGGGTGTAATAGTTGCTGCCGATTGGGTGTAATACTGGCTTTTGATTGGGTGTAATACTGGCTTTTGATTGGGTGTAATACTGGCTTTTGATTGGGTGTAATAGTTGCTGCCGATTGGGTGTAATAGTTGCTGCCGATTGGGTGTAATATTTGCTGCCGATTGGGTGTAATACTGGCTTTTGATTGGGTGTAATAGTTGCTGCCGATTGTGTGTAATAGTTGCTGCCGATTGGGTGTAATAGTTGCTGCCGATTGGGTGTAATACTGGCTTTTGATTGGGTGTAATACTGGCTTTTGATTGGGTGTAATAGTTGCTGCCGATTGGGTGTAATAGTTGCTGCCGATTGGGTGTAATACTGGCTTTTGATTGGGTGTAATACTGGCTTTTGATTGGGTGTAATAGTTGCTGCCGATTGGGTGTAATAGTTGCTGCTGATTGGGTGTAATACTGGCTTTTGATTGGGTGTAATAGTTGCTGCCGATTGGGTGTAATAGTTGCTGCCGATTGGGTGTAATAGTTGCTGCCGATTGGGTGTAATACTGGCTTTTGATTGGGTGTAATACTGGCTTTTGATTGGGTGTAATAGTTGCTGCCGATTGGGTGTAATACTGGCTTTTGATTGGGTGTAATACTGGCTTTTGATTGGGTGTAATAGTTGCTGCCGATTGGGTGTAATAGTTGCTGCCGATTGGGTGTAATACTGGCTTTTGATTGGGTGTAATACTGGCTTTTGATTGGGTGTAATACTGGCTTTTGATTGGGTGTAAAAGTTGCTGCCGATTGGGTGTAATAGTTGCTGCCGATTGGGTGTAATACTGGCTTTTGATTGGGTGTAATACTGGCTTTTGATTGGGTGTAATACTGGCTTTTGATTGGGTGTAATAGTTGCTGCCGATTGGGTGTAATAGTTGCTGCCGATTGGGTGTAATAGTTGCTGCCGATTGGGTGTAATACTGGCTTTTGATTGGGTGTAATAGTTGCTGCCGATTGTGTGTAATAGTTGCTGCCGATTGGGTGTAATAGTTGCTGCCGATTGGGTGTAATACTGGCTTTTGATTGGGTGTAATAGTTGCTGCCGATTGGGTGTAATAGTTGCTGCCGATTGGGTGTAATAGTTGCTGCCGATTGGGTGTAATACTGGCTTTTGATTGGGTGTAATACTGGCTTTTGATTGGGTGTAATAGTTGCTGCCGATTGGGTGTAATAGTTGCTGCCGATTGGGTGTAATACTGGCTTTTGATTGGGTGTAATAGTTGCTGCCGATTGGGTGTAATAGTTGCTGCCGATTGGGTGTAATACTGGCTTTTGATTGGGTGTAATACTGGCTTTTGATTGGGTGTAATAGTTGCTGCCGATTGGGTGTAATAGTTGCTGCCGATTGGGTGTAATACTGGCTTTTGATTGGGTGTAATACTGGCTTTTGATTGGGTGTAATACTGGCTTTTGATTGGGTGTAATAGTTGCTGCCGATTGGGTGTAATAGTTGCTGCCGATTGGGTGTAATAGTTGCTGCCGATTGGGTGTAATACTGGCTTTTGATTGGGTGTAATACTGGCTTTTGATTGGGTGTAATACTGGCTTTTGATTGGGTGTAATACTGGCTTTTGATTGGGTGTAATAGTTGCTGCCGATTGGGTGTAATAGTTGCTGCCGATTGGGTGTAATCGTTGCTGCCGATTGGGTGTAATACTGGCTTTTGATTGGGTGTAATACTGGCTTTTGATTGGGTGTAATACTGGCTTTTGATTGGGTGTAATACTGGCTTTTGATTGGGTGTAATAGTAGCTGCTGATAGAGTGTAATAGTTGCTTCTGATTGGGCGTAATAGTCGCTGCTAATTGGGTGTAATAGTTGTTGTTTATTGGGTGTAATACTGGCATCTGATTGAGTGTAATTATAGCTGCTAATTGGGTGCAATAGCCGCTGCTAATTGGGTGTAATAGTTGTTGCTTATTGGGTGTAATAGTTGTTGCTTATTGGGCGTAATAGTTGTTGCTTATTGGGCGTAATACTGGCTTCTGATTGAGTGTAATAGTTTCTGATAGAGTGTAATAGTTGCTGCTGATTGAGAATCAAGCAGGGGAATCCATTGTTTTGCCAGTGTCTGTAGCTTGTCTGCGCAGTTTGACTGCTACTTTTGATTACAAATCCCCCCGACCCTCGCTGTATGTCTACTACTCTTGTTTACAAATCCCTCCGACCCTCGCTATATGTCTACTACTCTTGATTACAAATCCTTCCGGCTCTCGCTGTATGTCTACTACTCTTGATTACAAATCCTTCCGGCGCTCGCTGGCTGTATGTCTACTACTCTTGATTACAAATCCTTCCAGCCCTCGCTGTATATCTACTACTCTTGTTTACAAATCTCTCCGACCATCGCTGTATGTCTACTACTCTTGATTACAAATCCCTCCAGTCTCCCAATGGCTGTTTCATCTATTTATCTATAATTGTGTTCGCACCTTCGTTCAAAAAGAAGCATACAGACACCTCTGTATCACCGTCGTCCCATATAATGAATAGCTTCATTTCATATTTTTGATGCCAGCTTGTATAATGTCGTTGTCTTGCTGTCCTGCATGTATAGCTTTATAACGATTCGCTTAAGTGGTATTACTTTGGTGCCAAATTATCTAGCAACATTGCCTGCCCTAATTGCTTGTGTTGTTGTATTTTAGCAAGCTATTTATATCTTTAATTGAAACGTTTTATCTTGCTTCCTTTGTCTTCCGTAACCGTGTTTGATTCATTATAGCTCATTGCAAATTGTACACATCTCTAGACGCCACTAAATCAGGAATCTCTTAAATCATTGCCTTTAGATGAGCAAATTCCCGCAAGCTCAGTTGTTAGCAACAGACGTAAGTAAAAAAAAAGAAATCGTAATTGCATAATTCATGTGTTATTCATGTAATGAAATTATAGCCCTCGTGTTTTATTTATCCTGAATATTCAATCTACAAGCACGCCTTCAAAGAAAAGATCGAAGTTTTAACTTTTGTGCAATTTGTTTTTATTGCACCGATAATCACAATCCAACTCTACGTTTTCACAACCTCTCCATTGTCATTTTCTCTTGCATACATTGGATTACCAATTAACATTTTGTCGAAGTATAAATGAAAATTACCAGAGGAAACGACACAGTTTTAAGAAAATGCAGTGAGGGAGCTTAAAAGTGCCTACGTCCTACGGTTTCAACAAAATTAGGGTCGGTGGTTCATGAACGGACCAAGACCTAGTAGTTCTGTCTCCTCGCCAATTTTCCCCTTCATCATATAAGCTGGTCAACATATGCTAGGATCGCCGTGTTCCCTGTGCTGGTGGTTATTACTGATATAGAAGACCTAGTGTTGCAGTACCTATAGACAGTACTAGTTTACCCAGCATAGCCTGGGACTAGACGAAATCCAACTTCTCCAGTAAAACCCTGGAATGTCAAGGAAAGCTTTACGACCTGCCACACTCGATGAGTCAAAGGGACTCCTGCCTGTATCAACTCATGGTATTACATCAACAATAATAACCAAGAAAACGCTATAAAAGGATGTAATTATGTTTATTTCGGACTTTAACTGTGCCGTGGAGCACGGGTTCATGTTGCAACTGTTCATATTTGATGTTACTTGTTCCGTCAAAATGAATCGTTTCCCCTACCTGCGAGTTTCCCCGACAGTGATAGATGCTTGTTTGAAATTATTGTTATCCCATTTTTGTTGGACGTAATACTTCCCAATCGGTAGAATTCTTGGTCCGAATTTTACATATTTTCTCTTATTTAAATGAGTGAACTCAACGATCCACACTCGACCATACGTCACGATCACTAGGCTTGTGAATAACTTTTCTGGGCACGGTCAACGATCACTAGGCTTGTGAATAACTTTTCTGGGCACGGTCAACGATCACTTGGCTTGTGAATAACTTTTCTGGGCACGGTCAACGATCACTAGGCTTGTGAATAACTTTTCTGGGCACGGTCAACGATCACTAGGCTTGTGAATAACTTTTCTGGGCACGGTCAACGATCACTTGGCTTGTGAATACCTTTTCTGGGCACGGTCAACGATCACTTGGCTTGTGAATGACTTTTCTGGGCACGGTCAACGATCACTTGGCTTGTGAATAACTTTTCTGGGCACGGTCAACGATCACTAGGCTTGTGAATAACTTTTCTGGGCACGGTCAACGATCACTAGGCTTGTGAATAACTTTTCTGGGCACGGTCAACGATCACTAGGCTTGTGAATACCTTTTCTGGGCACGGTCAACGATCACTAGGCTTGTGAATAACTTTTCTGGGCACGGTCAACGATCACTAGGCTTGTGAATAACTTTTCTGGGCACGGTCAACGATCACTAGGCTTGTGAATAACTTTTCTGGGCACGGTCAACGATCACTAGGCTTGTGAATAACTTTTCTGGGCACGGTCAACGATCACTAGGCTTGTGAACAACTTTTCTGGGCACGGTCAACGATCACTAGGCTTGTGAATAACTTTTCTGGGCACGGTCAACGATCACTAGGCTTGTGAATAACTTTTCTGGGCACGGTCAACGATCACTAGGCTTGTGAATAACTTTTCTGGGCACGGTCAACGATCACTAGGCTTGTGAATAACTTTTCTGGGCACGGTCAACGATCACTTGCACCTAATCCTCCTCCTCGTCTTTTTCCCGCTCTTATAAAAAAAAAAAAAACCGAAATGAAATTATTATCTCAAAAAAATTGTGCAGGAATTTTCTATATGCAGGTTTGAGAGAAAGATAGCAGGTCAAAGATATGGTATGTAGAAAGGATAATATAAAGTTATGGGCAAAGCTAAAACTTCAATTTTTGTAGCATAAAGATCCATGTCAGACATAGATGAAATAAAGTGGCAATTAGTGTCAGCGCAACTCTAAAGAAACAGAAGATCAAGTATTGAGCAGGCATTCCTTTGAGGGAGAAATGCATTCTAGAAATATATTACGGTAAAAACTGTTTCAGCTTATTCTGTCAGAACATTTGCAGTAACGTTTCGATATTCGTCAAGTGAAATAAAGATATGATAGCTATCTCTTTATACAGAGCTTCAAAACAAGATAGTGAATCTGATCTTCGGAAGACACTCGTTAAGCAATTCTTTCGGCCTTTTAGATCCTAGACACTGCAAAAGTGAGGTGGGGGTGGGGGGGGGTGGGCATACATGGGTCATGGCTCCTGCTGCGTTTGAACCTGAAAGTTCACGATATGTTGTGCCTGTGCTAGAAGAGACTGGTCGGGGCGACGCTCTGATCTAAACTATTCTGATATGCACATTTAGATATACTATTTAGATATACTATTTAGATATACTATTTAGATATACTATTTAGATATACTATTTAGATATACTATTTAGATATACTATTTAGATTATTATATATATCTAGATATACATAGTTAATCGGATATCATGCAGAGGATGGACAGAAAAAGATAAATGTTCAATCAGATTTTGTGAACGGAGCCATTAATAATTACCACGACTACACTTAACACCACTACACTTAACACCACTACACTTAACACTTACCACCACTACACTTAAACACTACTACATTTAAAACGTACCACCACTACACTTAATCACCACTACACTTAACACTTACCACCACTACACTTAAACACCACTACGCTTAACACTTAACACCACTACACTTTACATTTAACACCACTACACTTAACACCACCAAAATTAAAACCACTACGCTTAACACCACTACACTTAAAACCATTACGCTTAACACTTTGCATAACTACACTTAACACCACTACACTTAACACCACTACACTTAACACCACTACACTTGACACTTACCACCACCACACCTAACACCACTACACTTAACACCACTGCACTTTACACTTACCACCACCACACCTAACACCACTACCCTTAACACTTACCACCACCACCACACTTACTACCACTACACTTAACATCACTACACTTAACACTTACCACCACTACACTTAACACCACTACACTTAACACTTACCACCACCACCACCACACTTACTACCACTACACTTAACACCACTACACTTAACACCACTACACTTAACACTTACCACCACTACACTTAACACCACTACACTTAACACCACTACGCTTTACACTTACCACCACCACACCTGACACCAATACATTTAATACTTAACACCACTACACTTTGCACCACAATACTTAACACCACTACGTTTATTACCGTTACTTATTACACTTAACACCAGTACACTTTATACCACTACACTTTACACGTAACATCACTACACATTACAAATAACACCACAATACTTGACACTTAACACCACTACACTTTACACTTAACACCACTACACTGTACACATTACACTTACCACCACTACGCATTACACTTACCACCACTACACATCTCGTAACAGTCGGCCACCATGTTTTTGAGCTATGAAAATATGTGTAAATAGATGGTTGTACAAATCTATACAAGACATACAGCGGCACTTGCTAACGACGGTAAAACAAGTGACAAGAAAATTGCCTTTTACCATAAACCTTCACAATTGTTACGGATAACTATTCAGCTTTCAATCAAATTTGATGTAGAGCAGTAATCATAACTTGAATAGGGAAGGGCAATAGGTCAGTTTCGACTCCCCGAATGGAGAGTCTCTAGTTTCATTATTTGTATGTGTCATTGGAGATTTATGTAGGAAATATGCTGACTGGGGTTGTGTTCATTACGTTGCCATATAAAGTGCCGATGATAATAAGAATATGTACATTAATATATTTCCTATACATCACATGCTATTCTTTCATCCCTCCCTACCTCCATACTTCCCTTCATTCCTTAAAAAAAAAATAAATAAAATACGTGCTTTTCATTTTTTTTCTCCCTATATATGCTCCTGTGAGTGTACGAGTGAGCGTATGCGTGTATTTGCCTGTATTTGTACTCATGTCTTGTACGTGGGTTTATCTAATATTTTTTCTGTTTTTCTGTCCTGCAATCTTTTCAGTTTCTCTAGTATCAAATTGCATTTATGTTATCTTTCTTCAATCTGAACGTCTCTGTTGCCTTTCTTTACGTGTTATTCCACTTACCTCAATCACTAAATCTCTCTTCAATTTTCCTTTCTCTTTCTCTCTCTCTCCTCTCTCTCCGTCTTCCCGTGCCAACACTCATCTAGCAATAATTTTCTTTATTGCTCTAACTCTCCAACCTCCAGCGCTTATTTTTGTGCTCTTTTAATTTCAATTTGCCTGCATCGCTATCTTTTATTTCGATTCTCTGATAGCGCCCCTTCCCTTCCCCATCTTATATATATATATATAAAACGTTGCCTGAGACCTTGAAAAACTTGTATTGTTGGTAAGTAAGGTTTATTGAAATTGGAAAATAAATCTTAAATTCGTTATTGCTGGCACTAAATACAGGGGGCGTAGTAAGTATAGATGAAAGTAAGTGCTGAAGCCAATCCTTAGTCCCTGATTAGATTATGAAGATATAATCAATGAGAGTTCGATGAGGACAGCTTGGAGTTAGAAACCAAAAGAAAGTGAATTCTTCTTCTTCTTCTTCTTTCCTTCCTCATCTGCCTTTCAGCGTCGAGGGGAGATATAATTTGCGGTCTTTTGCTCTTCTGTTCGCCTCTGCTGCTGTTATGTTTCCTAGTGCTTCTAATATTCCATCGATCCATCTTTTTCGTGGTCGACCCTTGGGTCTGTTGTTCTCACAACGTTTGTTGAAGGCTCGTTGTGTTGTGTTTTGTTCTTTCTGCCTTGTCACGTGGCCGAACCATTTTATTTGTTGTTTCCTTATATATTCTATGGCTGGGGCTATTCCTAGCTTTTTTCTCAGTTCTACATTTCTGATCTTATCTCTCAGACTGTTTCCTGTCATTCGTCTAACACATTTCATCTCTGTAGAGGTTATTTTTCTTATTGTTCTTGCATCTAGAGTCCAGGTCTGGCATTGGTAGCACAACGTTGGAATGAAGATTGTATTGTAGAGTGCTCGTTTTGCCTCCAGAGTTATTTCCTTGTTGGACAATAGTGGTGATAACTGTCCGATGATTTGACAAGCTTTGTTGCATCTTGATTCTATCTCTGCTGTTTGGGAATTGTCGTTTGTCATTAGACTTCCTAGGTATTTGAATTCCTCTACTTGTTTTAGTTGTCTGCCTTCTATAGTTATGTTGATGTTCTGTTTATTTTTGGCGACATTCATGACTTCTGTTTTGTTGATGTTGATTTTCATGTTGTATTTTGTTCCTAAGATGTTGAGTTTGTTTAAGTGTTCTTGTAGGTCTTCTATTGTTTCATGTATTAGTGCCTGGTCGTCTGCAAATAGAAGCTCGTTGATCTCCTCTGTCTCTGATGGGTTGGCTAGCTTGCATATATGGTCCATGTATGTAATAAACAGTAGGGGGGATAGTACGCACCCCTGTCTTACACCTGATCTAACTTCGAAGTGGTCTGTGTAGCCTGTTGCTGTTCTGACCCTGCAGCTGCTGTTGGCGTAGAGACTTTTAATAATGTTGGTTAGATGTTGGCTTACTCCGTATGTTGTTAGTATCTCCCACAGTTGTTCTCTGTTTACTCTGTCGAATGCTTTTTCCTGGTCAATGAAGGCTATGTATAAGTTTTGGTTGTGTTCTGTCGTTTTTTCTGCAAGCTGTTTTAGTGTGAATAGTGCGTCGGTACATCCTCTGTTTTTTCGGAACCCCGAAAGAAAGTGAATGGCATTCTAAATAAAAAAAAACACAACAACATAGTTTTAGTTCTTTCCCCTGTCCTCGTTCTGTATTTAAAGTGAAATGAACCTGGAGATTAATGACGGGACACTTGAGGGGGAGGGGATTGTCGTCTATATTTGGAGAGTCGGAATATATGGTACAGTCGCAACGTTAATACTCTGTGTGTGTGTTTGTGAGAGAGAGTTTTATATATATATATATATACACATACACATATGTTAGAGGACATAAATAATACACAAATATAAAAATATTCACAGAAAAGTTATCAAACTACCACAAAATCAATGTGGTGAAATAATGCGCCCTGAACTAACGTTTCAAGACGAGCATTGCATGACACCCGTTTGACACCCGAGCCTCACTCTACACCCGAGCCTCACTCTACACCCGAGCCTCACTCTACACTCGAGCCTCACTCTACACCCGAAGGATTAAAAAATGGAAGATGAGTTAAGTCTCTGCTGAAAGTTATTTTGTTTAAAATAAAATAATTACTATGGCTCAGATGTTCCTGACGTGAGTTTTTGTGATGCAAGTTAATGTCAGCACATTACAACAGTACGGGGAAATAAAATAGAGGATAGGTTGGCTAGCTGCGCTGTTGTTGAAAACGGTCAATCCAATGGATAAGGCGAACATCATCAATGCTCTTTGAGATGTGGATAGGCCACAGGAACTCGACAACCATGAGTCCACGTCACTCCTTCGGATGAAAGAGATGGGAGTTAAGATGGGCACAGCCAGAAACGAGAAACTTAGTGGACGTGTAAGAAGACTTATCAACCAATACAGAACTGGAGTCGTCTCAGTCGCTGGCCACTACTGAGATTGCTGAGGAGGGGATCTGAGCATCTATGGACATGTTCGGAATGCAATGATGATGACCCGCAAATAACTCAATAGCTCAATATCAACATGTTTCACATCTTTCTGAACTCTGAAGCTATTTTATTGGTCATATAACCGCGTATTTTTACCATAATTTAGGTTTAGGTCATATTTTGACCACATTTGGGGCATAAATACATATTTGTGGTTATATTTGGTCATATTTATCGTCATTTTATGTACAATAAAATAAATGTTTATTTATATAAACCCTTTATTAAGCGGGCAAAATTTGGCTTTGTAGTTTTATTGTGCCTAAAACACATAAAATTGCCTGAATAAATGCGTGTCTATAAATCAGACAACGTAATTTTAAATATATATTTATGGAAAATTAAAGACTACATTTCGTTGATTTACCGTATGCCATGATAAATGTTTGATGTTAAAATATAAAAGAAACCTTTGACCAAAGCACCGCACCGAGCAGCAGCGCACAGGAGTGACATTACTATCAAGAAAGTTTATTCTCAAGTAAGCTTTCAAACAGGAATACTATATCGCAAGCGTCTTCACTAATGAAGTAGAGACAAAACAGTCAGGGACTTCTTTAGTGTGAAAGTAATTGTAGATAATGAGGGTGAATAAATGTGTCCACAAATAATGTGATAATTTGGTATGTATTATTACACATCTACTTTCTACGATTCTAATAATGGATAATTTAACGACAATTTCAAAAACAAATAAGTAATTATGTTATAATTCAATGTTTCACTTTGAGATATTTTGCATTTTTTTAGCTCATAAATGCAAGCATATTTCGATGATTTGTATGTCATACTGAACATTATTTTAAATCATCAAAATCCGAGTCCTAGTAATTTGAGAATCCTACTAGTAATTTCAATCACAGTTCTGCCGATTGTATATGTGTATGTAAATTCCAAATAAATCTACAAACTTGCTGCTGTCCTCACTCACGGTCTCCTCGATCTATTTATGTTCTTAATTACAGTTGTTCTCGATCTATTTCTGTCCTTATTTGAGGTCTCTTCTATCTATTTTAGTTTGCTCATACCCATCGTACTAATTGTCTACTCACGAATAATAAAAGATCAGTCTGAATTAAACTACCTTCTAGTTTCTGTTAGAATCTATCTTATTAAGGGGGGTCTGTTGCCAATCCCATTTGTTGCCTCATAATTAGATCAGGTCTTTGTATCTATAGCAGAGTCTGCACAGGGTATGGCTTATTCAACTTTCTGTCCATCCTTTCTAGGTCTTTTAATAAAGACATGGTTTGAAAGTATTCTCTGGCCACATTCCTATACACACTGTGTGGATTTTAATAAATATCAAATACTCATGTATGTATGTGTGTGCATGTGCGTGCGTTCATTGGCGTGTGTGTGTGCGTGTGTGTGCACGAGTGTGTGTGCGTTCATGTGTGTATGTGCGTGTAAGAAACACAAAAAGTTAATGTGCAATACTTTAAAGGTCACTGTGCGAGATTTCTTGAACGATTTGAAATGAAGTATGAGTGATGTGCACTGCCAATGCAGTTACAGGTGTCTTATACTATCCATCGGCAAATAGTCACGGCTCAGGATAAATATGTGAAACGTGCCGTAGAGGAGACACTTTCACAGGTAAATGGAAAGTGTGTAGATCTAATCTGGCTCAAGGGAAAAACATGATTGATGAAAAAGTTTAGGAAGAATAAAAAAGAAACATATTTTTTTTTCACAATGTCCAAATTGAAAGAAAGAGTTATAGTTATTTGAATGTTAACTGTTGAAGTGACTATATCACAACGTTTCAATGTTCAGTGAGATACTGTATCATGCATTAAAGTTCGTTACCACCATACTGGATCCAATCCATTGCTGATCGCAAGTGAAATAGTCGACCACGAGTTACCACCCCTTCGCAAATCCGTTTCAAACTCCTTCATTAACAGATTTATTCAAGTAATATGCCAGGAACATTCCACGTTTAAGAGGAGCATCATGCAGAATAGGTGCGGAACAGGGTCAGAGAAGCAAATAATCTACCTGCAATTAGAACAGTGCAATAGACAGGCGTACTTGGCCTGTACCAGTCAGCATAAAGTATGAGACGTAGTGTCCTCTGATGAGTTAAGATTGTGTTGGCACGGCAGAGAGGGGCGTTGTTTGGTGTACAGGCGTCAATGAGGATGTTCAGCTGACAATTGTGCGGTATAGACAAAAATGGGGCGGGAAGGAGCAGTGGTGAGATTTTATATCCAACAGCAAGAATGAATCTCGTCATCATATGTGGCACCATGACATATGATGATGTGTGTCAGGTATTGGATACACAGATGAATCACCACACAGCAAGCGAATCTTTCCTTACTTCCAAAGGCTATTCGTCCACATATAGCACGTGGTGTCATTGATCACTTTCAGCAACAAATGATTGCCTTAAGATAAATCAACTGCTACCAGAATTAACAGTTAATGAAAGGCAACTGCGTTGAATGCAGGAGATCGTGGCTGCTTGATGCTAAGACAACACTGCAGGGCTTATGCAACGACACACCTACTGGCAGAGTTTGGATAGACATTCACGACAGGCGCAGATTGACCAAGGAAGGTCGTCATACGGTTAGACAGGAAATGGCTGGACGCAGGTCATGATTGAGTCCCAGATCCAGGGGATACTGCAGCTTCACTCCAAACTGCAAGAACCGATGATCTACACTGATGACTCGGTCACAAGGGGTATGCGGAGCAGTGAGGTTTTGTTGCGTATTCTAATGAGAAGTTGATGGAGAAAGGTTCAGTAGCCTGCAATTCTACTACTTTCAGCACAAGCATGGAGATTGAGGCGGTGGTGGAAGCTCTCACATTGCTGGTTTAGAGACTAATCATATGCGGTCATCTTACCTGACTCACAAAGCATACTGGATTGACAACACACTCCGCAGGGAGTGGGTACTCCCACTCGACATGTCTCGTGTTAACAAACCTTATGTGGATATATTGTCCTGCACACGCGGGAGTTCGTTGCAGTGAAATGGTCGAGAGATTGGCGGGGTCTGCCATTGGGCAAGACACCTAAAAATGCACGTATATGACATAGGGAGACACAACAGCCTAATAAAAGTAATATTGGAAGGGAAAATACAAGGTAAAAGAGGCAGAGGCAGACCAAGAATAACATGGATGAGTAACATCAAAAGATGGACAAGTCAACCTATGACAATCTGCATCATCAAAGCAAGAGACAGAATGGAATGACGCTCCATGGTAGCCAACCTTCGATGCGGAGACGGCACTCAATAATGATGATGATGACATAGTGCGGATTTTACATGTCTTAGCAGCGGATCAACCGTCTAACTGGCTCGATGAGAAGGCATGGTCAAGCAGTGATAACAGCTCAAGGTGAACATACAGGGCACTGACATCAAGATGTTTGACTATCGTGGAGTACTACACTTCTATCTATTGTCCTTTCGAGCCGAAGACGGCACATAGGGCAGAACCACAATCTCAAAAACAGAAACCTTGCGTGCCAAAACGGCACATATTGCAGAGATCACTGCTTCTAAAATCTATGGTTCTGTTTCCATAACAATACTTTTTACAATGACAGCTTGTCAAGCCATCGATCAACCTCCTTAGTCGCCTCTTACGACATGCCTGGAGTACTACACTTACTTTAGTATTAATCTCTTTCGTGAAATGTTGACAGAAATCATTCAAAGTGATCAATTGCTCTGTTATTCAATATTTAACCATATTATACACTACGTTTCAATTCATGTCTGCCAATGGTGTATGTGTCATATAGGTTTCACACTGTTTTCTTTCTTAGTTTACGTATGTATGTGAACTATGTATATATGAGCAGTGTATCTACATTTTCTGTGATTGTATATCCAAGTATTTGTGTGATATAAGAAAGCGAGAGAAAGATAATAAGAGAGAGAGAGAGAGAAAGAGAGATAGTACGCGAGAAAAAATATAATGAAATAGAAATACAAATCTAAACTGAGCCAGAGAGCAAATCAAATATATATATATATATATATATATATATATATATATATATATATATATATATATAAACACGCACACAGGCACACACAACGAAAGAAGAGGGAGAGAGAGATAAAGAGGGAGATAGAGTTAATTCCATAATTCGTGGTAACTGAGGCCAAGAAACAAATTTGTGTAAATAATGTCTGAGTAGAAATACGCTTAGAGTGAAGTTGGAGTCAGGCAAGAGAATAATATAGTACTCGTAGTAGTCATCGTGACTCCAGTAGTAGCAACATAGTATAAATGTAATCGTGGAGAGTAAGATCGACACTGAGTGTCGCACTGTATAGCATTAAATATGACACTGACTTTACGTCTATAGCTCGTTTCAAATCATATGCCCAACTTTTAAAATCGATATCTTTTTAATCTCTTTTTGTAATTTTTTCAAAATTTGCATGTAAAGTTATAATGATTAGAACCCAACAGGGAATTAATTTCATTAAAAAAAAACAATATTTATTATTGTTGCTTATTTGATTTATATAAATTTATAACGACCCATTGATGTAGTCAAAACTTAATGTTTACAGTATTTTAAGTTAAAAATAGCGATTAAACATCCAAACACGGTACAATTGACGTTTTTGCACGCATTCCACGTGGGCTTTCTGACACAATTAGACACTTGTAAAAAAAACACGAGGCATTGTGTGTTCCATTTCCGTTCATTCAGCGGCGAGGCGTCCTCGAACTGAGCAGACAATAATTCTCCTGGTGTTTTGTCTTATTAGGTTATTTCCCCATTACGGCCACGCCTTTACCTAGTGAAAATTAATCATAGACCAGCAACAACGGTAATTTCTATTCTTTAGGGCTTCACAATTTACAATTTTGACAAACATCAAAGAAATATCGCCGCTTTAAGAAAACTGCAGCTGCAAGATATTTGTTAAATTAAACATTTAAAGGGTCTTTTGCATTCTAATAACATTTGGAAAATTTCAAAAGTTTTTAACAAACGGTTAGAGAGTAATAGCGTTTTGAAGTTGGGCACATGATTTGAAACGAGCTATAGTGACGGATTACAACCTGTGGAGGCCTTTAGGCAATCGAAATCTCGAGCCCACCACTCGCATATGTGTTTACCATTCTGTTATTAAAATACACATTATTAAATATTAATACATTATTGCACACAATATTACGCAATCACATTAAAGAAACTTTAATGTTAATTAAAAAAATTATATATATATATATATACATACATTCTTATATTTAAGATTATTATAAACCTCTTGAGATTTAAACATCCATTTTTCTCAGTGCAAAACTAATGTGATCTATGGTTTGTGTAATTTAAATTGTTAATGGGTACATAATGTAACGTTTCGTTTCTTCGAGTTGATTCATTTTTAACAAATTATCTTTTGGAAATAATTTAAGAAAGTTTTATTTTAATTTTCGTTCAAGATCAAATCAAAATTATTTAAATCCGCGGTTGCAGGGCCTATGAAAAAAGTGAGGCCGGAGACTACTCAGACTATTTGATAATCAGTCAATGATTATACCATCAGGTGGTTCCTAGAGTGGGCGGTATTACTCTGTGAGTTTCAGTGTGTCTCGAGTGCAAACACGGGTTATTAGAATACCTTCATTTTCAAATCTCTTTAGCCGTGCTGAGAGCCAGGGTAGAGCCGTAATTAGTAAACTCGTCATCTGATAGCAAAAAGTTGAGTCCAGTCCAGAAAGTGGGTACAGCTGATTATTTTCTGCGAAGGGGACAGCGGTGTTGGCGTAGTGCTGTACCGTATTTCACAATTCCAACACAATTCTCTGTCCTCAGTGCATCGTTTAGATTATGTTGTTGGCTGTTTACCGTGCCACGACATTAGATTGAACACATGTACACAAAATGTACCAACACTTGAATGTAGTTGCAATACCACCGTGTGAATACAAAATGTCATATTAGAGACGTGACCGGTGGTTCTTTTATTATTTCGATTTGCTCTTCTATCCCAGAATTTGAATTGTGGTCTTTTTCTACACAATCCTCTAAAAGTTATTGTCTTATGTCTTTTTTCTTATTTTGTTCTTATTATTAAATGTGCCACAAACAAAAGTTGTTATGGACGATGCAGTTTGTATTTTTGCTACATTCGCCACTTATAATTTAATAATGTATCACTGTTGTGACAGAGTGGCTAGTACGTTCAGCTGCTAATTTTGAGTGTCCTGCTTCAGTTATAAATGACGTCTTTTTTTTGACGACACGATATTCGAGGTTCAACCAACATCTGAAAATTTGTACCGGAGATTTTCTCTGTGAATGAAGGTAGTCTGACGTCATACCTATTACATAACAACCATGTGCTGAGGGTCATTGACGAGTGTGGACACTAGTTACCATAGTCAGCAAAAATAGCAGTAGGCATTACATTATGGTGAATTAGTACCGATGACAATAATGAGGCTTCCAGGAGGCTTGGACATGTGTTCACAGGCTTCGATGTCCATGATCCTAGTAGGAGGGGAACAGATCCTTACACCAGGGCTGCACTGTCCACAGCACAATCTCTATGTCAGGTAGTGTATCACTGTTGCTTAAACTAACCTTCACTACATATCTTCTAAATCAGTTACCTGGAACGAAGAAGCCCATCAGGACTGGGGCTGACTGTTTACGTCAAGACCAGCAACCCAAACAGACCAGTAACCCAAACGGACCAGCAACCCAAACAGACCAGCAACCCAAACAGACCAGTAACCCAAACGGACCAGCAACCCAAACGGACCAGCAACCCAAACGGACCAGCAACCCAAACGGACCAGCAACCCAAACGGACCAGCAACCCAAACGGACCAGCAACCCAAACAGACCAGTAACCCAAACAGACCAATATACTACTTCAATCTCCCTACAGTGGACCTGGGCATAGGTTGCAGTTTGTCTAATCAAGTGAGGATCTTGTAAACATCAAAGTGGGAAGGTAAACCGAAGTCAGAAATTATCTTCTTGAAGCCGAATGGTTTAGGCTGAAAGGTGCTGATGTTGCAGCCTGCTATCAAACCTCAATAAGCATATAGACGTTCGCTTAATGTCTAATGGGCGCACGATGAAGAGTGGTAAATATCGGTGAAGAGAGAGAGGAAGAAGACACATACAAATATACCCACATACAAATATACCCACATTTCCTTATTGATTTCACTTTGCAAAGTATGAAAGATGATGTAAACACTCAACACAATTTTCTCGTGGAAAATCTTTTCTATCAATTGACCGTCTATTTTGCCAGATAAAGATTCTGTGCCCACAGAGAAATGCAGGGTCTCAGCCACGTTCAAGATGTTTTCTTCTTCAGCTCCCTGTGGAGCATAGGTCTTGAACAAACAATTTCCAAGCCGTTCTGTTTCTTCCCATCATTAAGATTATTCTATAGCTTCCTCATCATTTTCACCTCTGTTTCCATCTGTCTTCTCCAAGATTTCCTTGATCTTCCTATTTGTCTTTTTCTTCCTGGTAGACAAAAGATGAGTCGGCAACCCGGACTCCATACAAGATTCTCCGGATTGCGTCATACATCTCTTAGACAGAGAACCCTTATATTTCCTGGATGGCGGATTTACTTTTATTCTTTTCTTTTCTTTGACTTGTCCGTGTTTGTGAAGTTTTTGCGGCTTATTTTTTTTTACAGTACGCGATAGCTCAATCCTCCTTAGTCGCCTCTTACGTACATGTCTGGTAAGGAGCAGTTCCACTATTCTTTCCTCCCATTTCGGGCCCCAGCAGCGCATGGGCAACGTTTATAAGATGTAACAAAGGTAATTATGCAGCAGGTCGTCTGGTATGATCCCGCTTCAACCTGTATGATTGTGTTTACCAATTACCTTTATAACTTCAGCCTTCCTCAGTTGTTGGGTCAGGTTGTACTGTAATGTATACCATCCTTATATTATTTCAGCCAATCTTTTTTTTTACTCTCCTTATCAAAGCCTGAACATGTATAAATCGTTACCACGTCTGAATTAGAAGCGATCTTCACAAAACGAAGGCGGCCCTCAAGGATGTCTTTGTGAACCTAACATTTCAGGTTTGGATTAAGGGGAAAAAACATTTTACGAGAATGCTGAAGATCTTAATGGAGTTAACATTTCGGCCATGGAAGTTTATTTATAAATAAAAAGGGCGACAAAAATGTTTTTTTTTTTAAGCCAAAAAGTTTGTGAACCGATCAACTTTGGGGACCACTGTTTACAATTATTTCCATGAACAATTTGTTGTGAGCAGACTCTTGATCTTGCTGTTTTATTTGTGTCTCGTCTTTGAAAGTTCATGAGAAATGAAGACAAAGACCCGTAACACCAATCAAGTAACGACACTTCAAAAAGAGTTTATTTTTGTGTTTGTTAATGTAAGTATTTTTATTAACGATCAAAACATGTAGTGAGAAAATACATCGCGCCAAAAAAACGTGTTGTTTTGACGAGGGAAGTAAAACAATGCGTTCATGGTTTCATCTAGTAGAGTTTGGACTAACAAAACGCATAGAAAGCAATATAAAGCGGTAGATCATATCATGAGTAGGGCTCGCATTTTGATGACATCAGTTTTTCCCTGGACACGTATTTTTTAAATCCAAGTTAATTTCAACATGTTTCATGCTTTTCTGAACTCTCAAGCTTTTTTTTGTTGATCATATAAATGTATGTTTGAACTATAATTTAAATTTCTCTCTCTCTCTATCTCTTCTCTCTCTCTCTCTCTCTCTGCGATCAGAACTCAATCAGAGTAGGATTCCAGACTCTCTCATGAAGTTAGCTGTCTGTTTAAGTGATTCGATTGTCCCATATAGTTTCTCTTCCAGGGAGGTGGGTGTGGACCACATTGCTCTTCTCAGGTCTGAATTTAGATTTAGGTCATATTTTGACCAAATTGGGGGCATAAATAAATAAGTTTGGTTATATTTGATCATTTTTGTCCCCATTTTAGGTACGGTAACATTTTCATTTAGATGACACTTTATTAAGCGGGAAATAATTTGGCTTGTAATTTTATTGCTTAGAAACACATACACTTGTGGGAATAAATACATCGAATCTGTAACTCGGACAACGTAATTCAAAATAGACATTTGTGGTAAATTAAAGACCAATTTTGATTGATTTACTGCATGTCAGGATAAACAATTGAAGTTCACAATTTAAAAGAGACATTTGGCAAAAATAATAAGTGTGAAAGTAATTGCAGACATTGGGGAAGAATAAATATGTCCAAGAATTGGAAAAAGCCAGACGGCCTCAGAAATTGCTCGTCAGCAAAGACACAGACATGGATGTAGAGCCTGACACAAAGGATGTAGATGTCTTAGCGGATAACTTGACAGATCTTCTGAATAAAGAAACAGAGAAAAATGAACCCATTTGGAAAAAAAAGAAGTTCAGAAAACCGTAAACTCCAACCATAACTGCCTATGTGGAGGATGTCATGAGGTCAATTTGCAAATAATCAGTTTTAGCAAACTACAGAGAGATGACTTGGCAAGTATTTTTACACATCTGTCTTATACGATTATAAAAATTAATAATTTAACGTCATTTTCAGTAGCAAATTAATTTGTCTTATCAGGTATGTTTCATTTTTAAATCATATTTTGCGTTTGAGGTTAATAAATCAAGCATATTTCAATAATTTTTAGGTCATTTAAAACATTTTTAGGTCTTAAAAATCCAAGCCCTAATAATGAGATATGTTGGCGGAAATCATTTGTGTAGTTCGTTATACTGAGAGGAATTATGGGTATTATGGAATGCTACTCTCACAAAAATGCGAATATGATGAATGGGTGAGTTAGGGAAAGGAGGACTGTTCTGATGAATGTTGAAAATAGAGAAGATAGGAGTCAGAGAGCCAAGAAATAGAAAAGCAGAGAGTAAATGTGTGTATGTCTGTGTGCGTGCGTGTGTGTTGAAAACGCATTTATAAAGAGATGGAGTAATAGAGAAGTAGAACAATTAAGAGGAATATTAGATTGTAAGAGTAAAAAAAGAAAGACAAAGTAACTTAAGATAAAGACATGAAGAAAAATGAGCTAACAAAGAGAAAACAATGAAATAAATTGCCAGATAAAAAGCGACGTACATAGCCAGACAGATAGCAAGAAATATTGTAATGTATAGGTAAGATTCAGAAGAATGTTGAAGAATCATGGATAGTAGACAAACAAATGAAAAGACGGTTAGAGGCTACAGATATGGGATTTCTCAGAAGAATGTTGAAAGTTCCCTGGACAGCTAAAAAGACCAATGAGGAAGTTCTCAAAGAGGCCAACACAAAAAGGGAGCTCTTAAAAAACATCAGAAAGAAGCAATCAACATTTTTCGGGCACATCATGAGAAGAGGAAAGTTGGAATACTTGGTTACAACTGGTAAAATAAAAGGAAAGGGAAATCGCGGGCGACAAAGAGAGAAAATACTGGATAGCTTGGTGTCATGGCATGGAAAACAGTCAACAACAGAACTGATACGATGCACTGTAGATAGAAGATTGTGGAGGGACATGATCACCCACGCCAACCGGTATGGCACATGATGATGATTTTAGGTTAGGTAAGTAGCTATTATATATATGTATGTATATATCATTATCATCATCAAGTACCGAGCCTGCTAGCGTAGGTGATCATGTCTCTCCACAACTTTCGATCAAGACAGTTATTTATCATTTCTGTTGTTGACCTTCTGCCAAGCCATTATCTTAAGCTGTCTGGTATCTTTTCTCTTTGCTTCCCTCTTTCTCTTCGGCCCTCAATTTTCCCGATTGCCATGATATAATTCAGCTGTTCTCTTCTCATTACGTGGCCAAAAAATGATTGTCTCTTCCTAATATTGGAAATTAGCTCTCTTTTTGCTTTGGCCTCTTTCAGAACGTTTTCATTATTCTTCTTAGCTATCCATAGTATTCTTAACATTCTTCTGTAAAACTACATTTCTACAGACTCTAGTGATTTTCTTGTTTCATTTCTATTGTCTATGATTCACATCCATATATTAAGACTGGCTTTACATAACATTTAAGAACTCTTTTTCTTGAAAAATGGATTGTATGATATCTTCATCATTTTTTGGAAGCTGCTTTTGCCTGAGCCATTCTGCATCTCATCTTCCGTTTGAGGTTAACTTCTTCTTTTCTCTCTTCACTGATACCTAAAAGGTGTCGTGGTGTATATCATTTGTCGTTCTTGTGCTGCTCGAATTGTCTGAATTAGTGATTTTCCTTTGTTGTTACATGTCCTCTGTCACTGGCTACCATGGAGCACTATTCTGCTCCGTTTCTTGCTTTGATGGTGCAGGTTCTCATAGGCTGGTTTGTCCATCTTTTGATGTTACTCGTCCATATTAGTCTTGGTCTGCCTCTGCCTCTTTTACCTTGTATTTTCCCCTCAAGAATTACTTTTAGTAGGCTGTTGTGTCTTTTAACAGGCCCAAAAATAGCATTTGTCTTGTAAAAATTATGTTTAGTAGTTCTCTTTTCATTTTTAATTGTTTTAAGACTTCGTTTGTTTTAGTTTCCTTTCATCTAATTCTACCTATTCTTCTATGTATCCACATTTCAAAGGTTTCACCTCTCTGTTCTGTTTTCTTGTCTAATGTCCATGTTTCTGCACCATATAGAAATGTTGAGAAGACATACCATTTTGCTACTCTTAGTTTTAGCCCTGGTGTTATTTATTTTGATGTTAATGATTGATGTATAGACGGATTGATGTCTAGACGGACTAAAAGTGCCTAGAGGATGTACACAGGGATGGGTAGGTAGTCAGAAAGGTAGCTTTTTATTAAAATGACTTGTCTAGAAAGGAGGAAAACCGAAGCAATCGGAAAATGATGACAGCAGAGACAATCCTAAACAGGAGACACTTATAGCTTGTGACAGGTTGAGCTGTACTCAATCACAGGGAAGGTGATTACAAATGTCAGCTGTTCTAGACAGGATCGTTCGTGAACTCGGCAGTTCACGTACGAAGTTCGTTGTCTGGGCTGCCCTTCTCTATTCCGATCAGCAGCCCTTGGACCTTCAATGTTAAAATTATAGGAACATTTCAATGTGACTGGAGTGCCAGTTTTTATGTTGCATGACCAAGGGACATTAAGCGTCACATGATGCGACTTTTACGTAAAAACAATTATTTTTGTTTCGGAAAAAATCAAACATATTCGACTGTTGATTAAGGTTAATTTTGCCATGTGAATCATCATCATTCTTATTTTTATTATTACCACCATCACTACCGTCCTCAGCACAGATGTATTCCCATTATTAATGTTTTTATTATTAACATCATCATCATCACTGTCATATTAAAACATTATTTTAGTCATTATCATCGTAACTATCATCGTAATCATGTACACCGCAGGGTAACATTGACGTCATATTATGTTCGCTTTGTTCTCGCAATAACGTTGTTTCCTCCAGAGAGGCTCCATTTACTTGTCTTGCCCAAGATTTGAGTCAGGTCATCCCTATACCACATCCAACAAGTCCACAAGTGCTCATGTATCCTAACTTTATCCCTCAAAGTGCATCTTTTCTTGTTCCTTCTTTCCCTTGCTCTAAGGTTCACCGGTATCAAGTTCTCTAAGTTGTCAACCAATGAATATATGGAATAAGTGGCCACAGGGACTATAAATAGGTTAGTGAGCTTGACAACTAGCACAAACTAGAAAAAAAACTGAGTAAAATTGACAACTAGCACAAACTAGAAATCGGTTAATAAACTTGACAACTAGCACAAACTAGAAATAGGTTAGTGAGCTTGACAACTAGCACAAACTAGAAATAGGTTAGTGAGCTTGACAACTAGCACAAACTAGAAATCAGTTAGGGAGCTTGACAACTAGCACAAACTAGAAATAGGTTAGTAAAATTGACAACTAGCACAAACTAGAAATCGGTTAGTAAAAATGACAACTAGCACAAACTAGAAATCGGTTAGTAAAATTGACAACTAGCACAAACTAGAAATCGGTTAGTAAAATTGACAACTACCACAAACTAGAAATAGGTTAGTAAAATTGACAACTAGCACAAACTAGAAATAGGTTAGTAAAATTGACAACTAGCACAAACTAGAAATAGGTTAGTAAAATTGACAACTACCACAAACTAGAAATAGGTTAGTAAAATTGACAACTAGCACAAACTAGAAAATAGCTCAGTAAAATTGACAACTAGCACAAACTAGAAATAGGTTAGTGAGCTTGAAAACTAGCAAAAACTAGAAAATAGCTGAGTAAAATTGACAACTAGCACAAACTAGAAATCGGTTAATAAACTTGACAAATAGCACAAACTAGAAATAGGTTAGTGAGCTTGACAACTAGCACAAAATAGAAATAGGTTAGTGAGCTTGACAACTAGCACAAACTAGAAATCAGTTAGGGAGCTTGACAACTAGCACAAACTAGAAATAGGTTAGTAAAATTGACAACTAGCACACACTAGAAATCGGTTATCAAAATTCACAACTAGAACAAACTAGAAATAGGTTAGTAAAAATGACAACTAGCACAAACTAGAAATCGGTTAGTTAAATTGACAACTACCACAAACTAGAAATAGGTTAGTAAAATTGACAACTAGCACAAACTAGAAATAGGTTAGTAAAATTGACAACTAGCACAAACTAGAAATAGGTTAGTAAAATTGACAACTACCACAAACTAGAAATCGGTTAGTAAAATTGACAACTAGCACAAACTAGAAATCGGTTAGTAAACTTGACAACTACCATAAACTAGAGATAGGTTAGTGAGCGTGACAACTAGCACAAAATAGAAATAGGTTAGTAAAATTGACAACTAGCACAAACTAGAAATCGGTTAGTAAAATTGACAACTAGCACAAACTAGAAATAGGTTAGTAAAATTCACAACTAGCACAAACTAGAAATCGGCTAGTTGAATTGACAACTAGCACAAACTATAAATCGGCTAGTTAAATTGACAACTACCACAAACTAGAAATCGGTTAATTAAAATTGACAACTAGCACAAACTAGAAATAGGTTAGTAAAATTGACAACTAGCACAAATTACGAATCGATTAGTAAAATTGACAACTAGCACAAACTAGAAATCGGTAGTAAAATTGACAACTAGCACAAACTAGAAATAGATTAGTAAAATTGACAAATAGCGCACAAACTAGAAATTGGTTAGTACAATTGACAACTACCACAAACTAGAAATAGGTTAGTAAAATTGACAACTACCACAAACTAGAAATCGGTTAGTAAAATTGACAACTAGCACAAACTAGAAATCGGTTAGTAAACTTGACAACTACCATAAACTAGAGATAGGTTAGTGAGCGTGACAACTAGCACAAAAAAGAAATAGGTTAGTAAAATTGACAACTAGCACAAACTAGAAATAGGTTAGTAAAATTGACAACTAGGACAAACTAGAAATAGGTTAGTAAAATTCACAACTAGCACAAACTAGAAATCGGCTAGTTGAATTGACAACTAGCACAAACTAGAAATCGGCTAGTTAAATTGACAACTACCAGAAACTAGAAATCGGTTAATTAAAATTGACAACTAGCACAAACTAGAAATAGGTTAGTAAAATTGACAACTAGCACAAATTACGAATCGATTAGTAAAATTGACAACTAGCACAAACTAGAAATCGGTAGTAAAATTGACAACTAGCACAAACTAGAAATAGGTTTGTAAAATTGACAACTAGCGCACAAACTAGAAATAGGTTAGTACAATTGACAACTACCACAAACTAGATATAGGTTAGTAAATTTGACAACTAGCACAAACTAGAAATCGGTTAGTAAACTTAAAAACTAGAACAAACTAGAAATTATTAGCAAAATTGACAACTAGCACAAACTAGAAATTGGTTAGTAAAATTGACAACTTGCACAAACTAGAAATAGGTTAGTAAAATTGACAACTTGCACAAACTAGAAATCGGTTAGTAAAATTGACAACTAGCACAAACTAGAAATCGGTTAGTAAAATTGACAACTAACACAAACTAGAAATCGGTTAGTAAAATTGACAACTAACACAAACTAGAAATAGGTTAGTAACATTGAAAACTACCAGAAACTAGAAATAGGTTAGTAAAATTGACAACTACCACAAAATATAAATAGGTTAGTAAAATTGACAATTACCGCCAACTAGAAATAGGTTAGTAAAATTGACAACTAGCACAAACTAGAAATAGGTTAGTAAAATTGACAACTAGCACAAACTAGAAATAGGTTAGTAAAATTGACAACTAGCACAAACTAGAAATAGGTTAGTAAAATTGACAACTAGCACAAACTAGAAATAGGTTAGTAAAATTGACAACTAGCACAAACTAGAAATAGGTTAGTAAAATTGACAACTACCACAAACTAGAAATCGGTTAGCAAAATTGACAACTAGCACAAATTAGAAATAGGTCAGTTAAATTGACAACTAGGACAAACTAGAAATAGATTAGTAAACCTGACAAGTGGCGCAAGCTATAAATAGGTTAGTAAAATTGACAACTAGCACAAACTAGAAATAGGTTAGTAAAATTGACAGCTAGCACAAAATAGAAATAGTTTAGTAAAATTTACAACTACCTCAAACTAGAAATAGTTTAGTAAAATTGACAACTTGCACAAACTAGAAATCGGTTAGTAAAATTGACAACTAGCACAAATTAGAAATCGGTTAGTAAAATTGACAACTAACACAAACTAGAAATCGGTTAGTAAAATTGACAACTAACACAAACTAGAAATAGGTTAGTAAAATTGACAACTAGCACAAACTAGAAATAGGTTAGTAAAATTGACAACTAACACAAACTAGAAATAGGTTAGTAAAATTGACAACTAGCACAAACTAGAAATAGGTTAGTAAAATTGACAACTACCACAAACTTGAAATCGGTTAGCAAAATTGACAACTAGCACAAATTAGAAATCGGTTAGTTAAATTGACAACTAGGACAAACTAGAAATAGATTAGTAAACCTGACAAGTAGCGCAAGCTATAAATAGGTTAGTAAAATTGACAACTAGCACAAACTAGAAATAGGTTAGTAAAATTGACAGCTGGCACAAACTGGAAATAGGTTAGTAAAATTGACAACTAACATAAACTTGAAATAGGTTAGTAAAATTGACAAATACTACCAACTAGAAATACGTTAGTTAAATTGACAACTTGCACAAACTAGAAATAGGTTAGTAAACCTGACAACTAGCACAAGCTATAAATCGGTTAGTAAAATTGACAACTAGCACAAACTAGAAACAGGTTAGTAAAATTGACAACTAACACAAACTAGAAATAGGTTAGTAAAATTGACAACTAGCACAAACTAGAAATAGGTTAGTAAAATTGACAGCTAGCGCAAACTAGAAATAGGTTAGTAAAATTGACAGCTAGCACATACTAGAAATAGGTTAGTAAAATTGACAACTACCACAAACTAGAAGTAGGTTAGTAAAATTGACAACTACCTCAAACTAGAAATAGGTTAGTAAAATTGACAACTAGCACAAACTAGAAATAGGTTTGTAAAATTGACAACTACCTCAAACTAGAAATCGGTTAGTAAAATTGACAACTAGCACAAACTAGAAATCGGTTAGTAAAATTGACAACTAACACAAACTAGAAATCGGTTAGTAAAATTGACAACTAACACAAATTAGAAATCGGTTAGTAAAATTGACAACTAACGCAAACTAGAAATCGGTTAGTAAAATTGTCAACTAACGCAAACTAGAAATAGGTTAGTAAAATTTACAATTACCTCAAACTAGAAATAGGTTAGTAAATTTGACAACTAGCGCAAACTAGAAATCGGATAGCAAAATTGACAACTAGCACAAATTAGAAATCGGTTTGTTAAATTGACAACTAGGACAAACTAGAAATAGATTAGTAAACCTGACAACTAGCGCAAGCTATAAATAGGTTAGTAAAATTGACAACTAGCACAAACTAGAAATAGGTTAGTAAAATTGACAGCTGGCACAAACTAGAAATAGGTTAGTAAAATTGACAACTAACACAAACTAGAAATAGGTTAGTAAAATTGACAACTACTACCAACTAGAAATAGGTTAGTTAAATTGTCAACTTGCACAAACTAGAAATAGGTTAGTTAAATTGACAACTTGCACAAACTAGAAATAGTTTAGTAAACCTGACAACTAGCACAAGCTATAAATCGGTCAGTAAAATTGACAACTAGCACAAACTAGAAATAGGTTAGTAAAATTGACAGCTAGCGCAAACTAGAAATAGGTTAGTAAAATTGACAACTTGCACAAACTAGAAATAGGTTAGTGAGCTTGACAACTAGCACAAACTAGAAATAGGTTAGTAAAATTGACAACTACCTCAAACTAGAAATAGGTTAGTAAAAGTGACAACTAGCACAAACTAGAAATAGGTTAGTAAAATTGACAACTTGCACAAACTAGAAATCGGTTAGTAAAATTGGCAACTAGCACAAACTAGAAATCGGTTAGTAAAATTGACAACTAACACAAACTAGAAATCGGTTAGTAAAATTGACAACTAACACAAACTAGAAATCGGTTAGTAAAATTGACAACTAATACAAACTAGAAATAGGTTAGTAAAATTGACAACTACCTCAAACTAGAAATAGGTTAGTAAAATTGACAACTAGCACAAACTAGAAATCGGTTAGTAAAATTGACAACTAACACAAACTAGAAATCGGTTAGTAAAATTGACAACTAGCACAAACTAGAAATCGGTTAGTAAAATTGACAACTAACGCAAACTAGAAATCGGTTAGTAAAATTGACAACTAACGCAAACTAGAAATAGGTTAGTAATATTGACAATTACCTCAAACTAGAAATAGGTTAGTAAAATTGACAACTAACGCAAACTAGAAATCGGATAGTAAAATTGACAGCTAGCACATACTAGAAATAGGTTAGTAAAATTGTCAACTACCACAAACTAGAAGTAGGTTAGTAAAATTGACAACTACCTCAAACTAGAAATAGGTTAGTAAAATTGTCAACTAGCACAAACTAGAAATAGGTTTGTCAAATTGACAACTACCTCAAACTAGAAATAGGTTAGTAAAATTGACAACTTGCACAAACTAGAAATCGGTTAGTAAAATTGACAACTAGCACAAACTAGAAATCGGTTAGTAAAATTGACAACTAACGCAAACTAGAAATCGGTTAGTAAAATTGACAACTAACGCAAACTAGAAATAGGTTAGTAAAATTGACAATTACCTCAAACTAGAAATAGGTTAGTAAAATTGACAACTAGCGCAAACTAGAAATCGGATAGCAAAATTGACAACTAGCACAAATTAGAAATCGGTTAGTTAAATTGACAACTAGGACAAACTAGAAATAGATTAGTAAACCTGACAACTAGCGCAAGCTATAAATAGGTTAGTAAAATTGACAACTAGCACAAACTAGAAATAGGTTAGTAAAATTGACAGCTGGCACAAACTAGAAATAGGTTAGTAAAATTGACAACTAACACAAACTAGAAATCGGTTAGTAAAATTGACAACTAGCACAAACTAGAAATAGGTTAGTAAAATTGACAACTAACACAAACTAGAAATCGGTTAGTAAAATTGACAACTAACACAAACTAGAAATCGGTTAGTAAAATTGACAACTAACACAAACTAGAAATAGGTTAGTAAAATTGACAACTACCTCAAACTAGAAATAGGTTAGTAAAATTGACAACTAGCACAAACTAGAAATCGGTTAGTAAAATTGACAACTAACACAAACTAGAAATCGGTTAGTAAAATTGACAACTAACACAAACTAGAAATCGGTTAGTAAAATTGACAACTAACGCAAACTAGAAATCGGTTAGTAAAATTGACAACTAACGCAAACTAGAAATAGGTTAGTAAAATTGACAATTACCTCAAACTAGAAATAGGTTAGTAAAATTGACAACTAGCGCAAACTAGAAATCGGATAGCAAAATTGACAACTAGCACAAATTAGAAATCGGTTAGTTAAATTGACAACTAGGACAAACTAGAAATAGATTAGTAAACCTGACAACTTGCGCAAGCTATAAATAGGTTAGTAAAATTGACAACTAGCACAAACTAGAAATAGGTTAGTAAAATTGACAGCTGGCACAAACTAGAAATAGGTTAGTAAAATTGACAACTAACAGAAACTAGAAATAGGTTAGTAAAATTGACAACTACTACCAACTAGAAATAGGTTAGTTAAATTGACAACTTGCACAAACTAGAAATAGGTTAGTTAAATTGACAACTTGCACAAACTAGAAATAGTTTAGTAAACCTGACAACTAGCACAAGCTATAAATCGGTTAGTAAAATTGACAACTAGCACAAACTAGAAATAGGTTAGTAAAATTGACAGCTAGCGCAAACTAGAAATAGGTTAGTAAAATTGACAACTTGCACAAACTAGAAATAGGTTAGTGAGCTTGACAACTAGCACAAACTAGAAATAGGTTAGTAAAATTGACAACTACCTCTAACTAGAAATAGGTTAGTAAAAGTGTCAACTAGCACAAACTAGAAATAGGTTAGTAAAATTGACAACTAACACAAACTAGAAATAGGTTAGTAAAATTGACAACTACTACCAACTAGAAATAGGTTAGTTAAATTGACAACTTGCACAAACTAGAAATAGGTTAGTTAAATTGACAACTTGCACAAACTAGAAATAGTTTAGTAAACCTGACAACTAGCACAAGCTATAAATCGGTTAGTAAAATTGACAACTAGCACAAACTAGAAATAGGTTAGTAAAATTGACAGCTAGCGCAAACTAGAAATAGGTTAGTAAAATTGACAACTTGCACAAACTAGAAATAGGTTAATGAGCTTGACAACTAGCACAAACTAGAAATAGGTTAGTAAAATTGACAACTACCTCAAACTAGAAATAGGTTAGTAAAAGTGACAACTAGCACAAACTAGAAATATGTTAGTAAAATTGACAACTTGCACAAACTAGAAATCGGTTAGTAAAATTGACAACTAGCACAAACTAGAAATAGGTTAGTAAAATAGACAACTAACACAAACTAGAAATCGGTTAGTAAAATTGACAACTAACACAAACTAGAAATCGGTTAGTAAAATTGACAACTAACACAAACTAGAAATAGGTTAGTAAAATTGACAACTACCTCAAACTAGAAGTAGGTTAGTAAAATTGACAACTAGCACAAACTAGAAATCGGTTAGTAAAATTGACAACTAACACAAACTAGAAATCGGTTAGTAAAATTGACAACTAACACAAACTAGAAATCGGTTAGTAAAATTGACAACTAACGCAAACTAGAAATCGGTTAGTAAAATTGACAACTAACGCAAACTAGAAATAGGTTAGTAAAATTGACAATTACCTCAAACTAGAAATAGGTTAGTAAAATTGACAACTAGCGCAAACTAGAAATCGGATAGCAAAATTGACAACTAGCACAAATTAGAAATCGGTTAGTTAAATTGACAACTAGGACAAACTAGAAATAGATTAGTAAACCTGACAACTAGCGCAAGCTATAAATAGGTTAGTAAAATTGACAACTAGCACAAACTAGAAACAGGTTAGTAAAATTGACAGCTGGCACAAACTAGAAATAGGTTAGTAAAATTGACAACTAACACAAACTAGAAATAGGTTAGTAAAATTGACAACTACTACCAACTAGAAATAGGTTAGTTAAATTGACAACTTGCACAAACTAGAAATAGGTTAGTTAAATTGACAACTTGCACAAACTAGAAATAGTTTAGTAAACCTGACAACTAGCACAAGCTATAAATCGGTTAGTAAAATTGACAACTAGCACAAACTAGAAATAGGTTAGTAAAATTGACAGCTAGCGCAAACTAGAAATAGGTTAGTAAAATTGACAACTTGCACAAACTAGAAATAGGTTAGTGAGCTTGACAACTAGCACAAACTAGAAATAGGTTAGTAAAATTGACAACTACCTCAAACTAGAAATAGGTTAGTAAAAGTGACAACTAGCACAAACTAGAAATAGGTTAGTAAAATTGACAACTTGCACAAACTAGAAATCGGTTAGTAAAATTGACAACTAGCACAAACTAGAAATCGGTTAGTAAAATTGACAACTAACACAAACTAGAAATCGGTTAGTAAAATTGACAACTAACACAAACTAGAAATCGGTTAGTAAAATTGACAACTAACACAAACTAGAAATAGGTTAGTAAAATTGACAACTACCTCAAACTAGAAATAGGTTAGTAAAATTGACAACTAGCACAAACTAGAAATAGGTTAGTAAAATTGACAACTACCTCAAACTAGAAATAGGTTAGTAAAATTGACAACTTGCACAAACTAGAAATCCGTTAGTAAAATTGACAACTAGCACAAACTAGAAATATGTTAGTAAAATTGACAACTACTACAAACTAGAAATTGGTTAGAAAAATTGACAACTAGCACAAACTAGAAATAGGTTTGTAAAATTGACAACTAGCACAAACTAGAAATAGGTTAGTAAAATTGACAACTTGCACCAACTAGAAATAGGTTAGTAAAATTGACGACTTGCACAAACTAGAAATAGGTTAGTAAAATTGACAACTAGCACAAACTAGAAATAGGTTAGTAAAATTGACAACTAACTCAAACTAGAAATAGGTTAGTAAAATTGACAACTACCTCAAACTAGAAATAGGTTAGTAAAATTGACAACTTGCACAAACTAGAAATCGGTTAGTAAAATTGACAACTAGCACAAACTAGAAATCGGTTAGTAAAATTGACAACTAACACAAACTAGAAATCGGTTTATAAAATTGACAACTAACACAAACTAGAAATAGGTTAGTAAAATTGACAACTAACACAAACTAGAAATCGATTAGTCAAATTGACAACTACCACAAACTAGAAATCGGTTATTAAAATTGACAACTAGCACAAACAAGAAATCGGTTAGTAAAATTGACAACTAACACAAACTAGAAATAGGTTAGTAAAATTGACAACTACCACAAACTAGAAATAAGTTAGCGTTTAGTGAACTTGGCAACTAACACAAATCACTGCTGCCTAGCAGTTACCATGGAGAGAAGGAAAGGCTATGGGAGAACCCCAGCACAGAAACCATGAACAGGGTGGGCCCAATAACCCTGGCCTGCATCCAACCTACGAGAAGGAAAACTCCTACGTCAAACCAAGATCCAGCCTGCCGAAAACGGAGCGTGTCAGCCAAGGCGCATGTTTAAGGGGAAAATCAGGAAATACATGTGAACTTCCAAGAAACTCAAGTTCGCATGATCACAAGACTTGAACATTGAAGAAGAAGTCACTAACATTAAATGGGTACGGGATTTTTCTAGGAAAGTAAAGTGGCCTGGCCTGATACCGTCATCACTTATAAGATGTACTGTCGATCAATAGAAAATATGGTCAGTAACACCAATTGGTCCGTTCGCTTCAAGGCGTGGATGGAAGCTTTTTCTGTAGTTAGTAATTTCTTTGTTCAACAAAGGTAATAGTAATAAAAATAATCTGGAGTATTTAATCGGCTTAATGTACACACATACTCAGCCACATACCGGCTGCTTCTGCACAAAATGTTAACATTGTATCATTTATATCTTTACCCCGACTCCAGTCGTCTTGGCATTATCATGATACTTGATGAAGCGGAGCATGGTGGACAATACAGTGAGGATAACGTTGTACAAATCTCTCTCTCTCTCTCTCTCTCTCTCTCTCTCTCTCTCTCTCTCTCTCTCTCTCACGCACGCACGCACGCACGCACGCACGCACGCACGCACGCACGCACGCACGCACGCACACACACACACACACACACAGAAATCTAGACTATCTTGCCATGGGAAACACTTCAATGACATCATTTTTCGATCACTTCATAAACTTCAATACCATTCAATTATTCAGCACTCAACACGACTACTCCCTCACTGCAGCAAACACGAAGTGTGTGTGTGTGGTGGGGGGGGGGTGTATGTGTGTGAAACTGGTTGGTTTAGCGGCGTGGCGTTGGCCTCCGGACGGGAATGCCTGAGTTTGAACCCTGCTACAGGCAAGTTTTTAAATCTTCGAATCTATGCTTTCTCCGTGGTTTACCCTCCCCTAGTCTTTGTAGTGAGATCCGATTTCTAGCCATCACAGAAAACGCATGTTAAAGAACTGGCAGAGATAAAAGTCTAAAAGGGTAGTCCCAAAATGACCGCTGCTCAGGAAAAAAAAATGGTTAAATTAGAGATCTAACATGCTGAGGATGACGTATCGGGTCGAAGGTGTAGATATCGCTGTTTCCCATAAACTTGTGACACAACGGACCTACGCCATTTAACGGGTGAACATTAGGAAGTAGGAGGCCTCGTTTTGTCCGCGTCAGCTGTCTCCGAACCTACTCAGGCAATTAAAGGTGACAATGTGGTTATCGTTGAGGCTGATGGACAACAAGAGGTATGCTTCTATACCAACTTTTTTTTTACTAAATGGAATAAATCGTCATCAGTTATCTGTTGCAGAAAAATGCGTTAAGCAACATATTCAGATAGTAAGGAACATGTTTATGGTTATTCGAAGGCCCCTGTATCACTGCAAACGAATGGAAATCCATAATTGCTCAACCGCCAGTGCCACTGGAATCATCCAAATGAACATCTCATCGAATATCCAAACAAAGAAAGACAGTCGCAGTCCCCATCATAGCAAACACAGCACACGTTAAAAGACATACCGACAGTGAGCACATCTGAACTGTCCTTCGTCTTACGATATCATCATTCATCGTAAAGTAAAGTACCCCCGTCACGCCAAGTGGCGTATAGGGAAATATGGTGTTAGTGACCCTATATTTTACAGACCTTCAGCACATGATTTTTGGGGTAATGTGGTCGGTATTACGCCCGTGCTGCTTTACTTTCCCAGAAAAAAGCCGGTACCCATTTAAGGCTGGGTGAACCCGGAAGCCGTCGGTTTGGATCGAACCCTACCCCTTGTCCGTTGTAGTCCAGTTCACTAACCACTGAGCTATCGCGGCTCCAATTCATCGTAAGCAATCTGAATTTAGAAACACTATCTAAATAAATATCAGTAAGGAACATATTCTCGAATATATTCGAAGCACGAAAAGTCTGTCTCATCTGTTACCCTAGGATGTAAGACAGGTACCAATTTACATCTGAGATGAGCTGAACGACGAGTGGTATTCTGGCGTGAACTGGTAAAGCTTGATTTAGTTTAAGTAACCAACCATTCCAATAACCGACCAGAGCTAGTTTAGGTAATAAGAGCTCCGGGGTACATGTCGATAAGAGGTATGGGTACACGTCAAGTCGACTATGGTGAAGATGTTACGCGACATTAAAGAAATAGAAAATCGATTCTTCATTTCGTCGTCCTCTTAATCTAACCTTTCTTCTTTTCTTACGTCTTATCATCCTCACCTTTTGTTTTATCTTATCTCATTTCATGTTATCTTACTCTCTTATTATCTATAATATTCTCATTTGATCTCATCTTCCTCTCCTTTTGTCTCATCTTCCTCTCCTTTGTCTCATCTTCCTCTCCTTCGGTCTCTTTTTCCTCTCCTTTGGGTTCACCTTTCTCGCCATTGGCTTCATCTTTCTCGCATTTAGCTTCATCTTTCTCGCATTTGGCTTCTTATTGTCTCATTGTTCACTTCTTTCGTCAGATTTGTCACATCTTTTGTCTCATGGTCAACTTCATTCGTTTAATTTTCTCTTTCAACTTCTACTTCTTACTATCCATCTTCCTCTTATTTACCATCAGTTTACTTTCCTCACTTCCTCAATAATTTCGCTTTCTTATTCTTTCTGTTTTTGTTCTTTTATTCCAACCCTTATAAAGTCTCCTCTTCCTCTCGTCTCCCTTTCTAATATTTTTCTTACTTTTCATATTCTTTCATATTATCTTCATTTCATCTTGGTCTGTATACCTCAACGTATGATTCCTCTCTATATTTAATTAAGCTTCGGACCACATCATAAACTTTATCAACTTCGCTGCATTCTGAACAATGTTCTCGAACATAAAAGACTAGAAAAAACCTACATTGCCATATCTCTCTAATCTCAATAGTCCCATACTGTCTACATACTCCAGAACTTATTAATGCCGCGTTTGTCTGCCTCTTCTATCACAGAAAATATCAGAAGCCAGAAGCCACTAGTTTTCATTGAATAGAAAAAAATATCCGTAGTGGTCATCATTCATACAATTTAATATGAGATACTGTCTTTTTTTTTACCGACATTGTGTTACATATATCATACATGGGTATTCACAACAAAGGAATAGAGAAGGATAATATAAGATGGATTGGAAGTAATCATCATCAAGTACCGGGCCTGCTGACGCAGGTGATCATGTCTCTCCACAACTTTCGATCTCGGCAGCTATTTATCATTTCTGTTGTTGACTTTCTGCCAAGCCATTCTCTTAAGCTGTCTGTTATTTTTTCTCTTTGCTTCCCTCTATCTCTTCGTCCCTCAATTTTTCCAGTTGTTACAATATATTCCAATTGTTCTCTTCTCATTACATGACCAAAAAAATGATTATTATTTCTTCCTAATATTGGAAATTAGCTCTCTTTTTGCTTTGACCTCTCTCAGAACATCTTCATTACTCTTCTTAGCTGTCCATGGTACTTCTAACATTCTTCTGTAAAACCACATTTCTACAGACTCCAGTGATTTTCTTGTTTGTTGTCCTATTGTCCATGATTCGCATCCATATGTTAAGACTGGCTCTACGTAACATTTCAGAACTCTTTTTCTTGTTTCTATTATCAAAAATGGATTGCATCGTTCTTCCTCATTTTTTGGAAAGCTGCTTTTGCCTGAGCCATTCTGCATCTCACCTCTTTTGGAAGTAGAAGTGTAAAAAAAAGGTATACACAACCAGGAAATGAAGATGTAGAATTAATGTAGTTTGCAAAATCAATTGTGAGAGATACACATCCAGAAACGGGACGATATAAAACGATTACCAACAAACATCATTAACAGCAAGTAGTATATTGTATATCATTCAATATTTTTTAGAAATTATAAAAAATAATATTGAATGATATATGTTCAACAGCGGATATATACCAGACGACCTGCTCAAATCAATATTCATAGCCCTACCAAAGAATAGAATGCGATGATCATCGCACAATAAGCCTTATGAGTCACATGACTAAGATATTACTAAGAATCATCATGCGAAGAGTGCGAAACAAAATCAGTCCAGAAATTAGCGATGAACAGTGTGGTTTTGTTGAAGGTAAAGGAACAAGCAATGCCATATGCATCATAAGATCTTTAGCAGAAAGAGCCATAGAGGTGAAAACAGATCTATACCTATGTTTCATAGATTACACAAAGGCATTTGACAAAGTAAAGCACCAAGAAATAATCAAAATTTTAGAAAGCATAAACGTAGACAGCAAAGATCTAAGAATAATAAAGAACATGTACTGGCAACAAACAGCGGCCATAAGAACTGGAAACCAATTGGGAATGTTTCAACAAATAAAACAGGGTGTTAGTCAAGGTTGTGTACTGTCACCAGATTTGTTTAATATTTATTGTGAGATTATTTTAAGATCCATAAGGGGCATGCCTGGAATAACAATTGGAGGTCATAATATAAATAATGTAAGGTATGCTGATGATACAGTCTTAATCGCTAAGAGTGAAAATGAGTTACAAGAAATGTTGGACATTATAGTGAAAGAAAGCAAAAATAAAGGACTCAGTCTTAATAGCAAAAAGACAGAGGTAATGGTCACAACAAAGAAAAAGACATCACCTCAGTGCAAAATAAAGACGAGTGGAACAATATTAAAACAGGTAAATGAATTTAAATATTTGGGAACTTGGTTAACCTCAGACGGAAGATGAACAAAAGAGGTGAGATGCAGAATGGCTCAGGCAAAAGCAGCTTTCCAAAAAATGAGGAAGATACTATACAATCCATTTTTGACAATAGAAACAAGAAAACGAGTTCTTAAATGTTACGTAGAGCCAGTCTTAACATATGAATGCGAATCATGGACAATATGACAACAAACAAGAAAATCACTGGAGTCTGTACAAATGTGGTTTTACAGAAGAATGTTGAGAGTACCATGGACAGCTAAGAAGAGTAATGAAGATGTTCTGAGAGAGGTCAAAGCAAAAAGAGAGCTAATTTCCAATATTAAGAAGAAACAATCATCATTTTTTGGCCATGTAGTGAGAAGAGAGCAACTGGAATATATTGTAACAACTGGAAAAATTGAGGGACGAAGAGATAGAGGGAAAAACAATACCAAACAGCTCGAGAGAATGGCTTGGCAGAAGGTCAACAACAGAAATTATAAATAACTGTTGAGATCGAAATTTGTGGAGAGACTTGATCACCTACGTTAGCAGGCCCGGTACTTGATGATGATGATGAGCATATAGCAACGCAATAAGACCTGACATGTCGACAGGGACACCTCCAAGTTTTATGAAATATCAAATGTCAATGTGTCTACAAGATGGGATACAAACCATAGAGAACAGTTCTCTTTATTTGTCTCTTTATGTTGTAAAAGAAGGAATGTTTGTGATTGAGAGAGAGAGAACTAGAGGTAGATAGTGAGAGAGAAAGTTAGAGGTAAATAGTGATAGAGAGAGAGAGAGAGAGAGAACTAGAGGTAGATAGTGGGAGAGAGAGAGAGATTTAGAGGTAGATTGTGAGAGAGAGAGTTTTTAGCTATTTGCTCAATCACGTTTTTGCTTGTTCGATGCTGTTCTACATATACTGTATCACTGCTGCCGTCACAGCCTTGCCGATTTCCACAATATTATCGTTAACTATTAGAAATGTAGGGTAGAGAAGTTTTATAAGGTGATACCAAATGTTGACAGAAATGTAGGGTAAATGTAATATATAGATATGTTTTATATGATGATACCAATTGTTGACAGAAATGTAGGGTAAATGTAATATATAGATATGTTTTATATGATTATACCAATTGTTGACAGAAATGTAGGGTAAATGTAATATATAGATATGTTTTATACGATTATACCAATTGTTGACAGAAATGTAGGGTAAATGTAATATATAGATATGTTTTATACGATTATACCAATTGACAGAAATGTAGGGTAAATGTAATATATAGATATGTTTTATACGATTATACCAATTGTTGACAGAAATGTAGGGTAAATGTAATATATAGATTTTTTTTAAACGATTATACCAATTGACAGAAATGTAGGGTAAATGTAATATATAGATATGTTTTATACGATTATACCAATTGTTGACAGAAATGTAGGGTAAATGTAATATATAGATATGTTTTATACGATTATACCAATTGTTGACAGAAATGTAGGGTAAATGTAATATATAGATATGTTTTATACGATTATACCAATTGTTGACAGAAATGTAGGGCAAATGTAATATATAGATATGGTTTATACGATTATACCAATTGACAGAAATGTAGTGGAGAGTTGGGTGGCTACATCACTTTGGACATAATCAACTCTTCGCCAGCCTGCACGTATACAACAACAGGACGATCTTTATACATAGATTTGCAATATTTTACATTTTGATCATCACAAAAGTGATGTGTAGATTAACAAACGTTTCGACCGTTTAGCTTCTTGACACTGAAAAGGGGGGCGGGTCCGTCTGGAGCATTATCCCAGACATCGCCTGTTGCACCTTCTGAGCTTTCATTGGAAGCTCGCAAAATGAGCTGGCTTAAAACAGTGTCAGACTATGTTGCCATCATATATTGGTAGGCACTGTAACCTGCAGGGAACCTAAGATCAAATCAACTGTCCACATCCATTCACAAATGTCTGTCATAACTCTGTCTTACTGGAAAGCACTGGGCGTTGCTTTGCTCGTGGCAATGATCCCATAACACTTCGTATCTCCAGGTCTCGCTTAATTATTCGTTTGGGCACGTGATAAATGTGATAGTCCTGCACACGGTGATAGTGAATATGATAAATTTGGTTATTTTATTATGGATGACTCCGGTATCACTGCAAACGAATTAAAATCCATAATTGCTCAACCGCCCGTGCCAGCGGAATCATCCAAATTAATATCTCATCTCCCAAACAAAGAAAGGTAACTGTAGTCCCCATCGTAGCAGTCTCAACACACGCCAAAAGACATATGGCGAAACCGCGCAGAAAGTGAACACAGCCAACTGTTCCCTGTTATACGATATCATCATTCATCGTAAACAATTGGAATATCGAAACATGATCAAAACGGATGAGACATACAGCTCACGGTGTGCACAGAGCACTTTACTCAGTAGCTCCTGCAACAAGCCGGACATGGAATATGAGGAAACTGCAAAAACGAACACTTTTCATGCATAACCTTCAATTGTTCATTCATCCTATCCACCATATACCGGAAGTTCACGTCCTCTTGAAAATGATGATCGTCATATTTAAAAAAAAATGTACAGCACTTGATGACGTTAGGTCATCGTTGTTGACTCCAATTCTGAACATATAGACACACAGTTAGTCGTCAGAATATGATAAATGCTGAGATGGATGTGATATCACGAGAGAGCTGGAGAGAATGCGTATGTTTCTTTGATAAAACTCCAATCTTTTCATGCTTATCTGCTAACACTATCCTGAATAAAACCAGTAAATAGAGACCTCTTTTCGCAGATATTGTGATAGAAAATATGGGAAATATCACCCTCTTATACTAACTCTCTCTGCGATCAAGACTCAATCAGAGTAGGATTCCAGACTCTCACATGAAGACAGCTGTCTGTTTAAGTGAATTGATCGACCCCACAGACAGAACATCATAATTAGAGTCTGTTAGATCCACTCTGATTGAATACCTGTTAAAACGTTGCACTGTGTTCTGCGCCAGTGGCCCAGTGCATCCGATTTCAGCCAGCATTTCATTCAGGTTTGCTTTTCTTAGCCTTTGATTGTCCCCAATCTTCCTGCAAGGCAGCAGATTGTCTTTTCTGTAGGGGGGATTCTGCCCTTAGATGGTCGACCCTTCCAGGTTGACGAGCACCATCTGCCCGAGTCACTAGAGGTGACCAACACAGACATGCACACAACGATATGAGGCATGACTAACACTGACACATACCAAAATATGAGATATGACTAACACAGATACACACACACATACACTACAGTAAAACATATGTACAATTGATATAAGTGTTAATGCACAAATATTGAAAAGAGGCCCCAGTTTTTAATATCTTGGTTCATACATAACAGGCGATCAAGGAGATCAAAAGTAAACTGAACATATCTATGAACGAAACAAAACAATTGTATAACATAAGGCGATGAATGATATAGCAATACAAATTATGTTACTAAGATCTTGTATATTTCACATGTTAACATATAGCTATGAAACATTAGCAGTCGACAGGTCTGCTTAAAAATGCACCAGTGCCCTTCAGTGCAAGTGTTACAGAAGGAATACTCAGAATACCATGAAAGAATAAAAGAATAAATTAGAAAAAATAAACATAAAAGTACAATTTTGCAAGAACTTAAAAACCTCTTGAATATTCGTTGATAAAGAACATAAAACAAGGAAAATAAAATGTTCCGGGCATGTAAAATACCATTTTTAGTCTAGAGAAAATAATCATGAATTATCATTGTTCCAGGCAAACTAGACAAAAGAAGACGGATGCAAATTATCATAGGCGAGGCGGGATAGACCGTTGGAGAAGCTTTACATTTCATGCAGGCCAGAGAAAACCTCACAGTAGCTGTCGACGGAGTATGTCCCAACATGAGCAAGCTACATGATGATGATGATAGTAGTAATGTTTGTTGATCACAAATATTTGAAAGCAAATGTTCTGTCCTTCTTTGCTTATATGTATTACATCTGCGTTTATTTTCCCGACTATTAATATTCTTTGCCCTTCTACCTTGAACAAGTGTTAAAAAGAAGTTTTATTCCGCTGTAACGGAGTGTACAGTAAGATGCGATAACTGCTCAGATAAGTCGCTTTCAGCATGGCATTATTTTCACCTAACATCGTCGTCTCTTTTCAAGCCCTATTCCTTTAGCCCGAAGAACTACTTCAGTTTGTTTCCATGGCAACCATTATGTTTACATCATTATAATACTCAGAACTTTAATGCGCAAACTTTTTTTCGCTTCAAAAATAGGGGAACAGAAGAAAGAAGAAATGGAGAAAATAATTGTGAAACCAAACACAGAACAGATAAACCTAATTTTCACATCAAATTCCAAATTACTACAAATATAGCTGCAAATTGTCTGGAGAGTTCACGTTGTTAGTCTTAAAGAGAGCGCTGATTGATTAAGATATTTCCATTACTTATCACAAGTTTAATTCCGCATAATCCTGCTCATTGTATATCTTTTTATTTTAGTGCAGGAATCCTGCCTAATTGTGTGGGTTAATTAATGCTAGTGTCCAAGAACTTATCTCCTCCAATGAGTTTGAATTTCTGTTCGAGCCAACTGACGTCGGTGTTTATGAATTTCTACATACTAAACACTGGAGATATGATTCCCTTTACATTTAATTCTATACCACATGGTAGACTGGATAACACTAGCTTTATAACTCATTCTATACCACATGCGAGAATGGATAACATTAGCTTTATAACTCATTCTATACCACAAGGTAGACTGGATAACATTAGCTTTATATCTCATTCTATATAACATGCTAAGACTGGATATCATTAGCTTTACAACTCATTCTATTCCACATGGTAGACTAGATAACATTAGATTTATAACTCATTCTATACTACATGGTAGACTGGATAACATTAGCTTTATAACTCATTCTATACCACATGCTAGACTGGATAACATTAGCTTTATAACTCATTCTATACCACATGCTAGACTGGATAACATTAGCTTTATAACTCATTCTATACCACATGGTAGACTGGATAATATTAGCTTTATAACTCATTCTACACCACATGGTAGACTGGATAATATTAGCTTTATAACTCATTCCATACCACATGCTAGACTGAATAACATTAGCTTTATACCCTACTCCAGCTTCTTGCTCTAAAAACAGACAAATCAATCTGACTAAGAAAATGGGAAGGCAAACCGGTGCCAAAAATATATATCTGACATCGGATGTGTTGAGCAGCATTCTGTATAAACTCACAGCATAACGCAGATTCCGACCACCTAGTGACCATGAACCCCAACAAAGGTAATCATCCAGATAGTGCAAATTACATCGAAGTATCATGAACCCCAACAAGGGGTAACCATTAAACGAACCCAAATTTCATCGAAGTACAATGGACCCCAACAAGGGGTAACCATCAAACGAACGCAAAGTGCATCGAAGTACCATGGACCCCAACAAGCGGTAACCATCCAATGAAAGCAAATTACATCGAAGTACCATGGACCTCAACCAGGGGTAAGCATCCAACGAAAGCAAATTACATCGAAGTACCATGGGCCTCAACAAGGGGTAACCATCCAACGAAAGCAAATTACATCGAAGTACCATGGACCTCAACAAGGGGTAACCATCCAACGAAAGCAAATTACATCGAAGTACCATGGACCCCAACAAGAGGTAACCATCAAACGAACGCAAAGTGCATCGAAGTACCATGGACCTCACCAAGCGGTAACCATCCAACGAAAGCAAATTACATCGAAGTACCATGGACCTCAACAAGGGGTAACCATCAAACGAACGCAAAGTGCATCGAAGTACCATGGACCTCAACAAGGGGTAACCATCAAACGAACGCAAAGTGCATCGAAGTACCATGGACCTCAACAAGGGGTAACCATCAAACGAACGCAAAGTGCATCGAAGTACCATGGACCTCAACAAGGGGTAACCATCCAACTTACGCAAATTACATCGAAGTGGAAGTAATTGGTCCAACCCGCACGTCTGACTCTATAAATAGATAACATCACCGGTTTGTGGGTTTCTGTAACCAAACTTTTAACACTTCGACATTTTCGTAAACTGATCCTCACTCACCCTTTGTTCTATAATTTCATCTTCACTACCACTGGGGCTCCATTTACTCATTCGCTCCGCTTCTTACTCTCGTCCCATTAAATAAATCTCAACACTGCCAGGGTTCCATAAATTGTTCTTATTGCTTCCACCCACGCCCAACCGTCTCATAGTAACCAAATGAATAAATTGCTTCATTCACTGTCATTCTCGCTGGGTGAAGTAATTGTTCATACAAAAGTACAAGTAAACATCATTTTCGGGGAGCTAAAATAACAGAGGCTAGAAATAATAATATAGAGTTTATTAAAGCCTGCTTCACGAAATAGGACATTTATCAATTGTTACGGGGTCTGTTGTCTTTTTATTGTGGTGTTTTTGTTGTGGTGTTTATGTTGTGGTGTTTCTATTGGGGGTTAGCGATTAAAAAAAAAACAAACAGTTGACTTGTGTGGTAGCCATGAGGTCTAGAGTCCGTGCTTGCATATATGAGGAAACAAATTAAGTCGCTAGACTTGTCCGTCGTGAATGAAATTGATTAGAAAAAGTAGGCTCGGATGGCCTTGGGTTTTCTGATTTCTTGACGAGTTATGTTTCGTAACATAACAGAGAATTGAAGCCTTTGAAATGTATATATATATATATATATATATATATATATATATATATATATATATATATATATATATATATATATATATATATATACACGTATTTATATATATAAAAGTAAAGTACCCCCGTCACGCCAAGTGGCGGCGTATAGGGAATATGGTGTTAGTGACCATACATTTTACAGACCTTCGGCACATGCTTTTTGGGGTAATGTGGTCGGTATTACGCCCGTGCCGCTTTACTTTCCCAGAAAAAAATCCGGTACCCGTTTAAGGCTGGGTGAACCCTGAAGCCGTCGGTTGGGATCGAACCCTACCCCTTGTCCTTTGTAGTCCAGTTCACTAACCACTGAGCTATCGCGGCTCCTGGATATATAGAAGAATATGTAGAATTGGATGGAAGGAAAAGAAAACAAACGATGAAGTCTTAAAACAACTAAAAATGAAAAGAGAACTACTAAACACAATTCAAACAAATCAAATGCAATTTTTGGGCCATGTTAAAAGACACAACAGCCTACTAAAGTAATCCTGGAGAGTAAAATACAAGGTAAAAGAGGCAGAGGCAGACCAAGACTAACATGGACGAGTAGCATCATAAGATGGACAAACGAGGCTATGACAACCTGCACCATCAAAGCAAGAATCAGAGAAAAATGGCGCTCCTTGGTAGCCAACCTTCGTTGCGGAGATGGCACTCGATGATGATGATGATGTATGTTTCGTTTAACCTTAGACTGCTTTCTATATTGTGCACACCTGCCATTATAAATAATGTAGTTAAAACTGACTAAGGAAGCGAATCATGGACAGTAGACAAACAAATGAAAAGACGGTTAGAGGCCACAGATATGGGATTTCTCAGAAGAATGTTGAAAGTTTCCTGGACAGCTAAAAAGACCAATGAGGAAATTCTCAAAGAGGCCAACACAAAAAGGCAGCTCCTAAAAACATCAGAAAGAAACAATCAACATTTTTCGGGCACATCATGAGAAGAGGAAAGTTGGAATACCTGGTTACAACGGGCAAAATACAAGGAAAGAGAGATCGCGGACGACAAAGAGAGAAACTACTAGATAGCTTGGTGTCATAGCATGGAAAACAGCCAACAGCAGAACTGATACGATGCTCTTTAGATAGAAGATTGTGGCAGGACATGATCGCCTACGCCAAGCGGTATGGCACATGATGATGATGAGTTAAAACTGAAGTATTAGTACATTTAGTTACAAATGCATTGTAATGTTTTCAAATAATAGGTTGGGTAAATTGTTTCCAACGACTATATGGATTAGACAGGAATGCCTGCTGATCCTAATGTTTAATTTAAGATGACATGCGACCTCGAAGATCAAGATGGGACCGTCTACATCTAGGACAGAACAGTTACAACCTAACCTTGTAGATGATATAGATGGACTGGCAAGTGATGCATCAGAGCTCGAAGACCTAGTTGAGCGACTAGATAAGACATCAATAACACATAGTTTGATATAGAATAGATATGAAAACTAATCAAACCAAACTGGGGACACACAAGATCCGCAATAAACAGAGAGGTTTTTGAAACAATCAGCCAGTTAAATAAGTGGATGAATTCATATAGCCATGATGTCTGGTGATAGGCGATAATTCTCAAGCAGTAGAAATAGACTTAAGATACACAGTTTGTCAAATCATCGAAAACTACCACCACTGCTGTCCAAAAAGGAAATAACATTAGCAGGAGAACGGGCACTCTACAAAACAATCTTCGCCCCAAAGTTGTGCTGCCAATGCTAGACCCGGACTCTGGCCGCAAAATAAAAATCAGAGAGATACGAACGGAACTAAGAACTGAGAAAAAATCAGAGAGATACGATCAGGAACTAAGAACTGAGGAAAAAAATCGGAGAGATACGATCAGAAACTAAGTACTGAGGAAAAAATCAGAGAGATACGATCAGAAACTAACAACTGAGAAGAAAAATCATAGAGATACGATCAGGAGCTAAGAACTGAGGAAAAAATCAGTGAGATACGATCAGAAACTAAGAACTGAGGAAAAAATCAGAGAGATACGATCAGAAACTAAGATTTGAGGGAAAAAAATCAGAGAGATACGATATGATTAGAAACTAAGAACTGAGGAAAAAATCAGAGATACGATCAGAAACTAAGATTTGAGGAACAAATCAGAGCAATACGATATGATTCGAAACTAAGAACTGAGGAAAACATCAGAGAGATACGATCATAAACTAAGAACTGAGTTAAAAATAAGAGAGATACGATCAGAAACTAAGAACTGAGAAAAAAATCAGAGAGATACGATCAGAAACTAAGATTTGAGGAACAAACCAGAGCAATACGATATGATTCGAAACTAAGAACTGAGGAAAAAATCAGAGAGATACGATCATAAACTAAGAACTGAGTTAAAAATCAGAGAGATACAATCAGAAACTAAGAACTGAGGAGAAAATCAGAGAGATACGATCAGAAAGGAAGAACTGAGAGAAAATCAGTGAGATACGATCAGAAACTAAGAACTGAGAGAAAATCAGAGAGATACGATCAGAAAGGAAGAACTGAGAAAAAATCAGAGAGATATGATCAGAAATGAAGAACTGAGAGAAAATCAGAGAGATACGATCAGAAAAGAAGAACTGAGAGAAAATCAGAGAGATACGATCAGAAAGGAGGAACTGAGAGAAAATCAGAGAGATACGATCAGAAAGGAAGAACTGAGAGAAAATCAGTGAGATACGATCAGAAACTAAGAACTGAGAGAAAATCAGAGAGATACGATCAGAAACGAAGAACTGAGAGAGAATCAGAGAGATACGATCAGAAACGAAGAACTGAGAGAAAATCAGAGAGATACGATCAGAAACGAAGAACTGAGAGAAAATCAGAGAGATACGATCAGAAACGAAGAACTGAGAGAAAATCAGAGAGATACGATCAGAAAGGAAGAACTGAGAGAAAATCAGTGAGATACGATCAGAAACTAAGAACTGAGAGAAAATCAGAGAGATACGATCAGAAACGAAGAACTGAGAGAAAATCAGAGAGATACGATCAGAAACGAAGAACTGAGAGAAAATCAGAGAGATACGATCAGAAACTAAGAACTGAGAGAGAATCAGAGAGATACGATCAGAAACTAAGAACTGAGAGAAAATCAGAGAGATACGATCAGAAACTAAGAACTGAGAGAAAATCAGAGAGATACGATCAGAAACTAAGAACTACGAAGAACTAAAAAAAAGCTATGAATAATTTCCATCATAGAATGCATAAACATCCGATAATACTCCACGTGATAGCCAGAACGACCAACAAAGGAAGCCTTTAATAAACGTTACGAGAACACCAGACTCAGGGATCGACTACAAAAAAAGAATTAATGGAATAATAGAAACACTATGAAACATAGTAGCAGGAGAAGGCAACAGAAGAGCAAAAAACTCAACGCTGAAAGAGAAATGAAGCAGGAAAGATAATGAAGACAAAGAACCAGTTAAATTATCTGTAATATTTTCTGATAGCATGTGAAGTAATGTAATGTTAAACAATGCACCGCTTGTTTGATGATTGTTTCCAAGCTCAATAGTAAAGGATGTATCAATCCCTGACAGTTTCCTTCCAGATAACATTTCTTATGCCAAAGTCGTGAAGGAACAAATGGTTTAGTTATTTGCATTTTTGGTGACCTCACATTTTCTATAACGCGCCCCCGATAACTAAGGGAGACCACGGTAACGATATGTTGGGAGGCTTATTTCAAGAATATGCATTGTAGGAAGTCTCGAAACTTTCAGGAAAGATCAACTGACATTTCTCTATTTCAACTTGCAGAGTGACACAATGACTAACCCTTTAATTGTGGAATTATTTTTGTTCGCTTTATTATTATTATTATTTTTTTTGGGTATAATTACCAAAGATGAACTTGATTAAAAATGAAGTTACTTTCTGAGATTAAAGAATGGAATAAATGAAATCACTGCATGACAATAATGTTTCATATTAACTTTTAGGGAGCCTTGTTCACTGAGTGATTAGTGTGCTTACTTACTGGTCAGAAGTTTCTTTTTTTCTGACCAAGGCACCGTGGCTCACCCAGCCTCTAAAAATGGGTACCAGTTATTTTTCTGGGAAGTAAAGGTGGCCTGGCACAATACTGAACATATAACCCAAAAATGTGCCGTTGTCAAGGAAAAACATGGTCACTAACATATTACCCACACGTCTAGCAAAGCGTGTAACTTTACTTTATTTTACAAGAAAATTATTTGGACATAGAACATGTGAATCGTCAGGATCTTTGGCTCGGAGTTGAAGAGTTAATGAGGGTGCAATTAGGAGTCAATAATGGCATAGATAGAGTAGAAGAATCAGAAGAGTATATAATTAGCAAGATGCAAATCAAGATGCAAATTTTGCATCATTTGACGAAAAGAGCTTTTTTGCGTGCGGCTTGAACGCAGAGAATGATTTGAAAAATATTTTAATTGGTAATCGATACTTGCCGAAATCTAATGACATCTCCCCAGAGTTCACCTCTCCCGAGAGTTCACCTCTCCCGAGAGTTCACCTCTCCCCAGAGTTCACCTCTCCCCAGAGTTCACCTCTCCCCAGAGTTCACCTCTCCCCAGAGTTCACCTCTCCCCAGAGTTCACCTCTCCCCAGAGTTCACCTCTCCCCAGAGTTCACCTCTCCCAGAGTTCACCTCTCCCCAGAGTTCACCTCTCCCCAAAGTTCACCTCTCCCCAGAGTTCACCTCTCCCCAGAGTTCACCTCTCCCCAGAGTTCACCTCTCCCGAGAGTTCACCTCTCCCCAGAGTTCACCTCTTCCGAGAGTTCAACTCTCCCCAGAGTTCACCCTCCCCAGAGTTCACCTCTCCCCAGAGTTCACCTCTCCCCAGAGTTCACCTCTCCCCAGAGTTCACCTCTCTCCAGAGTTCACCTCTCTCCAGAGTTCACCTCTCCCCAGAGTTCACCTCTCCCGAGAGTTCACCTCTCCCCAGAGTTCACCCTCCCCAGAGTTCACCCTCCCCAGAGTTCACCTCTCCCGAGAGTTCACCTCTCCCCAGAGTTCACCTCTCCCCAGAGTTCACCTCTCCCCAGAGTTCACCTCTCCCGAGAGTTCACGACTTGCGCCTCAACGATGTACACAACTAAAGCTACACAAGTTTGTTGACTTTCTCACATTCTTCTTTGTCTTGTTGACTAAAGTACCAGTCACTCAACTCTTGAGATTCTAGGACTCGTAATTCTCATGTTGAAATGAGGTGCAACAAATTTATAAAATTCTTCAATTAATCCCTTTCGTGTGATTGTTTAATGGAAACAAACCATTGATCAATAAAGGCTTATTTCGGAGATATCGAGAAGAGTGTTTAGTGAACTTGCAAATTAGTGGACATTCTGCCACTAACTAATCATTACATACAGGAAAACACTTTATATCATCTCTTGAAAAAAAATAGCACTTATGGGTTACCCTGGAATGTCTTTGTTGTTGAAACTGACACCAACTTCTCCCATTTCAACAAAACTACCCTTTCCTCCCTAATCCTTCCAATCAAAGAGGGTGAATTTGTTCTCCCTTTGAGAATCACTAATCTTCTGAACTATTTCATTGCCGTTACATTCTTTTCTTGCAGGCATGTTTTGGTTATACCCATTAGGGTACATGACCTTCATAAAGAAGGTTGATATTCCTAGCATGTCGATGTACCTCTCTTTCTTGAGGATACAAGTCAAAATACAACAGGATACATCTCTTGGTGACATCTTCTTACAGGGATGGAATTTCTTGGTATGTTTCGATCTCTGGTAAAAAGGCGCTACAGACTGTAGTCTAATTATTTAATTGAGTAGGATTAGATCAAACACAACGTTAATTTCATAAATAATCTCATTGTTCCAGAACAAAGTTTGGTGCTTCTGGTGCTAGTTTATGCGCAGCAGTCTCTGTGAGCAATGGAGACGGAACACTGCCGGTTTTCAGCAATTTATGATCTGTAACTCCCGATTGAAGAAATCGTTTGATACCGCTGGGCTTCCCCTCTCGATTCTTCCTGCGCTATGTTTGTTTCCTGCGTTCTTGATCGTCCCAGCCTGACCAATTTGGGACAGACGCCGATGGTTCTTTATGCCCACAGTTCTTGGTCTCCCACAATTTTCTTTTTCCTCGAAATTTCAATAAACTCGCAACTCTGTAGGCAGTCAACTCAGAAATGCTCACGTTTTAGAAATGTTAGAAAACGTTTGGTTTCCTTCACTCCGAACGCTGTGAAATTAATACACGCTTAGACTTTTCATCCATTTTCTGCTAACTAGCATTTGAAACTGTTGTCTGCTCTTTTATCAAGGGATTTTAAGATATTACTTTTTACTTTAGGGTGAACATATACATTTTAATCCAGCATTTCTTTTAGCTTCACATGATAACAATTGTTTGTATAATAATGTATCTACTGTACAGGAAATAAAGAAATAGTGAACAGAAATTGTGGAGAGATTAGTGGGACAAATGAATCATCTTGTGTTTTTTTTTATATCATGTTCAATAACTGGCATCTTAATTGAATGGCATGTTCCCAAGTCACCCACGTTTTCTTTTCAGCAAGTATTTGTTTATTTTGACCTTGATGTTCATGCTTTTGACATTTTAGATAAAACACTTTGACGGAATACAAAAACGTTCAATAAACGTTAACCACTTCCGCCTGGCAAGTTGGCGGTCATTCAAAACGTGTTGTATGTCATTGGTCATCATGTCTGTCCGTTTCTCCTTGTCAGGTTTGTCTGATTAGATCTACCGACTTTTGACTACAGTAGTATCTTGATAGTCATAGATCTGCGGTCTTTTATTTCTCTATACAACCGAGTAGTCGTAGATCTATCGTATTTTGAATGCTTAACATTGCTTCCTTGTTTACTGTGATAACTAAGTGTTCCAACTTCTTATGCACACGAAGAAAGAATGAAGGAAAAGCCAGATGATCAAATAGAACAAGGTACTTCCTAAACAAATGAGTAATGATATTTCCTATGGAACAGTGGTTTTTAAACAAAAGTGTATTTCTTGAAGAAACTAAACACCATAACCCACGGAGAATCTGAAATAAAAAAATAGTCATCATCATTAAATAAACACCAAGGTTGTTGCGTAGGAAGAATATTTGGTGTGCATTTATTCTTATCTGCGAAACTAGTGACGTCATACAGCACATTCTGAGGTTCCGCAAAAGAGATTGTGAGAAACGTTGAAGTGCTTAATTGTTCTGGATTTTCAATCTTCCATCAAGTTACATAATGTAAGATAGCTGGGCTAATTTTGCCGGATGAAGGATTGACAATAACTAACCCTGACAAGATCTTCACACTTGCAATAAATCAATGCTCTCGAGAATGTCAGGGCGTCACCATGTCTATTAATAACATGTTGTAATCTAAATATAGATTTTTTTACAAATACGTTCCGCATCCATTCTATTATAAGTAGGCAATCATGGCGTCCATCTCACGCCTATTTGATTATGAACCATCTCCCAACATAACATCTTTCTATGTTTCATCGTTAAAGAGGATAATAATCGACTTATTGACAATGCATCCCCATTTAGCGTTAATAATTTGATGACTTCAGTGCACCGACTTTAGATTTTAGGCGTAATCAGCATCTTGTGGCTTGTCCTGACAAATAACTGATATTAAAGGAAGTCGGAAGAGAAGGTGAACGCAGTAGATTTTAGTAATCGCCCATTTCGTGTCTGCTCACCCGAAATGCCTCCTTCATTTCCGATTTAATCGGTTCAGTCACCAGAAATTGTTGTTGCCGAGTGTGCCTTTAACTGTTTGTTTTCAAATGTCTAAAAGTGATGTTTCCGTTCAAACGTTTGGAATGTGTCAACGTTTGTGCCTGAATATAGCTTCAATTGTCTCCGAACATTTCTGGGTAGGTGGCCGAGCACATACTCGCATGCTCAGACGCCGATTAAAGTCTCGTACTTTATCTTTATCATTCAATTCTTTATTTTTCCCTTATTTTAAAAATTGGAATTTTTTTTATATGAACACACTTTCTGGCATCACTAGAAAAGACAAACATTTACTGCAGGTTTTTGTTTTGTTTTTAAAGTAATCAATTACTTCATAGAGTCTAGTAATTATTAGAGATGTTGAGCATATTTTTACAGCTCTGTGTACAGTGTAAGAACTTAGAGATTACAGTATTCTAATTGTGTACCACTAAATTTGGTTTTCAGCATTGGGGAGTACATTGTTGCGGTCATTTGCTTTTTTTGCCTATCTCTTATTCTTCCTTCTCCGAGGTTTATGAGCATTCTATATTCATCTTTGATGACATCCTCCATGTCTGTTGTTGACAAATCGTTTGTTGATACGTGTGGAATATTCTTAGTTGTTTCTGTCTTATCTATCTATTGTCCTTTCACGCCGAAGACGGCACATAGGGTAGAACCACAATCTCAAAAACAGGAACCTTGCGTGCCAAAATGGCACATATTGCAGAGATCACTGCTTCTAAAATCTATGGCTCTGTTTCCATAACAATACTTTTTACAATGATAGCTTGTCAAGCATTCGATAAACCTCCTTAGTCGCCTCTTACGACATGCCTGGAAGGTCACAATGTCACTATTCTGTCTTATGGCGTGGCTAAATTATTTAATATCGTGTCAATTCTGCTTTTCTTTCCTTCTAATTTTGTCAAATCTAATTCCCATAATGCGACTGACATTTTCCATTTAGCTGAAGTTTATCTTACTGATTGTTCGAGATACAGGTTACGTCAGAACATGTAAAAATAAATGAATATTGAACTAAAATTATAAGCATTATACTTCAAATTCAGCTGGACTTTAAATATGCAAAGAATAGATTTACCAATTATGTTCTTTCAAGAAGCCTTCATAAATGAATGCATATTACCTTAAAAAAAAAAAGTAAAGTACCCCCGTCACGCCAAGTGGCGTGTAGGGAAATATGGTGTTAGTGACCCTATATTTTACAGACCTTCAGCTCATGATTTTTGGGGTAATGTGGTCGGTATTACGCCCGTGCTGATTTACTTTCCCAGAAAAAAAATCCGGTACCTATTTAAGGCTGGGTGAACCCGGAAGCCGTCGGTTGGGATCGAACCCTACCCCTTGTCCTTTGTAGTCCAGTTCACTAACCACTGAACTATCGCGGCTCCCTGCATATTACCTTAGGTACAATTAATTTGTATAGGAACATTTATTATTCTCTATCACATGTTGAAAGAAAATGTCTCGTGTTGAGCAAAATTATCTTAGTAACTGCAATACAAGTAATTTATTATTTTTTTTTCTTTCGCCAACTTTTTACCTCTGACATAGTCCCTAGAGACTAGGAACTGAATTATGTGTGTTAATCCATTTTTCCCTGGCAGCCGTGTGCACAGGCAGATAACTCCGACTTCGGAGGTACTCATATTTTTTCCGTCGATGAGTAATTGACGTTTCAAGCCGGGCCTCGCTGCTGAGACCAGGGGTGGTTGCCGCAGAGAGAAATCATAAATAAAAATTCTAACCGGTGTAGCCGGGGTTTGAACCCACGACCTCTCTGTCTCGATGCCGGCATCTTGTCTCGAGACCAACCAGCCCCCTAAAAGTAGATAATAGCCATGTTATGACGGTTCAAAAAGTCGTAATAATTTTGAAAACTTAATACGTGTTTGTATGACAATCTTCTCAGCAAGAATTAAAAAAAAGACAAACATCTCACAATTACAAAACAGTATATCTATAAAAAAAAATAGCACAAAATAGTGTTAATACTAACATAGATTAAATCTAATTATTGAAGTAAAGAATATCATTTAAGTTATATTTTTTTGGGAACTTGAGAATAGAAATAGTTGTGACGCCGCGATAGCTCAGTGATTAGTGAACGGGACTACTAAGGACAAGAGGTTGGGTTCGATCCTGATCAGCTTCCAGGTTTATCCACTCTTAAATGGGTAACGATTTTTTTGAAAAATGGAGAAAAAAACGGCACGGACGTAATACTGACCAAATTGCTCCAAAAATGTAACGAATATAAATATATGCAAGAACACCATGTTTTCGATATGCCACCTGACGTCTCGGGGATCTTTTCTTTTCTATTTTTATGGAAATAAAGTGATCAATGCAGCAGTAACAACTTTAGAATGCCCAGATGACATTCTAATGAAAAATCATGATGATATTACCATTCATCTGATGGTATTCTTACTCATCCATTTTTACAAATATACCAGTAAATTCATGAAAAAAAAAACCTAGTGTAAAATGTCCAGATATTATTTTTTTCAGAAGTTAACTTTCTACTCCGCAACCATATTCATCATTTTGAAGTATCTCAAAATAACAGCAGTTTGAAGTATCTCAAAATAACAGCAGTCAGACTTCCAATAGTTTAAAAAAAAAAAAAAAACTATCTTTAAATGTGGAGAGATCCATGAGCTATCAACAAACCAATTCTTTAAAGGTGGAGAGATCCATGAGCTATCAACAAACCAATTCTTTAAAGGTGGAGAGATCCATGAGCTATCAACAAACTAATAAATCGCGTACTCTGAATGCATAACAACTTCAGATCGGGGAGCGACAAATATATAAACAAAGGAATAAAGATGTTTTAGCATACGGTGACGTGTAGATGTGACGTCACGAACACTTCACACAGACCATATCATTAACGGTTGAATGCGGTCAGAGCTCTTTCTCATAGCCATTATCTTCCGCAAATTTGTGTGCCATACAAACATTCCTGTTGCTAGTTGGAGGGTTTCCTTGAAGTATTGAATCCAGGATTACTGGTCTGTACCTCCCAACACAATCAAAACGCAAGCCCGTGTACTTTTATTTTCAGTTAAAGCGTGATAAATCATCTCCAGATAGCATCTCTTTTCGATGATGTCCAGCCGTCACTTTCAAACTAAACACGACGTGCTCTGTTGTCATCACTCACTTCAACCTCCTCACAGTATCCTCCCCCATCTCTACATCAACCAACTCCCACACCTAAAGAAACATCTAACGCCAGGTCTGCTGGACATAGCCTGATCGATACTTAAGACTACATCCGGTAGAAAATGTCTGAAGCCGGAAAGTTGCCTGGGGCAAAGTACAAAGCAATAATTATCGTATCTCATTTGTGGTGTTTTGTTTCTGCGCATTTCATGAGATATCAACAGGATATGTTTACATTGTGAGCAGTTTTTAATTATTTTTGCTCGAACCATCTTTTTGTTATTCTCACAACTTCAAAATAAATGTGTATTTGTATTATGGTCTCCTTGGCTATAATTATGTATCCTTTCTCAAGTTCGCCGAAGATTTTTTTTTTTCGTTGCGCAAGCGTTTACCTCTGACGAAGTCCCTAGAGAGTAGGAACTGAATTTTGCGTGTTAATCCATTTGTTCCTGGCAGCCGTGTGCACAGGGGTCCCTCGCCGCACAGGCAGATAACTCCGACTTCGGAGGTACTCATATTTTTTCCGTCGATGAGTAATTGACGTTTCAAGCCGGGTCTCACTGCTGAGACCATGGATGTTTGCCGCAGAGAGAAATCATAAATAATAATCCCAACCGGTGTAGCCGAGATTTGAACCCACAACCGAATATAACATAATTTGTTCACGTTTCAGCTGTACCCCGTACTGGCCACCTGTTGGAGGAAAACCTTTCCAAAAGTTGCCACATTGTCTGACAGCTAATGAAATAGTTAACTTCCTCAATATCACATTTCTTGTTTTGTGTTTCTGAAAATGACATTTGTCGCAATGTGTCGACAATTACAATGAAACAGTGATATATACAGATATCAGACTGGCACATGTGACTTATATTTTATATTTATTTGGCCTTGTTTATTTTCTACTCTAGGTCCCTGCTATCTTAGGCTATATATGTTTACGTAGGTAAGTAGGTGTAAATAGGTTTAAGTAGGAGTAAGTTAAAGTACGTGTAAGTAGGTGTAAATAGATTTAAGTAGGAGTAAGTTAAAGTACGTGAAAGTAGGTGTAAATAGATTTAAGTAGGAGTAAGTTAAAGTACGTGTAAGTAGGTGTAAATAGGTTTAAGTAGGAGTAAGTTAAAGTACGTGTAAGTAGGTGTAAATAGGTTTAAGTAGGAGTAAGTTAAAGTACGTGTAAGGAGGTGTAAATAGGTTTAAGTAGGAGTAAGTTAAAGTACGTGTAAGTAGGTGTAAATAGGTTTAAGTAGGAGTAAGTTAAAGTACGTGTAAGTAGGTGTAAATAGGTTTAAGTAGGAGTAAGTTAAAGTACGTGTAAGTAGGTGTAAATAGGTTTAAGTAGGAGTAAGGTAAAGTACGTGTAAGGAGGTGAACGTAGATGTAAAAAAAAAATTAAAAGTAAATGTCCCCGTCACGCCAAATAGCGTATAAGGAATATGGTGTTAGTGATAATAAATTTTACGCACTTTCGGCACATGATTTTTGGAGTAATGTGGTCGGTATTACGCCAGTGCCGCTTTACTTTCCCAGAAAAAAATCCGGTACCCATTAGAGGCTGGGTGAACCCGGAAGCCGTGGGTTGGGATAGAACCCTACCTCTAAGTAGATGTAAGGAGGAGTAACAATTGCAGTAGAATCTTGGTCAACCCTAAAACCAGCAACTGATTCTTCATGCATGGAATAGCCCTGCATTCCTGGTTACTTTGCTGATAAGAGTTTTCTGTCATTGGTTGTGTATGTTAGAAGATTCCTTCAGTGTAGGTCCAGTAGGTATGACAGTGTAGAAAAGGTGATTCAGTTTCAATATTTTGGTTGCAGTTTTAACATTTTGGTTCATGCAAAAGGCTTAGTCTGTTTTGGTGTTGAGTTACGGGGTCATGTCCTGGTCTCGTTTAGAAAATCAGATTTTAATCTCACCTCTTGAACGGTTCCTTTGTTGTTTGGTTTCTCTACAGTGAGCAGTCTGTTTTCACAGCCATCTACGAGTTCAGCCTTCCTTATCAACAGTTTATTCTTAAAATCTGTTTGCGTGTGTTTAAACTAGCGTGTGTTTAAACTAGCGTGTGTTTAAACTAGCGTGTGTTGATGGCTAAGGAAGTGTTGCTTCTAGTTAAGTTGCTTTTTCATGTCTACGATTCCAACATTGCTTGTTGAACAACCTCTATTCCGTAGGAAGTGGGCAGCTGGTTCGATATTTAATTATAGTGGAGACAACAGATGGCATTTCATATTATATTGCTTGCAGAACTGATTATTATTCTATGGAAACGTCTGGTGAGACACGTCATATTCAGAATGAATAAATATTATACTAAGAGCATTTTCTATTGTTATATTTTCAGTGTAATTGAAACAGAAGCGATACAACACCCAATATATTCGTTGGAATGTGGCGGTTTTGTTTTTTAATTAACTCTTTCCATACGAAAGTTTATTTTATCGATACAACGTAAGAGATTTCAGAGACAAAATTGTTCATGGTTTTAAATATCAATATAAATATTTATATTTATCTAACATATAACATATGCATTTTTAGATATTGAACAAGGAATTAGATTTCACCAATACCAAGATGATACAAGACATATAAAAAGAATATAGTTTGATGACGGTTCACACCAATCAAATTGAGAGTGGCGCACTATGCAGTGAAACGTACGCGACCGAAATCAACGTGGCGAACAGTGCGGCGAAACGTATGGAAAGGGTTAAAGGATGATGAAGATTCCTAGGCCGTTGATGAAAAAAAACCTGTTAAAGTTCGGGGTGAGCAATCTTTTATTGTCTCTGAGTCCCTACTTTGATCTCAAAATATGTGTCCTTGCAAGTCAATAACTTGTTAATATCAAATGGTGTTGAGGAACATTCTAACATTGTTTGTTGTGCAGCATTTTTAAAACGCTGACAGTAAATAGTATTATTAGCGGCAGTGTAGCTGAAGAAATTAACAAGGGATTTCTACTGCTCTCCAAGTCTTACCCAAAAAATCCTTCTTGGAGGTTACTCCTATAGTTTCTTTTTTATCTGGAAAGCTTTGATTTACCGGTAAAGTCCGTTTACCAGTTGTCCTTGTGTTTATGACTTAAGATTAAGCCATTAAAATGTTGAGTCATGTGAACTAAAAACACTAACTAAGCTGAGGACTCGTTAATTCTTTGACCCGACTACCCGTTATGACCATGACAAGCCCGACTTACAGTACTTAAATCAAACATTTTTTTCGGCATTTCTCCCACGACATAACCAAGGTACTTCACAATAGTAAAGCAAGTTGCTATTCTCAGAATCTACGTCACGAAGGAATTCTTGGAATTAACGATGGCTGTGCCCACTTGTTCTTATGAAGATACCACGACAAACATGACGTCAGCACATTTAAACTCCTTGGTTCACATATTTTCTGGTTGAATAATACAATGTAGGAATGAAACATCAAGATGACCTAATTCGAAATCTAATAATTGGAATTCTATTTTGCCAACCAGGCCTGGCTTTTGGCAAGTCATTGCATGTGCTCCATCTGGTGTTACTCCACAAAGCCTGTCCCAATTTAATTCAAAATATTGAAGAGCGAGCTTCAGGCTTTGAAACTTTGAAAATGTCCTTCTCTGTTGTGTCTTTAAGTGGTGGTAATGCTAATATGTCCTTCTCTGTTGTGTCTTTAAGTGGTTGTATTGCTAATATGTCCTTCTCTGTTGTGTCTTTAAGTGGTTGTATTGCTAATATGTCCTTCTCTGTTGTGTCTTTAAGTGGTTGTAATGCTAATATGTCCTTCTCTGTTGTGTCTTTAAGTGGTTGTAATGCTAATATGTCCTTCTCTGTTGTGTCTTTAAGTGGTTGTAACGCTAATATGTCCTTCTCTGTTGTGTGTCTAAGTGGTTGTAACGCTAATATGTCCTTCTCTGTTGTGTCTTTAAGTGGTTGTAACGCTAATATGTCCTTCTCTGTTGTGTGTCTAAGTGGTTGTAACGCTAATATGTCCTTCTCTGTTGTGTCTTTAAGTGGTTGTAACGCTAATATGTCCTTCTCTGTTGTGTCTTTAAGTGGTTGTAACGCTAATATGTCCTTCTCTGTTGTGTCTTTAAGTGGTTGTAACGCTAATATGTCCTTCTCTGTTGTGTGTCTAAGTGGTTGTAACGCTAATATGTCCTTCTCTGTTGTGTCTTTAAGTGGTTGTAACGCTAATATGTCCTTCTCTGTTGTGTGTCTAAGTGGTTGTAACGCTAATATGTCCTTCTCTGTTGTGTCTTTAAGTGGTTGTAACGCTAATATGTCCTTCTCTGTTGTGTCTTTAAGTGGTTGTAACGCTAATATGTCCTTCTCTGTTGTGTCTTTAAGTGGTTGTAACGCTAATATGTCCTTCTCTGTTGTGTCTTTAAGTGGTTGTAACGCTAATATGTCCTTCTCTGTTGTGTCTTTAAGTGGTTGTAACGCTAATATGTCCTTCTCTGTTGTGTGTCTAAGTGGTTGTAACGCTAATATGTCCTTCTCTGTTGTGTCTTTAAGTGGTTGTAACGCTAATATGTCCTTCTCTGTTGTGTCTTTAAGTGGTTGTAACGCTAATATGTCCTTCTCTGTTGTGTCTTTAAGTGGTTGTAACGCTAATATGTCCTTCTCTGTTGTGTCTTTAAGTGGTTGTAACGCTAATATGTCCTTCGTAATGTTAATATGAATGCCTCCAATATAGATAGCTAATTGCACTGTGTATGTCGTATCACGTGACTTATTTAATGCGAAGGTGAATGTTACGAACTCTAACGAACGCTCTTTATAGTTATTAACATCATTGCGTCATCTATGCGTCTTCCGACATTCCGGCGTGATAAACTTATTTGGTGAAATAATAACTCTTATCAGAACAAAGCACTTTAGCAGCTACTTCGAAACACTATTTCACGGATTCTCCATCGGAATATGGTTTCAAACTCGTCTTTCTTTTTTCAATAATAATATAGCTCACACTAACAGGCATTCTCTAAACACTTAATTACATTGTAAAAAACATTGTTTACCATCCAATGAGTTCTTTAAAATACCATTTCGTCCTACCTAACTTGTCCTTCCAGTTAACTGTGATTTTAATGTTTCGATGGGAAGTGACGTCTCAAGATGTGTTCTTTATGAGCAGACAATTTTTCATTACAATATTAAACACAAGGGTTTATCGCGATATATAATAACAAAAAAACCCTAAGTCTATCTTTCCTGAAGAAGTACGAAATTCGGTTTCTACCTTTCTCCTTTTGTTTGATAGTGCCATTGTGTATAATTGGGAACAACTGGTTTTCAGTTTTATGTGGAAGTAGTTGCTTGCTGAGGGTTGAGAAAAGTCGGTGCATACTGTGCGAGTAGTTGCTTGCTGAGGGTTGAGAGAATTCAGTGATTACTGTGCGAGTAGTTGCTTGCTGAGGGTTGAGAGAATTCAGTGATTACTGTGCGAGTAGTTGCTTGCTGAGGGTTGAGAGAATTCAGTGCATATTGTGCGAGTAGTTGCTTGCTGAGGGTTGAGAGAATTCAGTGATTACTGTGCGAGTAGTTGCTTGCTGAGGGTTGAGAGAAGTCGCTGCATACTGTGCGAGTAGTTGCTTGCTGAGGGTTGAGAGAAGTCAATGCATACTGTGCGAGTAGTTGCTTGCTGGGGGATGAGAGAATTCAGTGCATATTGTGCGAGTAGTTGCTTGCTGAGGGTTGAGAGAATTCAGTGATTACTGTGCGAGTAGTTGCTTGCTGAGGGTTGAGAGAATTCAGTGATTACTGTGCGAGTAGTTGCTTGCTGAGGGTTGAGAGAAGTGAGTGCATACTGTGCGAGTAGTTGCTTGCTGCGGGATGAGAGAATTCAGTGCATACTGTGCGAGTAGTTGCTTGCTGAGGTTGAGAGAATTCAGTGCTTAATGTGCGAGTAGTTGCTTACTGGGGTTGAGAGAATTCAATGCATACTGTGCGAGTAGTTGCTTGCTGGGGGATGAGAGAATTCAGTGCATACTGTGCGAGTAGTTGCTTGCTGGGGGTTCAGAGAAATCAGTGCATACTGTGCGAGTAGTTGTTTGCTGGGGGTTGAGAGAATTCAGTGCATACTGTGCGAGTAGTTGTTTCTGGGGGTTTAGAGAATTCAGTGCCTACTGTGCGAGTAGTTGCTTGCTGGGGGTTCAGAGAATTCAGTGCATACTGTGCGAGTAGTTGCTTGCTGGGGGTTCAGAGAATTCAAAGCATACTGTGTGAGTAGTTGCTTGCTGGGGGTTGAGAGAATTCAGTGCATACTGTGCGAGTAGTTGTTTCTGGGGGTTTAGAGAATTCAGTGCCTACTGTGCGAGTAGTTGCTTGCTGGGGGTTCAGAGAATTCAATGCATACTGTGTGAGTAGTTGCTTGCTGGGGGTTCAGAGAATTCAATGCATACTGTGTGAGTAGTTGCTTGCTGGGGGTTCAGAGAATTCAATGCATACTGTGCGAGTAGTTGCTTGCTGGGGGTTGAGAGAAGTCAGTGCATACTGTGCGAGTAGTTGCTTGCTGAGGGTTGAGAGAATTCAGTGCATACTGTGCGAGTAGTTGCTTGCTGACCGATGAGTACATTTATAACTATTGTTTCTTGAGATTCTTCTGTAGGATGAGATGTTTACTACTGAAGCAGACTGGGTCTCCAAAGAAGTATGTTTGTTTTCAGTTTGTTGTTTCTGCCGCCAGTCCTCGCTCAATTTTCGACTTTTCTCAGTCCAATATATCATTGGGTACTTTTCATATATTTTTTTTTAATTGCTGCACTTCTAAGGTTCGGTTGTTAAGCAGTGGTATTTATTTATATTTTATTTGAGTTTATTATTTTTGTTTTCAATGGCGCGATTGCAAATCTGAGGTTTGATTTCAAACTTTGTCCAATGAATGTACAGTTGTATTTGCGTTTGTTTGTAGCTGGAGAGAGAGAGAGAGAGAGAGAGAGAGAGAGAAATCTATATTTGACTTGACGTAAACTAGATACAGTTGACGCGGGCATGATGGAATTACTTATCAATTATGCCAGATCACTCTATATTCGAGTTGCTGCCTTCTCAAACACAGCCCAAGAAATGGTAATTATTTCCACTTGGTGGAAATAAGCTTTCTATTAGCTTTTGCTTCTTTTAGAACGCCCTCATTGCTCTTACTCTCTCATGTGTCCAGTCTAAGTCTTATTTATACCTTCTCTATCTGGCTGTTGATATGGTATTTCCCACCTCAGGGAGACTTATCTTAGAATGAACAGAACATTCTTTTCAGATTGAGTTTAACTAGTACAGTGTTTCATTTCATAACTAAATATGATCTACACCAGTAGAGAAGCTTTTAGTGATTACAGAGAAGCTCGATTAGTTTAATCATCTGATGCAAAGATTAAACCTCATCCAAATTTGATTTAGCGAAGTAAAAGTAAATGCAACCTTAGACATGAATGTACAGTACAAGTTTGCAAGAGGATGTTATCGTACAGAACTAACTGACCTTTTAACGTCTCAATCTATTTTAAACGAATTCTAAAATAAGTGCATACATGTTAGACATTATGTAGTTAAGTTAGCCCGAGGTAACACAAAGTCATGAAATGGCTGCTCACATTAATAGCCGCCTGCCGGAAAGATCGGAAATGTAACGCCCTCGTCAGGAAATTAGTACAGGATAGTTTCGTCTTTTTTGAAAGAAAATAACCGATCATTTGAATGTGGGATAAACCTTTCAAAATGTCAAAAGGTTGTAATTATTTAAATATATACGACAAAATTATAAATATTCGATGGTTTCCAAAGATCGGTCAGATTAGCTGCAGTGATCGTATAGCTGGTTGAATATGATATAATATGAGGGAAATAATACTGAAGACTGTAACAAAAAAATCAAGACTATACAGACGAACAAATAGAGGCACACTATGAAGATCTAATCACAGTTATGAAGCAAGTGAAATCATCAGACACCTTGATTATAATGGGTGACATGAACGCTAAAGTAGGAAAAGGTAAATATGAGACCATTATAGGAAATCATGGTTTAGGAAAAAGGAATAACAGAGGAGAAAGATTAATACAATTTGTGAAGAAAACAGACTGATAATATGCAACACATGGAAAAGCCCTGAAGACAGGAAGAGGAATCAAATAGATTACATAATGATAAAAGACAGATTCAGGAACAGCGTCAAGAAGCCAAAACCTACCCAAGAGCAGATATTAATTCAGATCACAATCCTGTAATGATAAAAAATGAAAATCAAATTCAAGAAAAACAAACAAAAAACTAACTCAGCAACACCAATAGATATAGCAGCTTTAAACCAGAAAGATGTAAAAGAAACTTATACTGTACAAGTAAATAACACATATAAGAAGCTGCTAGAAGAGGGGATTAAGCAGTACAGAAGAGAATGTGCAAAAAGGCAAAAGAAGACTGGCTCAACCAAAGATGTCTAGAAGTCGAAACTATGGAAAGTAAACAAAACTTAAGAGAGATGCACACAGAAAAAAAGAGAATGAATAATAAAGATAAAAAAACTGCAGGAAAAGGATGTATTGCAAACAAAGAGGGAAGAATGCTAACAGACAACAAAGATATAATAGATAGATGGCAAGAATATATAACAGAATTGTTTCATGACGAAAGGGACAAAAAACCAGACATAAAATGTACATACAACTATAAAATCCTGAAATCTGAAGTAGAAAAAGCTATAAAAAAAACAATGAAAAAGGGAAAGGCAGCAGGACCTGGCAATATACAGATAGAGATGATACAGGCTCTAGAAGATTTTGGCACCGAAGTGATCACAGACATATGCAATGACATATACCATACAGGATACATACCAAACGAACTAAAAACATCAACTTTCATTGCATTGCCTAAAAAGAATGGTGCAGTTGAATGCAGTGATTTCAGAACAATAAACCTAATGAGCCAGGCAATAAAATTTTACTAAAAGTTATACAGGGAAGGATTCAGAATAAAATCAATACTGAATTAGATGAGCAATAATTTGGATTCAGGAAAACAGTGGCACAAAAGAAGCCATATTTAGCACGAGAACATTGATTTAAAAATACACAGAAGTAAACAAACCAATATATCCCTGCTTCATAGACTACACCAAAGTTTTCGATAGAATACACCTCAACCAACTTATAGACTGCCTAAAGGATATAAATCTAGACGACACAGACATACGACTAATATGTAATTTGTACTGGGAGCAAACAGAAATAATAAAATATAACAAGGAGAACTCTACACCCATGGACATACAAAAAGGAGGACGACAAGGATGCATCCTATCACCAAGCTTGTTCAATCTATACACTGAGCAAATCTTTAAAAAACATCTCAGAGATGCCAGGCCTAAACATTAATAAAAGATAACCAATAACCTAAGATATGCTGATGATACTGTTCTACTAGCAGAAAATCATAAAAACCTACAACAATTGCTTAATGTGATAAACATAACAAGCAAAAAATATGGACTAGATATAAATATCAAAAAGACTAAAACTATGATCATAAACAAAGCAAATTATCATACCTACAATTAAATATCAGTTGAGGGAATACATCTGGAGACAATCCAGAGCTACAACTACCTGGGACATACTATAACCAATGATGGAAAATGTAAAATTGAAATAAATAAAAGAATAGGTATGGCGAAAAATAATTTTAATGCCATGAAAAATATACTAACAACAAAACAAATATCAGCAGGGCTAAAACTAAGAATGGCAAAATGTTACATCTTCTCAATATTCCTGTATAGTGAAGAAACATGGACATTAGACAAGAAAACAGAACACAAAATTGAAGCCTTTGAAATGTTGATTTATAGAAGAATAGGTAGAATTGGATGGAAAGAAAAGAAAACAAACGATGAAGTTTCAAAACAACTGAAAATAAAAAGATAACTACTAAATACAATTAAGACAAAATAAATGAAATTTTTGGGGCATGTTTAAAGACACAACAACCTACTAAAAGTAATATTGGAAGGGAAAATACAAGGTAAAAGAGGCAGAGGCAGACCAAGACTAACATGGACAAGTAACATCAAAAAATGGACAAGTCAATCTATGACAGCCTGCACCATCAAAGCAAGAAACAGAGTAGAATGGCGATCCATGGTAACCAACCTTCGTTGCGGAGAAGGCACTCGATGATGATGATGAATACTGAAGATGCATGTGTGTGTGTCTTTATGTATATATACATACTGTATATATAACATTATCGGATATTTCTGGGGTCTGGCTGGAGGGGATGAGCTAAAGACTGTAGACAGTTACGCATCAGGTGCAGGTTGTAAGAGTTCTGTTTTAACGCTCTAGAAAAAAAAAGTCAGCTTTCAGTCTTACTGGCAATTGAACTTGTGCATAATTGATTGAGAAATAATGGATGAATGATTAAAATGTTGGTTAATTCACCTGACTTCCCACCAAACCACTTTCTTCCAGTGTCTTTTACATTTTATTCCTTATTTCCTCTGTCATTTCTTTCCTTATTTTTTTTCTTTCGTTACAATATATGCCAGTTGTTTCTTTCTCATAAAATGACAATTGTTTCTTCGTGATGTTAAAAATAATGTTTTCCTTCGGCCTCGTTTACTAACGTTTAGATCATTCTCTTTTGTTGTCATTGGTATTCTCAGTATTCTTTATTAACACTGGATTTCAGTGGCCTGCAACGATTTTCTTGTCTGTTGATGTTAATCGGGCTCTATATTTTATATTACATTTCACAAAAATGATCTGCGCATTTTACATATTCTTTGAAGCACAGTGTGGGCTATTGTACACATCACCTCAGTTATACGTCTACCACCTAAATTCAACATTGTTCATAGGTATTTGAATTCATTACTTGTTTTAGTACTGTTCAATTTACTTTAATGGTGCATTTATAAAATGTATTTTCTCTGGTGCAACCAAGACTTCTGTCTTTTTGCTTTGGGGTTAATGATTTGTACATTCCATCACAATGTCTATAATGTTCTGTAAATCATGTTCACCGTTTGTTATTAAGACTGTGTTATCAGCATACCTCAGGTTGTTTATCTTGTGGCCACTGGCTTATTCCCCGTGTATAACTTGCATGTATAATATCATTATACATATTAAATACATCAGGTGACGACAAATATAGCTGCTTAACACGTGTTTTTATGCTTGTTAGAACACTCCAAACTGAATTAATGGTAATCTGAAATTATGGCTGCTTTTTGCTACCAGTACGTGTTCTTTATTAATCTTAGATCTTCACCATTAACGTTTGTGCTTTCTAAAATTGTGATTGCTTTTTAATGCATTACCTTTGACAATGCTTTTGTGTTATCTATAAAACGTAAGAGCAGATTTTTGTTTTAACTTTTATAGTTTTTCTGCTAATGATTCTATGTGTGTTTGTGTGTATAAATGGAGAAAGTGATATTGCACTTAGTAAAGGAAACACCCAGATGAGTCTGTGGTGGGTGGAATTACAAATGTTAGATATAGTAAAGGTCGTCAGACCGCGTAGCTGTAATATTTAAAAACTATACTTACCAGACTGTGTGGGCGGACAGACACAGGGTCAACAAATATTTGGGGTAATATTTATTAACATACTCGTGAGCGGATATCGGATATACATGTAGACGAGTGAAAAGGGAGTGCCCAACGCATATATATATATATATATATATATATATATATATATATATATATATATATATATGTATATATGGACTCTTACTCTTAAACCGATCACTAAGAGTTAGAAGATCATTACGATACATTAGAATGATCAGAAATAGAGAAGATTTGAATGAAACGGAGATTAGACTGAAGACAGAGCAGAGACACAAACCTTAGAGTTTTGCAGAGAAAGTTAGAGATATAAGCACAGATTAGCGATAACGAACACTAATTAGCAGAGCACAATAATAATGCTGCGATTTTTAATGAGAAGTTAATATATATATATATATATATATATATATATATACAGCAGATGTTGTCAATCCACAACAGGACTAGTGTTTAGACATCTAGAAATGTGTTTGATTCCAGGATTATGTGAGTCCGGTGGTTATCCAGACCACCTGATAGTTTGATTATAATATTACTAACTGTACTTTATTATGCGATACTTGTGACTCGAAATGTAATAATAGAACGTAAATAAATATACTTTTCGTGTTTTGCAACACCTCAAGAATTTGTTTGATTGTGGATTGAATGTGTAGAAGAAAGACGGCCTATATGAGTACATGAAATACCGTTAAGTATAAACAAGGAATAATAGAACGAAGAAGTATGTGTTAGCACTCGGAAATAATGACAGACAAACAACAACAGAAAAAGTATTCAGCCCTACTGGGAGATACTTGCATTAATAGGAAAGTACAGGTATACAATTTTTTTTTTCCGATCTGTGATCGTAACCCTATGCTATAGTCATGGGAACGCCTTTGTGTAAGACACTGCTTACAATAGCCAATTTTTTTAGTTGGCTGCGTGCAGTGTACCAAGCGTTCGGCTTCTCGTGGCAAGGCGCGGTGCCACTGAGTACGGGTTCGATCCCGCTTCGGACCATATATTGTTCTTTGTTTTTTTCTGTTGTTGTTTGTCTGTCATTATTTCCGAGTGCTAACACATACTTCTTCGTTCTATTATTCCCTATTATCGCCTCGGAAGTTCCCTATATAATAATATTTATTTATTATTATTTGTATTAAGTATAAACAAGCACGGCACGAAAGTCGTAACATTCTATTCAAAAGTGCAAATAAGAAGATAAACCTGTCTTTGGTTCAACGGCGTTAACCAGCCGTCTTATAATTAATAAAATAATGCACCACGCACACTTTTTACATATGATGTTAATATTTTTGCCTCCAACAAACCTAGTGTGTGCATCGCGAATTTCTAGTTTCATTTTACTTCTCATTCTTCACTTCGTGATATTATCGCCATGAGACAGATTCCATGGCACCAGGTTTCCTTGGTAGAGCTATGTATATAGACTATAGTACATCATCCGACATTTTGATTTAGAGAAGAACGAATAATATTTTAAGAATGTTCATTCGATTTTGGGGAACACTGGCTATGATATGTGGGCTGTAAATTGAGAGCTAAATATTGGGAGACACTGGACGAGAGAGTTTGGGTTGTGGGTTGTTAACTAAATATTAAAAGACACTGGACGAGAGAGTTTGGGTTGTGGGTTGTTAACTAAATGTAAAAGACACTGGAAGAGAGAGTTTGGGTTGTGGGTTGTTAACTAAATGTAAAAGACACTGGAAGAGAGAGTTTGGGTTGTGGGTTGTTAACTAAATGTAAAAGACACTGGACGAGAGAGTTTGGGTTGTGGGTTGTTAACTAACTATTAAAAGACACTGGAAGAGGGAGTTTGAGTTGTGGGTTGCAAACTAAATGTAAAAGACACTGGAAGAGAGAGTTTGGGTTGTGGGTTGTTAACTAAATGTAAAAGACACTGGACGAGAGAGTTTGGGTTGTGGGTTGTTAACTAAATATTAAAAGACACTGGAAGAGAGAGTTTGGGTTGTGGGTTGTTAACTAAATGTAAAAGACTGGACGAGAGAGTTTGGGTTGTGGGTTGTTAACTAAATATTAAAAGACACTGGAAGAGAGAGTTTGGGTTGTGGGTTGTTAACTAACTATTAAAAGACACTGGAAGAGGGAGTTTGAGTTGTGGGTTGCAAACTATTATTTTGGAGTTATAGTGGGGGAGTGTTTGTGTTGTAGGTTACAAACTAAACTTTGGGAGATACTGGGAGAGAAAGTTTGGGCTTTAGGCTGCAGATTACATTTTGGAGGCTGCTTGGAAATCGTTTGGAATTTAAAAATATTGTGCACAAGCAGTATCAATAGATAATACTATTTATTTATTTATTATATTTAATATGTCCTTCCTTCCTTCCTTCCTTCCTTCCTTCCTTCCTTCCTTCCTTCCTTCCTTCCTTCCTTCCTTCCTTCCTTCCTTCCTTCCTTCCTTCCTTCCTTCCTTCCTTCCTTCCTTCCTTCCTTCCTTCCTTCCTTCCTTCCTTCCTTCCTTCCTTCCTTCCTTCCTTCCTCCTCCTCCCTCCCCTCCCTCCCTCCCTCCTCCCTCCCTCCCTCCCTCCCTCCCTCCATCACCCCCCCTCCTCCCTCACTCACTCACTCACCCACCACCCACCCACCCACCCACCACTCACTCACTCACTCACTCACTCACTCACTCACTCACTCACTCACTCACCCCTTCTCTTTAATTACATTAAATTACTTCCGTTCTTGCTTAGGACAGGACAGAAGGAAATAACGAGCAAGCTAAGATTAGGTCCTTCCTTCCTTTCTTCCTTCCTTCCTTCCTTCCTTCCTTCCTTCCTTCCTTCCTTCCTTCCTTCCTCCCTCCTCCCTCCCTCTCCCCCTCACTCACTCACTCACTCACTCACTCACTCACCCACCCACCCACTCACTCACTCACTCACTCACTCACTCACTCACTCACTCACCCCTTCTCTTTAATTACATTAAATTACTTCCGTTCTGGATTTGGGACAGGACAGAAGGAAATAACGAGCAAGCTAAGATTAGGTCCTTCCTTCCTTCCTTCCTTCCTTCCTCCTTCCCTCCCTCCCTCCCTCTCCCCCCTCCCTCACTCACTCACTCACTCACTAACCCACCCACTCACTCACTCACTCACTCACTCACTCACTCACTCACTCACCCCTTCTCTTTAATTACATTAAATTACTTCCGTTCTTGCTTAGGACAGGACAGAAGGAAATAACGAGCAAGCTAAGATTAGGTTAATAACATTCGGATATATAAAGGGTCATTTTTACTTCTACGCACTGAAAGTTCAGCTAATTCATTAAGAATTGTGAGATTAGTAATTAATCTATTTGTTGCACTGTCATGCCATACCTCTAACGGTGAATAGGGTCTGATTTCTTTTCTAATCCTCTTCCCATAACATCATCAACATCATCATGTGCCATACCGGTTGGCGTAGGCGATCATGTCCTTCCACAATCTTCTATCTACAGTGCATCGTATCAGTTCTGTTGTTGACTGTTTTCCATGCCATGACACCAAGCTATCCAGTATTTTCTCTCTTTGTCGTCCGCGATCTCTCTTTCCTTTTATTTTGCCAGTATTAACCAAGTATTCCAACTTTCCTTTTCTCATGATGTGCCTTCCCATAACAACACGGAGAAAAAAAAATCTAAATATTTTAAAATCATTCCGGGCAACAGAAAGGCTGGATGGTATAACAGAAAAAAAAAACAAATGTATCTCTTACAGCATTACGAAATAAGGACATTAAGTAACAGTTTTGGCGACCAGCCGTTATCAGTAGAAAAACAGTAGACGAACAGGATATCACAAGTATAACTTACCTGTGGCATACCTGTCAGTATATGGGGTTTAGGATCGTTATCAGTGAACCTAGCAAAGGAAAACATTCATATGGTCAATAAGACTCCAATAGTCACGTGACTACACCAGTGAAACAGACTCAGCGCTTCTAGAAATAGAATCGAAGGATGCTATATGATCTGGCTAAGTAGAAAATGGCGAAAGGAAAAGGGTCAAGGTTACGATAGAAAAAAAATGAATGGTTTAGATCCCTCTCTGGTTATGAATCCATTGGGCTGTTGTCTGCGTTATGGATCGAGCTGGCTGTGAGCTTACACCCTTCGGTCCATCGTGCTATGAAAAGGTTCTACATCTAACGAGTATCTATCTTTCGTTCGTCCGAAGTATTGTCTATATCTAATATATCGTTTCCTGTATAAATTGCACTGTCTTGTGTAATTCTTACAGTGGCCCATAAAGTTTTATCTGCAATGTCGTTTCCTGTATATATTTTAATGTCTTTTGTAATTATTGCAGTGTGGCCCATAAAGTTGTATCTACAATGTCGTTTCCTGCATACATTTTACCGTCTTTTGTAATTCTTGCAGTGGTCCATATAGTTTTATCTATAGTGTTGAATCTATTGGCCAGTGGGTTTTCCTCAGTCTACTATATTCAGTTATAGACATACTTCCCATTGGCGTGAGTGCGTGGCATCCTGATTGCTGTAGTGAGCTTTTGGCTGGTTCCCACCGTCTTCTGCACTTATACATGCTAGATCAGACTGTGGTCTTGCTTGGGTGTAAGAAGCTCATGCCAGTCTTGGTTTGAAGTCCCTGGTGACTATTAAACCGGATCTCCACCACAAGGAGCTGGTATAGATGGCGACCTACGAGTAAAATAGATGCGAATAAATGAAGTTGACCCCTCTCATGTTGAGATAGCCAAGCCGTGCTATGTGATGGTTCTCCAAGGAAACAGAATTTGTTTTACTGATGAAAACTAGACAGCTGAAACTTTTAGTTCTCTTGTGTTGTCCCTATTTCGTGAAACCGCAAGATATAGTCTTATGTGTGGTTCTAATGACACTGCAGCTTAGATTTCCTAGTCATGACATCACTTAAATTGTTTTATTTTGTATCGTCATCATCATTAGTGTCGTCAAAACTTTATTTAATTTTTTGATCAATTGAAAAGAACAAATATCTTTCTGTTGCCCTTCACATCACTGTCGGCTTCGAGACAGAGAGGTTGTGGGTTCAAATCCCGGCTACACCGGTTTGGAATTTTTATTTATGATTTTTCTCTGCGGCAACCACCCCTGGTCTCAGCAGTGAGACCCGGCTTGAAACGTCAATTACTCATCGACGGAAAAAATATGAGTACCTCCGAAGTCGGAGTTATCTGCCTGTGCGGCGAGGGACCCCTGTGCACACGGCTGCCAGGGAAAAATGGATTAACACGCAAAATTCAATTCCTAGTCTCAAGGGACTTCGTCAGAGGTAAAAGCTGGCGAACAAAAAAAATAGTGGCATCAAATCTTTATTTAAATTTTTGATCAATTGACAAAAACAAATATCTTTCTGTAGTCCTTCACATCACTACTTCGCATGACCATTACAGCTTTTCGCAAACACTTCGCATTATTATTCTCGTTTTTTTTTCGCTTTACCTTCTTTCTTCGGCTTCCTTTCATGCCACCATTGTATCTACACGGTGATGTGGTTTTTCTTTTCTTCAAGCACGCTGTTTAATGAAAATTATATTCTGTTGTCTCGATCTATAACTGATGATTGCATCCTCGTGTCTACGAAAGCATCACTAAAGCATCACTTCACGAATCATCTCTCCAGTTTTCTCCAGTTATTGATCTTCTGATTTTATTCTCATCAGCATTAAAGTAATGATTATTGGTGTAGCGTTGAGGATAAGATATTGGATGGAAGTTTTAAAAATATCGAATTTTTACAGCAATTCAAATCTTATGGATGACGAGGTCGAGAGTGATGTCCGCTTAATGATTAAATATTGGTTAACATTGGAAAAGAGTGATGCTTGTATATGTAAAAAATAATGAGTATGTAGTCGAATGATGTTTATTTATGTAATAAACTATGAGTGTGTAGTCAACGAGTGATGTTTATATATGTAATAAACTATGAGTGTGTAGTAAACGAGTGATGTTTATTTATGTAATAAACTATGAGTGTGTAGTCAACGAGTGATGGTTATTTATGTAATAAACTATGAGTGTGTAGTCAACGAGTGATGTTTATTTATGTAATAAACTATGAGTGTGTAGTCAACGAGTGATGTTTATTTATGTAATAAACTATGAGTGTGTAGTCAACGATTTATGAGTGCACATTTACCGAATGATGAGTGTATATTTAACAAATCTCTATGTGGCTAACGAATGATTGTTTCAACATCATCATCATAAACGTTTGCCGTCTCCGCAACGAAGGTTGGCTACCATGGAGCGCCATTCTGCTCTGTCCCTTGCTTTGATGGCTGTCATAGGCTGATTTGTTCATCTTTTAATGTTACTCGTCCATGTTAGTCTTGGTCTGCCTCTGCCTCTTTTATCTTGTATTTTCCCCTCCAGGATTATTTTTAGTAGGCTGGTGTGTCTTTTAACATGGCCCAAAATCGCATTTGTTTAACAACGATTGATAATTGCACAGCCAATGGTTGATTATTGTATAGTCAACGAATGATCATGGTTTAATCACCGAAGGATGATTATATAAATATCGAATAACTGTATATCGAATGGATGAATGATCAAATATCTATTGATGGTTTTATAGCAAGTGAATGATAATTGGTTACACTAGTGAATGATGATTGTTTAATCAACGAATGATTGTCATTCAAAGCATTTGATAATACTTATAGTGTTTCATAATAGCTTCCTGTAGTGACGAGAAAAAAAGAGAAGTAAAATCACCTAACCTTAACCTAACCTTATACGACCCACATAAAGTCTAGACAACACACACACAGTCCGCAAAAAAACCCCTCAAAAAACGACCAATTCTCTCTCCTATACAACAGATCTCTAACACACAAAAAGTGCAGATTGAAAGTTATGAACAAAAATACAAGCATTGCAACAATCATTAAATATACATCAGTGTTCTTCTAGCCGTAAATAAGATAAATTCGAGCTTAGCTGCTGGCACTCTTGTGTGTAATAAAATCATTTACCAGTCATAGTTTATCTTTACTATCAGAAGCTGATATTTTTTTATTACTGAAAGCCGCGGAAATGACAAGTCTTTATAGTGGTTGGTCTGAGGGATATTTTGGTGTTGGGTATTATAAGAGAAGTACATAGGGTCAGACAGGAGGCAAAGCTAATGTGTTTTTGATAGAATTGAGAACATTCGTAGGCCTACTGGAAGCTGTTAATGTAACATAAAAGTACGTTATCCTTAGTTCCGTCTCGAAGTTTTCATAGGGTATCGTGTCTTCCTTGTTCTGAACCAAGAATATCTCAATGAGCCGCGGGAATGTCTTTCATAAATGTTGCTTGGCAGTTTAACTGATTTGTTTGTGACTGTCGCTAAACAACATCATTAGGATTTATGTCAATATTTCATGGACTTTGGAATGTTCTGATATTATAATCAAAGAATGTTCTATCAACTTAGAGTGAGCAAATGTTATATGGACGACTATGATGATTGAATGCCCTGTTGATGTAAAAATGATTTTACCATTCATTAATACCACAGTGAGGGAATAATGAGTGTACGGTTACAAAGTCCACGCCACAATGGGTGAATATTCTATTCATGCTAACTGGAGTTAATACGCTATTCATACCACAGGAATGAATGTTCTATTTGATGTCACAAGGAGTGTCTGTATTGTCCCTGACGTAAGAAATGAATGTTCTGTTCCTCACACAAGGAGAAAATTTATTTATGCATAGGGAGTGAATGTTCCATTTCTACTACAAAAACTGAATGTTTTATTCGTGTTACAATGAGTAAATGTTCTATTTATGTCACTAGAAGTGAATTCATAAGAATTAAATATTTCATCTGATAACAAATGTGGACTACTACGTTGTGTTAAAATGAGTGAATGTGTATACTTGTAGAACAAATGTCGGCATTGATAAATGTTGTGGGTGAAGGAAGTCTTGTAGAACAAATGTCGGCATTGATAAATGTTGTGGGTGAAGGAAGTCTTGTAGAACAAATGTCGGCATTGACAAATGTGAGTAAAGGAAGACTTGTAGAACAAATGTCGGCATTGACAAATGTTGTGGATAAAGGAAGTCTTGTAGAACAAATGTCGACATTGACAAATGTTGTAAGTAAAGGAAGTCTTGAAGAAAAAATGTCGGCATTGACAAATGTGAGTAAAGAAAGTCTTGTAGAACAAATGTCGCCATTAATACATGTTGTGGGTAAAGGAAGTCTTGTAGAACAAATGTCGGCATTGACAAATGTTGTGAGTGAAGGAAGTCTTGTAGAACAAATGTCGGCATTGACAAATGTTGTGGGTGAAGGAAGTCTTGCAGAACAAATGTCGGCATTGATAAATGTTGTGAGTAAAGGAAGTCTTATAGAACAAATGTCGGCATTGACAAATGTGAGTAAAGGAAGTGTTGTAGAACAAATGTCGGCATTGACAAATGTTGTGGGTAAAGCAAGTCTTGTAGAACAAATGTCGGTATTGCTAAATGTTGTGGGTAAAGGAAGTCTTGTAGAGCAAATGTCGGCATTGATAAATGTTGTAAGTAAAGGAAGTCTTGTAGAACAAATGTCGGCATTGACAAATGTTGTGGGTAAAGCAAGTCTTGTAGAACAAATGTCGGCATTGATAAATGTTGTGGGTAAAGGAAGTCTTGTAGAACAAATATCGGCATTGACAAATGTTGTGAGTGAAGGAAGTCTTGTAGAACAAATGTCGGCATTGATAAATGTAAGTAAAGGAAGTCTTGTAGAACAAATGTCGGCATTGACAAATGTTGTGGGTGAAGGAAGTCTTGTAGAACAAATGTCGGCATTGATAAATGTTGCGGGTAAAGGAAGTCTTGTAGAACAAATGTCGGCAATAACAAATGTTGTAGTGAAGGAAGTCTTGTAGAACAAATGTCGGCATTGATAAATGTTGTGAGTAAAGGAAGTCTTGTAGAACAAATGTCGGCATTAATAAATGTTGTGGGTGAAGGAAGTCTTGTAAAACAAATGTCGGCATTGATAAATGTTGTGGGTAAAGGAAGTCTTGTAGAATAAATGTCGGCATTGACAAATGTTGTGAGTGAAGGAAGTCTTGTAGAACAAATGTCGGCATTGATAAATGTTGTGAGTAAAGGAGGTCTTGTAGAACAAATGTCGGCATTGATAAATGTTGTGGGTGAAGGAGGTCTTGTAGAATAAATGTCGGCATTGATAAATGTTGTGGGTGAAGGAAGTCTTGTAAAACAAATGTCGGCATTGATAAATGTTGTGGGTAAAGGAAGTCTTGTAGAATAAATGTCGGCATTGACAAATGTTGTGAGTGAAGGAAGTCTTGTAGAACAAATGTCGGCATTGATAAATGTTGTGAGTAAAGGAGGTCTTGTAGAACAAATGTCGGCATTAATAAATGTTGTGGGTGAAGGAAGTCTTGTAGAGCAAATGTCGGCATTGATAAATGTTGTGGAAAAGGAAGTCTTGTAGAACAAATGTCGGCATTGATAAATGTTGTGGGTGAAGGAAGTCTTGTAGAACAAATGTTGGCATTGACAAATGTTGTGGGTGAAGGAAGTCTTGTAGAACAAATGTCGGCATTAATAAATGTTGTGGGTAAAGCAAGTCTTGTAGAACAAAAAATCGGCATTAATAAATGTTGTGGGTAAAGCAAGTCTTGTAGAACAAATGTCGGCATTAATAAATGTTCTGGGTAAAGCAAGTCTTGTAGAACAAACGTCGACATTGATAAATGTTGTGATGGAGTCCTGTAGAAGAAACGTTTTATTTTTCTTAGGAATTTTCTCTACTTCTTTTCAGTCCAAGTTAATGTTCTTTAAGAGTTTCCATGCATGTATTTCTCTGCCTGCCTTGCTTTGTTTTTTTTTCAAATGTTACCAACACTCTATTAATCCCAAAATGACAGCCTTATAAGGTCATCTTGAAAATGTCTTTTATATGTTTTTCCAGTGTGATCGACCGCTCCATTACACTTATCCGTAAAACTAATTTCGATGGTTTAAAGTTTAGCCTACAATAAAGCCAGTTTGTCGTGAATGTGATTGACACAGTCAGATATCGGTCCACGTTGTCGTAAATTTCCTTATGCCCAGAAAGTCGTATCTCTAAATGGCGTTATATTACTTAGACTCATACTAGGGGAAATAACCTATTGGGAATATCATCTAGAGGACATGACGTAGCTGTTGAATTCCTGGGATTTTTATATCGCTCAGATCTGTATACGATTAGTTCAAAGTCTTATCTTTTATAATGAGACTACATTCTACTCAACACTGCAGTTGTGCGGTCCTAAATGTTTAATTAATAGATATGACATTGCATCCTTTCTTCTTTTGTGTTCCCCTTTTAAGTTGGTGTGGTCGCTAGTTTACAACAAGCATCTCGACCGAACAGATCCGGGATCCTTGAGATAACTACGGTGCGATTTATGGCAGCTCAGATTTCCAGGTACAGTATCGTAACGCTACTTTCCATCGCGTCGGCACCGATACCACCCAGTGCGCGAGCCGTGGGTCGTCCTGTCTCACTGAGTAAATATACGAGTGTGATATAGTCCACTCTATTGTATGCATCCTCAAGATCAAGGACTGCCAATGTCTACTCTTTTTTTATTTTTGTTCTTGAAAGATTCGCAAACGTCATAAGCCAGGATGAAGACATTAGCAGCAATATCACGGTCCTGCAGCCACCTAATCTGTTTGGCAACAATTCTTTAATCTCAAGATGCAGCGCTAGCTTTGGAGATGACTTTTTCTAGAACATTTCCATCGACATTCTGCATGGTAATAATGTGATATCCGCTCAGTGTAGACTTATCTTTGCCCGGCTTAAGCAATGGAACCAAATAAGCTATGTAGACATTTGTCTGAGACGTCCACGGTACTGATACTTTGATTGAAGTATGTAGTAATGATCATTGATATCTCAGGTTCTGTCTCTCTCTCTCTCTCTTTGCGATCAAGACTCAATCAGATTAGGATTCCAGACTCTCTCATGAAGTCAGCTGTCTGTTTAAGTGATTCGATTGCCCCTTATAGTTTCTCTTCCAGGGAGGTGGGTATGGACCACATTGCTCTTCTCAGGTCTGTGTACTGAGGGCAATCCTGTAGAACATGTTTTGTAGTCATATTGTCCAGTGTACAGTGGCATAGGCTGGTTGTACCTATTTTGAATTTGGTGAACATGTGATTTCTCATTCTATTGTGGCCAGTGCGTAGGCGAAGTATGATGACTTGATCCCTCCTTGATAGTTGATGGTATCCACCCTCTCGTTATGCTTTGGGTGTTCTCGTTTCCATTGTTCATGGTACTGACCTGTGAGGATGGATTTGGCTTCATCATAACTGAGCGGATGGTTCTCTTGTGGTAATCTCCCTCCCTCTTTAGCTAATTTGTCTGCACGTTCGTACCCGTGTATATTACAGTGTAATGGTATCCTCTGAATGACTACTCTCTGGAAGTCTCTTTTTAAAGGGAATATACCACCAGGGCCTGAAAATGTGGTATCTTTGATCGTGCAAACTACATCCACAAAACTGATTTAGTCCTCGGTACGTACTTATACCAATAACATTTAAGATATTTCTTACCATCTGGAGCGATTGGATGTCGCCATGGTATTTGTGTAATGTACCTCCAGCAAGCCCCTGCCTTTTTTCTCATCTGGTGGTATTATTCTGCCCTCATTGTCTTTGATGTTATTGCCAGCTCCAGGGCATGTTATTTACATGCGTGCATAAAGGGACAAAAACTTGTAAAGTGCCTTGTCTCCCGCTACCGCCTTAGCGAACCGAATCCATCGCTATTTCTTAGCCTCTACTGCCAGCTGTTGGAAATTACTGGTGACCTTTTCCATATCCCACTCAAGATCCGTCATTAGTAAATACAAACACTCACACACAGGTACATACACACATTACTCTACTGTAATCTTACAAATTGTGCATTCCGCCTACCCCCCCCCCCCAACCCACATAGAAATTCAGATATTACCATGCCTAATTTCATGTCTCTGATAAAATTTCATTAATCACGTTTTAACATTTAACAAATGTTTGAAGTTTAATTTTGTTTGTATTTCTCACTTATTTTTTCTTTGTTTTTAAAATGTTCCCCATAAAATGAATGATAATCATTAAACACTTACAATAAAAACAAAAGTCTTTCATTTGCCTATTCATTGTTATAGAATCTGTATATTTGTTTTAGTTTATTTGTCTTGTCATTTTGACATTTTACTCATAGTTACACAAAATATATTCCAGTAGAAAAAAATGTCGGTGGAAATGTAGTAATAAATGTAGTAATAAATGTAGTAATAAATGTATTAATAAATGTAGTATTAGACCGAACTGAATGTGTGCACAGGCGCATGACAGGAAGCAGCCAGAATTATGATCAGAAACGAAGAACTAAACGAGAAATAAAACGAGTGATAATTCCAGCCATACAATACTAAAGCATAAAATGGTTTGATCACACAATGGAAAGACTTAATATAGACATCAACAAACGCCACGAGAAAGTCAGATCTAATAGTCCAACGTGATAAATATGTATAGATGAAATATTAGAAACAATAGGAACATAATGGCAGGAGAGGTCAACAGAAGAGCAAAAGAGTGCAAACCACGAGGTATAGGTGCCCTTGACACTGAAAGGTAAATAATAATGGAAAGGGGTACATGTACTAGACCACACATTTGGAAATGCTTGTTTCCTTGGGTTCGCCTTATGATTGAAGGAGCACACGTCATCGTCATCCGCCCTTAAAAGGACGTTATTTGGGAGTGTCTGCGTTGTCTTGTGGTTTGCAGTTTAACTGTGATATCTGCGCCTTTCGGCCCAACACATTCGATTTTGACATGACATTTTTGAGTATCGAGTTGTCTTCCCTCATTTGACCCTACTCGCTTGGCCTGACTAGACAGGTTAGTCTGTTACTAGAGGCACCACGGAGAGGTGGAGCATGGTCTGGATGGTTCTAGTTTACCGACCCTTGCGCAAGCGACCAGCTGTAGGTCGCTGATAATTTTAGCTCTGCTGCTGTGAGGCGCGCCTTCGCCTTATTTTGGAAATAAGTAGTGTACTGTCTCGCTGTTATTACATTCCTTAACTTGGTGAACCTATTCCATGTTCAGCCACCCATGTCTGCTTCCTTTACATGTCAGTGAGCACAAGTAGCTGCCAGATTGGGCACTCATCAACTCATAGCCAAGCCATCTTGCTAACCGCTAAGCTTGTTGATCTTTTAAACTTGTACTCATCTTCTTGGAGCTCTGTGGTTAGTTGACTCGCATCCTGGCCAGAAGGAGCAGAGTTCGATTTCCAGAGGTGGCGATTAAACAAAAAAATTTTTGGACCTGCAAGGTTGTGGGGTTCACCAAGCCTCGAACAATTTGTACCAGAGATTTTTTGTGTGAAGTAAAGGCATTGTGGTAACAACTACATAATTTAACAAGAAAATGTGCTGTGATCATGAAGAATTACGATCGCTGACACTGTATTCCCTGTATGCAACTAGCAAGTCAGGAAAGGGAGCCTTCACTTCACATAGTATTTTAAACGTACCACACATGGCGTTTGGTGTATTTTAAGATTGTATGTTAAAATGTGAAATATATAGTAAATGTTAAGTTTATCTTCTTCTTCTTCTTTTCTTTCCTTCCTCATCTGTCTTTCAGCGTCGAGAGGAGTTATAATTTGCGGTCTTTTGCTCTTCTGTTCGCCTCTGCTGCTGTTATGTTTCCTAGTAAAAAAAAAAAAGTAAAGTACCCCCGTCACGCCAAGTGGCGTATAGGGAAATATGGTGTTAGTGACCCTATATTTTACAGACCTTCAGCACATGATTTTTGGGGTAATGTGGTCGGTATTACGCCCGTGCTGCTTTACTTTCCCAGAAAAATATCCGGTACCGATTAAAGGCTGGGTGAACCCGGAAGCCGTCGGTTGGGATCGAACCCTACCCCTTGTCCTTTGTAGTCCAGTTCACTAACCACTGAGCTATCGCGGCTCCCATATGTTTCCTAGTGTTTCTAATATTCCATCGATTGTTGTGTTTATGAGAGTCATATTATTTTTACATTCGATGTCTATTTTTCATCAAATTTATTTTTAATTTAAAGTAGGGTTGCCATCCGTCCCGCTTTTTCCGGATTGTCCCACTTTTTCATCAAAAATTAATTGTCCCGCCTAAGGGTCTGGGGGACAGCAATTTGTCCCGCTTTTTAATCCAGCCAAATTTTTCACCTACAAATTTTAATATTTTCTTAAATTATTTATTATTGGTTTGAGTTTTGTTACAAAATGAAGCTTCTTAGTCCGAAACGTCTATTTGTAGAGTCCTGCGCTATCGCTGTTTAATAATAAAGTTTGTAGATACAACTCATAAATACTCATTTGAGAATATCCAGCACAAAATTGTTAGTGCGGAAGGCGGTATTATTTAAAAATTTACAAAAGATGACGTCTTCGGCTTCGTCTTACTCTTAGGCGACTCTTAGCCGAGGCGCCGAGCCTTACTCTACCCATCTCACCGCTCACCGCTCACGTGATCTGTGCCTACGTGACAATCTGCATGCTTTTGTCCTTGTCGTATTTCTGTAGGCGCTAATAATTCATTCAACAACATCGGGCCATCCTCACCAGCAGCAAGAAGAAATTTTGGCTTCATTCTTTCTTTATGTGTTGGAGGCTGGAGGAATTATAATGTAATAATAATTAGTCTATGTGTGTGCTATCTCTGACTTTTCCTATGGCTATTATGCTTTACATGATGTGTCCCGCTTTCGCGTCTAAAAAAGTTCCATTTGTCCCGCTTTCTGCTTCGAAGGTTCTGGCAACCCTAATTTAAAGCCATCTTACTTTTCTCACTCTCTGCCAAGATCTTTTATTTTTAACTTCCATTATTTCCCCTTTAGATATCATTATTACTGTCCAATTAGTTGCCAGTGCATTTCACATTAGCTACCAATACTGTCCAATTAGTTGCCAGTAAAATTCTCACTAGCTACCAATACTGTCCAATTAGTTGCCAGTAAAATTCTCACTAGCTACCAATACTGTCCAATTAGTTGCCAGTAAAATTCTCACTAGCTACCAATACTGTCCAATTAGTTGCTAGTAAAATTCTCACTAGCTACCAATGCTGTCCAATTAGTTGCCAGTAAAATTCCCATTAGCTACCAATACTGTCCAATTAGTTGCTAGTAAAATTCTCACTAGCTACCAATACTGTCCAATTAGTTGCCAGTAAAATTCCCATTAGCTACCAATACTGTCCAATTAGTTGCCAGTAAAATTCTCACTAGCTATCAATACTGTCCAATTAGTTGCCAGTAAAATTCCCATTAGCTACCAATACTGTCCAATTAGTTGCCAGTAAAATTCCCATTAGCTACCAATACTGTCCAATTAGTTGCCAGTAACATTCCCATTAGCTACCAATACCGTCCAATTCGAATTCGTTACCAGTACATTTACCACGATAGCTTGTTTCATAAGTCGTGCCCAACTTTAAAAATCAATATCTTTTAAACCGCTTTTTGTATTTTTTTCAAAATTTGCATGTATAGTTATAATGATTAGAACCCAACATGGAATTAATTTCATTAAAAACAAACATTTGGTTATTATTATTGCTTATTTGATTTATATAAATTTATAACGACCCATTGATGTAGTCAAAACTTAGTGTTTACAGTATTTAAGTTAAAAATAGCGATTACAAATCTATACACGCTCAAATTTACGATTTTTCACGCTTTCCGCGTGAGTTCTCTAACACAATTAGACACGTGTAGTAAACACGAGGCATTGTGTGTTCCATTTCCGTTCATTCAGCGGCGTAACGTGGAACAATAACATTTATCATGAGTCTTAAAATGAAATTCTGCAGTTTACAAAACATCGCAATAAAAATGTATGACTATTTTTGCAAAGAGGCTAAACGAGGAAGATTATTTCATTCTTGAGAAAACCCTGAGAATAGGACAAGACACATTTTGGATTTATCTAAACGGTCATTTAATCGCTGGATTCAAGCACGTGACCGTCAATGTTCCAAATATACAAAATCACAAGGAAGAGCAAAAATTTTGGATAATTTCGACAGTGAACTTATTAGAAGTGAAATTCGCAAAATGTTGGGTATGAATGAAACTGTTACAATAAGAAAATTAAAAGTATCGCTGAAAAAGAACAACAGTATTGAAATATCAAAGTCTACATTATGGAGGAATGTGAGAGCTGCAGGCTTTACATTCAGAAAGTATTCCAATGGACGAAACATCATCTGTGAGAAGCCACATATAGTAGTCATGAGAAGCAAGTACTTACGTGAAGTAAAAGAGGTGCGCAAGCAAGGTTATGATATTGTGTACTTGGATGAAACATGGATCAATGCTCACCACACTAACCAAAGGGAATGGCAGTCATCAGATGGAAAGATTAAGAGATTAATACCTAGCAGCAAAGGACAGCGCTTGATAATTGGTCATGCAGGTAGTCGACAACATGGACTAATACAGAATGCAGAGCTCATTTTTCTTTCAAAATCCATAGACAATCGGGATTATCACTCTGAGATGAATGGTCACATATTTAGACATTGGATTGAAAATTCTGTTCTCCCAGCACTAGATCGACCATCTTGCCTAATAATGGACAATGCAGCGTACCACAACATTGTTGCACTTGAAGATAAAGTGCCGACGTCATCCAGTACAAAAGATGCTATTAAGATATGGCTCACAAAGGAGCACATACAATTTAATAACATGTACTTAAAACCTGAATTACTATCTCTAGTAAAGCAAAAACAGAGGACAAAGATTTTTCAAATAGATAAGATTATCCAAGAGCACGGTCATATAAGTTTGAGGCTGCCACCTTACCATGCTCATTTAAATCCAATAGAACTAATCTAGGCAAAATTAAAAGGACAAGTGGCAGATGAAAATACAACATTCAAAATATGCGATGTAAAGACTCTTGCTAATCTAGCTTTATTAAATATAGACAAAGATTATTGGGCTAAATGTGAAGACCACGTCTTAAAACAGGAAGAGGAATATTGGAAAAATGATGGTTTGTGGAATGTTCAACCCCAAACAGTTATTAATCTTTTAGACTCGTCTGATTCAGAATGAAAGTATATAGCCCCCACAATGTTGGCCCCTATATTACCTTAAATTATTTCAACAAACGGTCCTTTTCAGGACTACACAACTATGAAAATTGGACATACAGGTATACCTTGATATTATTATCGTCCGTCCTCGAACTGAGCAGACAATAATTCTCCTGGTGTTTTGTTTTATCCAGTTATTTCCCCATTACGGCCACGCCTTTACCTAGTGAAAATTAATCGTAGACTAGCAACTACGGTAATTTCTATTCTTTAGGGCTTCACAATTTACAATTTTGACAAACATCAAAGAAATATCGCCGCTTTAAGAAAACTGCAGCTGCAAGATATTTGTTAAATATACATTTAAAGGGTCTTTTGCATTCTAATAACATTTGGAAAATTTCAAAAGTATTTAACAAACGGTTAGAGAGTAATAGCGTTTTGAAGTTGGGCATATGTTTTGAAACGAGCTATAGCTACCAATACTGTCCAATTAATTACCAGTACATGCCTCCATTAGCTACCAATAATGTCCAATTAATTGCCAGTACATGCTTCCATTAACTACCTTTTCTGTTCAATTAGTTATTAGTACATTTCCTATTAGCAACCATTGTTTTCCCTGCTGGCTGCTACGATTTTCCACTTGCTGCCAATGTATTTAGTTTAATTGCTAGTGTTTCATTTATTTTCATCATCATCATCATCATCATCGTTTGCCTTGTCCGCAACGAAGGTTAGCTACCATGGAGCGCCATTCTGCTCTGTCTCTTGCTTTGATGGTGCAGGTTGTCATAGGCTGATTTGTCCATCTTTTGATGTTACTCGTCCATGTTAGTCTTGGTCTAACTCTGCCTCTTTTACCTTGAATTTTCTCCTCCAGGATTACTTTTAGTAGGCTGTTGTGTCTTTTAACATGGCCTAAAATCGCATTTGTCTTGTTTGAATTGTGCTTAGTAGTTCTTTTTTCATTTTTAGTTGTTTTAAGACTTCATCGTTTGTTTTCTTTTCTTTCCATCCAATTCTACCTATTCTTCTACATATCCACATTTCAAAGGCTTCAATTCTCTGTTCTGTTTTCTTGTCTAATGTCCATGTTTCTGCACCATATAGGAATATTGAGACGATGTAACATTTTGCTATTCTTAGTTTTAGCCCTGGTGTTATTTGTTTTGATGTTGTATGTTCTTCATGACATTAAAATTACTTTTTGCCATTCCTATTTTTTTGTTTATTCCAGTTGTACATTTTCCATCACTGGTTATAGTATGTCCAAGGTAGTTGTAGTTCTGAACTGTCTCCAGGTCTATGCCTTCAATTTTGATATCCACTTGTAGGTTTTGAGTATCTTCTTTGTTTATAATAATAGTTTTAGTCTTTTTAATATTCATATCTAGTCCATATTTTTTACTTATCATGTTTATTTCATTAAGTAATTGTTGTAGATCTTTAGGATTTTCTGCTAGTATAACATTATCATCAGCATATCTTAGGTTATTGATTATCTTTCCATTAATTTGTAGGCCTGGCATCTCTATGATGTTTTTAACGATTTGCTCAGTGTATAGATTGAACAAGCTTGGTGATAGGATGCATCCCTGTCTTACTCCACTTTTTATATCAATTGGTGTAGAGTTCTCTTTATTATATTTTATTATTGCTGTTAGCTCCCAGTATAGATTACATATTAGTCGTATGTCCATGTCATCTAGATGTATCTCTTTCAGGCATTCTATAAGTTGTTTGTGGTGTACTCTTTCAAAAGCTTTTTGGTGTAGTCTATGAAGCAGGCATATAGTGGTTTGTTTACTTATGTGTATTTTTCGATTAATGTTCTCATGCAGAATATGGCTTCTTTTGTCCCGCTGTTTTTCCTAAATCCAAATTGCTGCTCATCTAATTCAGTATTGATTTTATTCTGAATCCTTCCTTGTACGACTTTTAACAAGATTTTTGTAACATGACTCGTTAGGCTTATTGTTCTAAAGTCACAGCATTCAAGTGCGCCATTCTTTTTAGGCAATGCAATGAAAGTTGATGTTTTTAGTTCATTTGGTATGTATCCTGTGTGGTATATGTCGTTGCATATGTCTGTAATCACTTCAATGTCAAAATCTTCTAGTGCCTGTATCTTTTCTATCTGCATGCTGTCAGGTCCTGCTGCTATTCACTTTTTCATTGTTTTTGTAGCTTTTTCCACCTCAGATTTTAAGATTTTAAAGCGTGATGTACATTTTATAACTGGTTTCTTGTCCCTTTGATCATGAAATAGTTCTGTTATATATTCCTGCCATCTATCTATAATATCTCTATTGTCTGTTAGCATTTTTCCTTCTTTGTCTGCAATGCATCCACCTTCTGTGGCTTTCTTATTTTTATTAGTCATTCTCTTTATTTCTGTGTGCATTCCTCTTAAGTCTTGTTTGCTTTTTATAGTTTCTATTTCTATACATTTTTGGCTGAGCCAGTCTTCTTTTGCCTTTTTGCACATTTTACGTATCTCATTATTGTATTGGGCAGTGTTCTTCGCTTGTCTCCTTTCTTCCATTTTTTCTAAGATTGTGTTAATTATCCATTTTTGTTTTTTGTTCTTTTCTCTTTTGGGTAAGGTGTCACAGGCTTCTTGTATACTTTTCTTTATGCATTGCCATTTGGTTGCTACTTTTTCATCAGGATTTTCTCTTCTGTATTGTTCAATTCCTTCTTCTAGCAGCTTCTGGTATGTGTTCTTTACTTGTATTGTATAGGTATCTTTAATATCTTTTTGATTTAAACCTTTATTTTACAATGTTATATATGTAGCTACCAATATATCCCCTTAGTTACCAATGTTTTCTGTGGGGCTATCATTATTTATCTTCATTTATCAATGTTTTTCTTCTACACATCAATATTTTCTCGTCCCCGTCATGCATTCAGATATTTCATAACTGAACGATGTACTGATATAAACAGGGCACATCATCAAACATTTTTCATTCTGTGAGAGGACTTATTAACCTTTAAGAAATCAATGCAACATCGTTTGATTGATAATACTTTTATCTACCCTGTCAAAAATAAATCATTTTTTATTGAGTCGTCATTTCAGGGTGAAAGTGGGGTTTTCTTAGCAGTGAATGATATCAGAAATTAACATCTCTATTGGACTATATTGGATGTTTACAAATCGTGGTTGGGAATTATTGTCAGCACTCTGTGAACCTAGACTATTTTTGGTTTGATAGGAAATGGTCATGTTGACCGCGTGATATTGGGCCATCGAATGATTCAAGTAACGTCAACCCATTTCGGTTTGGCCTACAAATTATAATTTAGCGGTAGCTGAGCGTTCACATCCCAGCCGTATATTTTATGTGAGTTCAATTTCCAGCTAGATCAATCAATCGATAAGCAATCACTCTCAGCAGTTTGCTTATGGCTCTTGTTGGTTCTGAGTCGTTCAGTTAGGAAGTTGTAAGTACCACATTTCTTTCACATCAAAAAGGTCACACAGACTGTAACACTTCGAGGACTTCAGAATATTAGTACAGATTAAAATAAGGTTAGATTACCTATGATAGGGGGTGAACGTGTGAGTCCGATTAGTACATATTAAAATAAGGTTAGATTACCTAAGCTAGGGGGTGAACGTGTGAGTCCGATTAGTACAGATTAAAATAAGGCTAGATTACCTATGATATGGGGTGAACGTGTGAGTCCGATTAGTACAGATTAAAATAAGGCTAGATTACCTATGATATGGGGTGAACGTGTGAGTCCGATTAGTACAGATTAAAATAAGGCTAGATTACCTATGATATGGGGTGAACGTGTGAGTCCGATTAGTACAAATTGAAATAAGGCTAGATTACCTATGATATGGGGTGAACGTGTGAGTCCGATTAGTACAAATTAAAATAAGGCTAGATTACCTATGATATGGGGTGAACGTGTGAGTCCGATTAGTACAAATTAAAATAAGGCTAGATTACCTATGATATGGGGTGAACGTGTGAGTCCGATTAGTGCAGATTAAAATAAGGCTAGATTACCTATGATATGGGGTGAACGTGTGAGTCCGATTAGTACAAATTGAAATAAGGCTAGATTACCTATGATATGGGGTGAACGTGTGAGTCCGATTAGTACAAATTAAAATAAGGCTAGATTACCTAAGATAGAGGAAGAAGAACGCATGAGTCGGAGTTATATGCCGTTTAACCCCATTAAATTAACAGGTTGAGATGACAATGTTTCCCTTGTTCTGAGCTTCTTCGTGTCAGCAGATACTAGACAACTAGAATGTTTACACTAGCATTCCTTCATAACAGGGAAGACCACGGTGATGCCTCCCCTTGTTAGATCTTATCACATACTGTTGGGAAATCACACGAAGTTTTGATTGAAGTTTTGATTGAAGTTTTGATTGAAGTTTTGATTGAAGTTTTGATTGAAGTTTTCATTCAAGTTTTCATTGAAGTTTTCATTGAAGTTATGATTGAAGTTTTCATTGAAGTTTTCATTGAAGTTAGTTATCATTGAAGTTTTTATTGAAGTTTTGATTGAAGTTTTGATTGAAGTTTTTTTTGATTGAAGTTTTGATTGAAGTTTTCATTGAAGTTTTCATTAGCCTTAGGTCGCTGACAAAGAGGACGATGAAAGATCTGCTAGCTCCTGCTTTCCCGATCTGCTTTCTGTGTAAACTGAACCTCGGACCGAAGACGGCACGTGGGGCAGAGATCATAACTATAGTTTATATTTGTATTTTCTTCATTTGGTGTGTAAGTTATGTTTAGGTTATTTATTCAGTGTGGAAATAACTCAAGGCAAAAATAAAAATAATAATATGTGCAATAAAATATTTTTATTCTAACGTTGTGCTACCAGTGCCAGATTTTGTCCCTAGGCTCAAGAACAATAAGAAAAATAATCACCACCAAGATTACATATGTTAGACGAATTACAGGAAATAGCTTGAGAGATAAGATCAGAAACGAACTAAGATAACAGCCAGGAATAACCCCCGCCATAGAATGCATAAAGAAACAACATAATATAGTTTGGCAACGTGATCAGACAGAAAAAGCAAAACACAACACAACGAGTCTTCAATAAACGATTTGGGAACACTAGACTCAAAGGCTGACAACGAAAAAAAAGATGGGATGATGGTATATTAGAAACACTAGGAAATATAACAGCAGCAGATGTCAACAAAAGGGCAAAAGACAGCAAACTATATCTTCCTTCGACGCTGAAAGACAATAATTCTACCTATTCTTCTATATATCCACATTTCAAAGGCTTCAATTCTCTGTTTTGTTTTATTGTCTAATGTCCATGTTCCTGCACCATATAGGAATATTGAGAAGATGTAACATTTTGCTATTCTTAGTTTTAGCCCTGGTGTTATTTGTTTTGATGTTAGTATGTTCTTCATGATATTAAAATTACTTTTTGTCATTCCTATTCTTTTGTTTATTTCAGTTGTACATTTTCCATCACTGGTTATAGTATGTCCAAGGTTGTTGTAGTTCTGAACTGTCTCCAGGTCTATTCCTTCAATTTTGATATCCACTTGTGGGTTTTTAGTATTTTCTTTGTTTATGATCATAGTTTTAGTGTTTTTGATATTCATACCTAGTCCATACTTTTTGCTTGTAATGTTTATTTCATTAAGTAATTAATTGTAGATCTTTAGGATTTGCTGCTAGTAGTACAGTATCGTCAGCATATCTTAGGTTATAGATTATCTTTCCATTAATTTGTAGGCCTGGCATCTCAGTGATGTTTTAAAAGATTTGCTCAGTGTATAGATTGAACAAGCTTGATGATAGGATGCACCCTGTCTTACTCCTCTTTTTATATCAATGGGTGTAGAGTTCTCTTTGTTATATTTCATTATTGCTGTTTGCTCCCAGTATAGATTACATATTAGTCGTATGTCCATGTCATCTACATGTATCTCTTTTAGGCATTCTATAAGTTGTTTCTGGTGTACTCTATCAAAAGCTTTGGTGTAGTCTATGAAGCAGGCATATAGTGGCTTGTTTACTTGTGTGTACTTTTCGATTAATGTTCCATGCAGAACATGGCTTCTTTTGTCCCGCTGTTTTTCCTAAATCCAAATTGCTGCTCATCTAATTCAGTATTGATTTTATTCTGAATCCTTCCTTGTACGACTTTTAGCAAGATTTTTGTAACATGGCTCATTAGGCTTATTGATCTAAAGTCACTGCATTCAACTGCACCATTCGTTTTAGGCAATGCAATGAAAGTATATGTTTTTAGTTCATTTGGTATGTATCCTGTATGGTATATGTCGTTGCATATGTCTTTAATCACTTGAATGTCAAAATCTTCTAGTGCCTGTATCTTTTCTATCTGCATGCTGTCAGGTCCTGCTGCTATTCACTTTTTCATTGTTTTTGTAGCTTTTTCCACCTCAGATTTTAAGATTTTAAAGCGTGATGTACATTTTATAACTGGTTTCTTGTCCCTTTGATCATGAAATAGTTCTGTTATATATTCCTGCCATCTATCTATAATATCTCTATTGTCTGTTAGCATTTTTCCTTCTTTGTCTGCAATGCATCCACCTTCTGGGGTTTTAAAAAAATGTTTATTAGTCATTCTCTTTATTTCTGTGTGCATTCCTCATAAGTCTTGTTTGCTTTCCATAGTTTCTATTTCAATACATTTTTGGCTGAGCCAGTCTTCTTTTGACTTTTTGCACATTTCGCGTATTTCATTATCTATTTTATCGTATTGGGCAGTGTTCTTAGCTGTACATATATTTGTTATTAATTTTTTAATTATATTTTTGATATCCATAGAATGTGCAGTTACGATAATGTTATGCATTGAGTGAAAGTACGCTGTTTTTTTTTTTAAATAAATTTAGAGTGAAATTACGTTCTGTTGCTCATTTAGTGTGAAAGTGTATTCGAGTCATTAATTTATCATGTAAGTACGTTAATTAACCAATTAATATATGTGCGTAATTCATTTATCATGTAAGTACGTTTGTTGACCAAGTAATGTATGTGCGTCATTCATTTATCATGTAAGTACGTTTGTTGACCAAGTAATGTATGTGCGTCATTCATTTATCATGTAAGTACGTTTGTTGACCAAGTAATGTATGTGCGTCATTCATTTATCATGTAAGTACGTTTGTTGAACAATTAATGTATGTGCGTCATTCATTTATCATGTAAGTACGTTTGTTGACCAAGTAATGTATGTGCGTCATTCATTTATCATGTAAATACGTTTAGATCAGCGTTCATGTATGTATAAGATAGCACGATGGTCTGCTCAAGCTCTGAAAGATTGGGGTTCCCTGTTGTAATACCATTTTTATTGTAATGAGTGATTGAATTGTAAAATAATTTTTTTTTCGGTGTCATGGCGGCTGTGTGTAGTCGTTTTTTTATAATTCGGCAATTACCGATATATTTAAATGATTTATGCGACAGTCTAATTGTGAAATTATGTGTGGCTATTCCCCGTTTGGTGTATATTTTACTTCTGACGTGTGGATGAACTGTGATTACTGATATTTAAGTGGAATATGATGTATTCTTCTTTGTGTCGTGTGTTCGCGGATCGATAGGCAAGCACATGGTTCGACAAAAATGTTGCTGTCAAACCGGTATGTTCAACCCATATGTGAAAAGTCTGTGACGGTGGATGGGGCGGATGAATCAAATATGATCAACGGCCCAGTAAGCGAAAACAGCAAAGTGTGGGGTGCACATGAGGCATATTCAGAACACGAAAGGCGAACATGGCAGACCACCGTGAAAGAGATTGGAGCCTCATCACGTACAAGTCCAGAGGAAGCCATGGAGAGGAATGCGAACTTATGTCGGAGGAAAGATCTTAAAATAACTTCTTGGAATGTTAGGACTCTATATCAAGATGGGAAATTGGAAAATCTAATTCAAGAAGCAGAACGAATAAATATAGATATTTTAGGCATATCAGAGACAAGATGGAAAGAGAGTGGGTACATAGAGGACGAAAAATATACATTTATATACTCAGGAAATACAACAGAACATCAAAGGGGGGTAGGAATACTGATAAAAAGAGAGTTACAAAAATATATAAGTACCCACTGGACATACAGTGATAGGATTATACTACTCAAGTTGAAAGCAAAACCATTCGACATAGCAATAATACAGACATATGCACCTACTCAATTCTACACAGATGAACAAATAGAGGCATACTATGAAGACCTAAATAAAGTTATGATGCAAGTGAAATCTTCAGACATCTTGATTGTAATGGGTGACATGAACGCTAAAGTAGAAAAAGGTAGATAGGAGACCATTATAGGAAATCATGGTTTAGGAAAAAGAAATGACAGATGAGAATGATTGATACAATTCTGTGAAGAAAACAGGCTGATAATATGTAACACCTACTTTGAGCAAGAGAAAAGGAAACTATACACACGGAAAAGACCTGGAGATAAGAAGAGGAATCAAATAGATTACATAATGATAAAAGAAAGGTTCCGTAACAGCGTAAAGAAAGCCAAAACCTACCCAGGAGCAGATATTAATTCAGATCACAATCTTATAATGATTAAAATGAAAATCAAACTAAAGAGAAACAGCAAAAGTCTAATTCATCAAAAAATCCACTAGATATAACAGCATTAAATCAAAAAGATGTTAAAAATAACTATACAATACAAGTAAAGAACATATACCACAAGCTGCTAGAAGAAGGAATTGAACAATACAGAAGAGAAAATCGTGATCAAAAAGTAACAACCAAATGGCAATGCATAAAGAAAAGCATACAAGAAACCTGCGACACCTTACCCAAAAGAGAAAAGAACAAAAAACAAAATTTGATAACTAACACAATCTTAGAAAAAATTGAAGAAAGGAGACAAGCGAAGATCACTGCCCAATACAATAAAATAGATAATGAGATACGCAAATTGTGCAAAAAGGCAAATGAAGAAAATGTATAGAAATAGAAACTATGGAAAGCAAACAAGACTTAAGAGGAATGCACACAGAAATAAAGAGAATGACTAATAAAAATAAAAAAAAGCCACAGAAGGTGGATGTATTGCAGAAAAAAAAGGAAAAATGCTAACATACAATAAGGATATTATAGATAGATGGCAGGAATGTATAAAAGAACTATTTCAGGATCAAAGGGACAAGATACCTGTTATAAAATGTACATCAGGGTATACAATCTTAAAATCTGAGATGGAAAAAGCTATACATACAATGAAAAAGGGAAAAGCAGCAGGACCTGACAGCATACAGATAGAGGTGATACGCTAGAAGATTTTGGCATTGAAGTGATTACAGACATATGCAACGACATATGCCACACAGGATACATACCAAATGAAGTAAAATCAAATACTTTGATTGCATTGCCTAAAACGAATGGTGCAGTTGAATGTAGTGACTTTAAATCAATAAGCCTAATGAGCCATGTTACAAAAATCTTGCTAAAATTTATACAAGGAAGGATTAAGAATAAAATCAATACTGAATTAGATGAGCAGCAATTTGGATTTAGGAAAAACAGCGGGACAAAAGAAGCCATGTTCTGCATGGAACATTAATCGAAAAGTACACACAAGTAAACAAGCCACTATATGCCTGCTTCATAGACTACACCAAAGCTTTTGATAGAGTACACCAGAAACAACTTATAGAATGCCTAAAAGAGATACATGTAGATGACATGGACATACGACTAATATGTAATCTATACTGGGAGCAAACAGCAATAATGAAATATAACAAAGAGAACTCTACACCCATTGATATAAAAAGTGGAGTAAGACAGGGATGAATCCTATCACCATGCTTGTTCAATCTATACACTGAGCAAATTTTTAAAAACATCACAGAGATGTCAGGCCTACAAATTAATGGAAAGATAATCTATAACCTAAGATATGCTGACGATACTGTACTACTAGCAGAAAATCCTAAAGATCTACAACAATTACTTAATGAAATAAACATGACAAGCAAAAAATATGGACTAGATATGAATATCAAAAAAACTAAAACTATGATCATAATCAAAGATGATACTCAAAACCCACAAGTGGATATCAATATAGAAGAATATATACCTGTAGACAGTTCAGAACTACAACTACCTTGGACATACTATAACCAGTGATGGAAAATGTACAACTGAAATAAACAAAAGAATAGGAATGGCAAAAAGTAATTTTAATGTCATGAAGAACATACTAACATCATAACAAATAACACCAGGGCTAAAGCTAACAATAGCAAAATGTTACATCTTCTCAATATTCCTATATGGTGCAGAAACATGGACATTAGACAAGAAAACAGAACAGAGAATTGAAGTCTTTGAAATGTGGATATATAGAAGAATAGGTAGAGTTGGATGGAAGGAAAAGAAAACAAACGATGAAGTCTTAAAACAACTAAAAATGAAAAGAACTACTAAGCACAATTCAAACAAGACAAATGCGATTTTTGGGCCATGTTAAAAGACACAACAGCCTACTAAAAGTAATCCTGGAGGTGAAAATACAAGGTAAAAAAGGCAGAGGCAGACCAAGGCTAACATGGACGAGTAACATCAAAAGATGGCCAGATCATCCTATGACAACCTGCACCATCAAAGCAAAAGACAGAGCAGAATGGCGCTCCATGGTAGCCAACCTTCGTTGCGGAGAAGGCACTCGATGATGATGTTGATTGTAATGAGAGACGTATAAACATAGCTAAATATGGAGGTGGTTATGATCGAGAGCTGTAGAGAGGTTTAATATGGAGGTGGTTATCATCGAGAGCTGTAGAGAGGTTTAATATTGAATACGTTTGTGATTGGTTACACTAATATAAGACATTAGATATCATCATCATGTACCATATCGGTTGACGTAGGCGATCATGTCCCTCCACAATCTTCTATCTACAGTGCATCGTATGAGTTCTGTTGTTGACTGTTTTCCGTGCAATGACACCAAGCTATCCAGTATTTTCTCTCTTTGTCGTCCGCGTTCTCTCTTTCCTTTTATTTTGCCAGTTGTAACCAAGTATTCCAACTTTCCTCTTCTCATGATGCGCCCGAAAAATGTTGATTGCTTCTTTCTGATGTTTTTTAAGAGCTCCCTTTTTGTGTTGGCCTCTTTGTTTGCCTTTTGTTTGTCTACTGTCCATGATTCGCTTCCATAGGTCAGAATTGGTTCTATATAACACCGATGAACTCTCTTTCTCATTTTTATTGACATAACTTTGTTGCATAAGATATTTTTCATTTTCTGAAATGCTGTTTTCGCCTGAGCTATTCTGCTTTTTATTTCTGTGGTGCATCTCTCATCTGATGTTATTATTGTGCCCAAGTATTTGAAACGTTGCACTTGTTTCAGATTTGTCTCGTTATATTTATGCTGCATGATGGTGCTGATTGTTTCTTCGATATAACCACTACATCTGTTTTCTTACTATTCAGACTAAGACCTTTCTTGTTGTTTTCTTTTACTAGTATGTCTATCATTTCTTGTAGTTCATTCTCTGTCTCTGCTATTAAGACTGTGCCATCCGCACATCGCAAATTATTTATTTTGTGACATTATATATAGATGGTGTTAAATTACAACGATGTACTGTATCATGTATCATCATAGCAGCACTTTAGTCAACATCACTTTAGCCAAGAGCCTGGCAATCAATTTCTACACTGTGGCAATATCTGTCTGTGTAATCAAATGTATATGTTGGTGTCCAATGCTATGGGCACTACAAGTGCACAAATGAAAACCTAATAGAGAAGAAAATAAAGAACAATAGCAGTAATATTTGTCTCTCTCTTGCTATGGCGGAATATCATACAACAAGAATACTATTTTTTGTTATGGTAACAGTTTTACGTAAGTGAGAAACAAAACGAAAGTAGAACGATGTTTCGGCCAAGAAGGCCTTCAACTGGAACAACAAACAACAGAACAATATATAAGAACATACACATAAATCGAAAAACATGGCGACATTATGCCTTTAGCCTTCTACTTGTACCATATTGCTGCTACTCGATGGTTGTATATCGTCCTATATGTTTACACTAAAACTTCACTCTGTAGACTATTATCGTTTACAATATTTGTGTTTGTCTCGTGTAAATTATGAATATTATGCATTGGCAATGAATATTTGTCTGTCTCTTTTAATGACTGAATATCATGCGCCGATTATTATGTATAACACGTTCAACAAATTCAGGACAGGAACCATCAGTAGATGAACACTTGTGTGGTTGCTGACATGGGTGGCAGAGCGAATATTGAAAAGCCTCGACCGCTTTGACACCATTCCAGACATAAAGTAGTATGTATTCTAAGCAAAGCAACAACAAAAAATAATATAAAAGTGTATGTTGCAGCTGAAAAACGGAATAGAGCAGAACGGTTGAAGACTTCATCAGCACATTAAACAAAACAAAGTATTAAATTGTTCGTTTGTTTGTTTGTTGTTTGTTTTGTTGAATGTGCTAAGATTTATGTCGAAACGTTTTTTTTTGTACCCACAAAGCATGCACTATTGTATTATTTGCTTAATTACTGACTCAACTTTATAGACCGCAGTCTAGTATGTAAGGGTAAATGTAAAGTACGAGACTTGAATCGGCGTCTTAGCACACGAGTTTCCACCCAAATGTTCTCGGCCGTCTATCCAGAAGTGTTCGGAGACTTCTGGATAGCGTCGCTTCAAGCATAGAAACTCACGATCCTAGGCAGCATTCCTCACCTTCCTACAGTAATACTCTAGTACCAATTTCTGCCAGCGGCTCAGTTGACCGCGGTTTTTTTTTTCCAACTACGTATACAACTCACACTGCTTCCAGCGGGAATCGAACACGGGTTGTCCGAACTTTGGTAGCCGAGTCCGGTGTTTTTCCCAACTAGTCTACCGATACCCCCGGTCTTGTATGTTCGTATAATTAGACACGTCACATATTCAAGCATAATCCTACTTTGTTTTCTATATGATTAATTTTTTGCGAATTTATCTATTTCACATTAAATACATCATGCTTTTTTATAAAAGATTACTCATATTTAACGTGCCCTATTCAGAAAGTATACTAATTAATGTATGTATTTATGTCACATTAAAAAGGCAATATACGGGGAAAAAAGAAATTAACATCCAAATTTAACAGAAAGCAAAATTGTATTTAGCACTGCAAACCTTCGTTATTCTGTCTCAGCGCCTAAGAATAGCAACTTAACTTAATGCGAAATGACGTTAACAAGTTGCATGATCCGCAGGTCTCAGATCAGACGTCAGCTTAAACAAGTGCTGAAAGTGTGTCACTTCTTAAGATGAAACTAATACATTAGTAAGGCGGTGAACTTCGCTATACAGATCTGTTCTTCCAGATACATCTTTTCTAACCCTTTCATTTAATTATTCACCTTGTGGTATGCCCATTTAGACATGTCTAATTGAAACATGCTCAAGATCTGTGGTTTAACAAAACATGTTTGATCATGCTGTTGCGTCTATATAAAACGTGTCTAACTACACTGTTGTCTCTTAATAGATTATGCCAAATTATACTGTTATATTTAAATAAATTATACCTAATTATACTGTTATATTTAAATAAATTATACCTAATTATACTGTTATATTTAAATAAATTATATCTAATTATACTGTTATATTTAAATAAATTATATCCAATTATACTGTTATATTTAAATAAATTATATCCAATTATACTGTTATATTTAAATAAATTATATCTAATTATACTGTTATATTTAAATAAATTATATCTAATTATACTGTTATATTTAAATAAATTATATCTAATTATACTGTTATATTTAAATAAATTATATCTAATTATACTATTATATTTAAATAAATTATATCTAATTATACTGTTATATTTAAATAAATTATATCTAATTATACTGTTATATTTAAATAAATTATATCTAATTATACTGTTATATTTAAATAAATTATGCCAAATAAAACAAGTCGATCTATGCATACATTCGTACCTCGAACATAATTCGTTTCAAAATTCCGTTCTGAATTGTTTGAAGTCAAAACAGATTTAAAAAAAAAATGCAAAGTGAATTAATCTGTCCCAGACCATAAAACAATATCTAGTTTCTTTAAACTTAAACGGCAAATATATATAATCTGAATACTAAATTAAATCGTTACATATACATATGTATTTATATTTCTTATCAGCATCCATATCAACACTCAATATATTGATGTCCTTGCAACAAACGCTTTGTCAGCTCCTATTGAGCTTATATGTAAACCCACTCAAACATGTTACGATAACAGCGTGTTTCATCTCACTAACACTGAGTGACAACTCACTCAAACATGTAACGATAACAGCGGGAATCATCTCACTAAAACTGAGTGACAACCCACTCAAACATGTAACAATAACAGGGGGATTCATCTCACTAACACTGAGTGACAACTCACTCAAACATGTAACGATAACAGCGGGAATCATCTCACTAAAACTGAGTGACAACCCACTCAAACATGTAACGATAACAGGGGGAATCATCTCACTAAAACTGAGTGACAACCCACTCAAACATGTAACGATAACAGGGGGAATCATCTCACTAAAACTGAGTGACAACCCACTCAAACATGTAACGATAACAGTGGGTTTCATCACACTAATACTAATTAACAACCCACTCAAATATGTAACGATAACAGCGAGTTTCATCTCACTAATACTAATTAACAACCCACTCAAATATGTAACGATAACAGCGAGTTTCATCTCATTAACACTGATTGACAACCCACTCAAACATGTAACGATGACATTAAGGTTCATCTCACTAACACTGATTGACCAACCCACTCAAACATGTAACGATGACATTAAGGTTCATCTCACTAACACTGATTGACCAACCCACTCAAACATGTAACAATGATATTAAGATTAATCTAATTAACACTGACTAACCAACCCACTCAAACATGTAACGATGACATTAAGGTTCATCTCACTAACACTGACTGACCAATCCACTCAAACATGTAACGATGACATTAAGGTGCATCTCACTAACACTGACTGACAACCCACTCAAATATGTAACGATGTCATTAAGGTTCATCTCACTAACACTAACTGACTAACCCACTCAAACATGTAACGGTGACATAAGGTTCATCTCTTTAACACTGACTGACCAACTCACTCAAACATGTAACAATGACATTAACGTTCATCTCATTAACACTGACTGACCAACCCATTCAAATATGTAACAAAGACATTAAGGTTCATTTCACTAACACTGACTAACCAACCCAGTCAAGCATGTAACAATGACATTAAGGTTCATCTCACTAACACTGATTGACCAACCCACTCAAACATGTAACAATGACATTAAGGTGCATCTTATTAACACTGACTAACCAACCCAGTCAAACATGTAACAATGACATTAAGGTTCATCTCACTAACACTGATTAACCAACCCACTCAAACATGTAACAATGACATTAAGGTTCATCTCACTAACACTGACTAACCAACCCACTCAACCATGTAACAATGACATTAAGGTTCATCTCACTAACACTGACTGACCAACCCACTCAAACATGTAACAATGACATTAAGATTAATCTAATTAACACTGACTAACCAACCCAGTCAAGCATGTAACAATGACATTAAGGTTCATCTCACTAACACTGATTAACCAACCCACTCAAACATGTAACAATGACATTAAGGTTCATCTCACTAACACTGATTAACCAACCCACTCAAACATGTAACAATAACATTAAGGTTCACCTCACTAACACTGACTAACCAACCCACTCATACATGTAACAATGACATCAAGGTTCACCTCACTAACACTGACTGACCAACCCACTCAAACATGTAACAATGACATCAAGGTTCACCTCACTAACACTGACTGACCAACCTACTCAAACATGTAACAATGACATTAATAGTTCATCTCACTAACACTGATTAACAACCCACTCAAACATATAACAATAACATTAAGGTTCACCTCACTAACACTGACTAACCAACCCACTCATACATGTAACAATGACATCAAGGTTCACCTCACTAACACTGACTGACCAACCCACTCATACATGTAACAATGACATCAATGTTCATCTCACTAACACTGACTAACCAACCCACTCAAACATATAACAATAACATTAAGGTTCACCTCACTAACACTGACTGACCAACCCACTCAAACAAGCTGCCCATAATAATCTCGACATTCTTTATTTTAAAATAATCTTTTTTATTTCTCTCTCTCTCTCTCTCTCTCTCTCTCTCTCTCTCTCCCTCTCCTTCTTTAGCTCTCACTCATGGCATCTCATAGTTTTTAGTTTGTCATCAGCTTCTAACTCCCTTCTTCTTTCCTCCTTTCACATTACCTCTTAACCTCATTACCTCTTAACCTTCGTCTATCTGGCATCCTTTCCATTTCTCTATATTTACTCTCTCTTGTTTTTGCTCCACAGTTTCTTCCTACAATTTTTACATTCTTTCTCTCTCTCTTTCTCTCTCTCTTTCTCTCTCTCTTTCTCTCTCTCTTTCTCTCTCTCATTCTCTCTCTCTCTCTCTCTTTCTCTCTCTCTCACTCTTTCTCTCTCTCTCTCTCTCTTTCTCTCTCTCTCACTCTTTCTCTCTCTCTCTCTCTCTCTCTCTCTCTCTCTCTCTCTCTAATACACACTCATTTTCTCTGTGACTCTCGCAATCTCTACTAAGACCACGGTAATACAATTTAGAAACAAAATTTACATTTTGAGGCATGGAGATCTATCGTCGGACGTGACGAGTTGTCATAGATAGGTTATATATGCCCTATATAACACAAGTTCACCACAAGAGTGACTGACTTCTGACTGCCTAAAACTAATCTAATATAATTCATGAAAAAGCAGTTTGAAAACACTTAATAAACTTAGTTATGTCCGCCTACCTACCTGTAACCCAGTAGAGTCAAAACAAAGGAATGCATAAAAATCAGAAGCTGCGGTAGAGCTAATTCTAAGGAGAAATTGAAAAAAAAAATAAAAAAAAACGGTATGTTTAAAGTTTTAGTAATAAATGGACGACACAAATTAGAACAACTTTTATGCTAAATAGGTCTTCAGCAGGAAGACCTATTTAACCTAACACACACAAATAATAGACTTATTATTTTTATTTTTCATTCTTGTTCGAAATTATTTTATTTTTATTTTTTATTTTAAATACATATCTGTGTGTGTGTGTGTTGTATATTTGTTCCCGCTGAAGGCCTATTGAGCCGAAACGTTGTTCTATTCTTTCTCGTCCACTTATAACGTAAAGCTTTAACCATAGCGTTTTATCTATTTTTTTTCTCTCTATATTTTATTTCTCTCTATATTTTTTCTCTCTATATTTTTTCTCTCTATATTTTTTTATCTCTATATTTATTTCTCTCTGTATTTTTTCCCCTTTATATATTTTTTTCTGTCTATATCTTTTTCTCTATATATATATATTTTTTTCTCTCTGTACTTTCTTCCCTCTATATTTTTTTATCTCTCTCTATTTTTTTCTCTATATTTTAAACATTTATCTCCTACTTGTAACCCACTCCCTAGCATATTTTGTTTCAGGTTATGTCCACAATTCAACATCTTAGTTTACCATGTCAAGATGACCAGTTACAGCGAATAAGACATTTAATTTAGTAAATGATTGGTCCCCCAGTTAGGGCTAACTACGCCTTTGTAAGCCAGCTGTAATGACATGTCTGACTTCACCACTGATTACATACATTTAGCCCTGGCATTTAATTTGAAAATGAAAAGAAGTCGCAGAGATCATCTGCTAATTAAGTTTGGATACAGTCTCTTCAGTCGATAGTGTATGTGTCTGATTAATATGGGATAGGAATATGTATAATGTTACGTTTTTTAGTATGATTTGTTGAAAAAGTAGGTGCACTATTGTCTGTCAGGCTAATCTGTTTGAGAGCCGGCGCACTCTTGTGTCTGTCAGTCTAATTGGTGAAAGGAGTTAGTGTACTGTTGTGTCTGTCAATCTAGTTGGTGAAAGGAGTAGGTGTACTGTTTTGTCTGTCAATCTAATTGGTGAAAGGAGTAGGTGTACTGTTGTGGCTGTCAATCTAATTTGTGGCAGTCAATCTAATTCTTTCTATACTTCAGGTGTACTGTTGTGGCTGTAAATCTAATTTGTAGCTGTCAATCTAATTCTTTCTATACTTGGGAAGTAATAGTTGAAGACCTATGCTCCACTGGGAGCTAAAAAGGTAGAAGAAGAAGAGGAATAGCTGTTAATCTTATTTGACCTGGCTGCCTGCCTAATTCCATGTCAGGATCCGCTTAGTTTCTTTACCTGGTTAGTTGTTTTTGTGCCTTTACTGCTATCTCTTGATTTGTCTTTACAGTTATCTAGATGTCTGATCATCTAATTCTGCATCTATACAAAAGTTGTTTATCGGGTTATCTAGTTGGCCTTCTGCCTAACGTATGCCAACCCTTTCTTTTGCTCTTTATTTTTATATCCATCGTCTGACCGTTAGTCAACATCCGTTATTAATCCACCACACTGTTATTGGACCATTCTTTTGGACTCAACAAAATTCTATTCATTAATCAAAAATTGCTGCATTTTCTGTGCGGTTTGATTCCACCACGAAGGGCTATATATGTATAATTTAATTAAAACTTTTGTTGTCTTTTGCATGCTGCCTGGACAGTGGAATGCAACTGTTATTAAAAGTTCATCTAGGTACTTAACTTGCGCACAGGGTCTACTTTTAATCTCCCGTCAACTATAATCAATAAAACCGGAGACTGGATTTCACCTTGTGATCAGCATCAAAGTTAAAACTTTCTTGTCATTAATGATTGGGGGCGGCGTTTGTTTGCAATTCTTTGGTTAGTCTCATGATATATTTCAATTGTATTTTTTGTGTCCAGAAATATTTGTCAAAGTGGTTTCTACTACGTCAACAAATATCTTAATCTTGTATGGTTGGAGATCCGAGAGATACGAATCTGGTGTGCATATATCAGCGATCGCTAGTGCTATCAGCCCATTCATAACGTGTTCAATTCTGTTCAAGTCTCATATGTTGAACAACATTGAGCACAAGTGGGTCGGCTCCAGATGTGATATAATTTATTCTTTTAATATATAACCAGTAATTATCAGCAAATTGATTTCTAGTGTTTCATTCATTATATGAAAACTCAGGATCCGAAGATGAAGGTAGCTGTGACATGTTATAAGAATAGACAGTTAGACATGTGTGAGTAAATATTTTATGTGGAACTTACACAAGGGAAACAACTTGTGGGTAAACCAAATTGACATAAAAGATTACTGTAAGCTTCGTTTAGGGACTTATCCATTAGTGCTAAAGATAGAAAAAATCTGGCCGTATACCTTTGACTAATCTATTTTCTTAAATCGCAAAATTATATTTGAAAAATAGTCTAAGTTACATGACGAAAATGGAAGTAGATAAGACTCCCTTTGTACAAAAATGCCTTGCTACCAGACACACCATTCCAATATTGACCAGGGGAGAAGCTTCCCTGCAAAAGAGTCATCAGTTACCGCGAAAACTGACAGCAGCCTTTTTCCAACGTTACTGCAGTCGTAAACGATTAATATAAAGTTACATGTTGACGGTATAAATATCTCAACATGACAACGTAAGTTAAATGTTGACAGTATAAATATCTCAACATGACAACGTAAGTTAAATGTTGACGGTATAAATATCTCAACATGACAACGTAAGTTAAATGTTGACGGTATAAACATCTCAACATAACATACGTTAAATGTTGACGGTATAAATATCTCAACATGACGACGTAAGTTAAATGTTGACGGTATAAATATTTCAACATGACAACGTAAGTTAAATGTTGACGGTATAAATATCTCAACATGACATACGTTAAATGTTGACGGTATAAATATCTCAACATGACGACGTAAGTTAAAGGTTGACGGTATAAATATCTCAACATGACAACGTAAGTTAAATGTTGACGGTATAAATATCTCAACATGACAACGTAAGTTAAATGTTGACGGTATAAATATCTCAACATAACATACGTTAAATGTTGACGGTATAAATATCTCAACATGACGACGTAAGTTAAATGTTGACGGTATAAATATCTCAACATGACAACGTAAGTTAAATGTTGACAGTATAAATATCTCAACATGACAACGTAAGTTAAATGTTGACGGTATAAATATCTCAACATGACATACGTTACATGTTGCCGGTATAAATATCTCAACATGACGACATAAGTTAAATGTTGACGGTATAAATATCTCAACATTAGGACATAAGTTAAATGTTGACGTTATAAATATCTCAACATGACGACATAAGTTAAATGTTTGCGGTATAAATATCTCAACATTAGGACATAAGTTATATGTTTGCGGTATAAATATCTCAACATTAGGACATAAGTTAAATATTTGCGGTATAAATATCTCAACATTAGGACATAAGTTAAATATTGACGTTATAAATATCTCAACATTAGGACATAAGTTAAATGTTGACGGTATAAATATATCAACATGACGACATAAGTTAAATGTTGACGGTATAAATATCTCAACATGACGACATAAGTTAAATGTTGACGGTATAAATATCTCAACATGATGATATAAGTTAAATGTTGACGGTATAAATATCTCAACATGACGACATAAGTTAAATGTTGACGGTATAAATATCTCAACATTAGGACATAAGTTAAATATTGACGGTATAAATATCTCAACATTAGGACATAATTTAAAAGTTGACGGTATAAATATATCAACATGACGACATAAGTTAAATGTTGACGGTATAAATATCTCAACATGACGACATAAGTTAAATGTTTGCGGTATAAATATCTCAACATTAGGACATAAGTTAAATGTTTGCGGTAAAAATATCTCAACATTAGGACATAAGTTAAATGTTGACGGTATAAACATCTCAACATTAGGACATAAGTTAAATGTTGACGGTATAAATATCTCAACATGACGACATAAGTTAAATGTTGACGGTATAAATATCTCAACATTAGGACATAAGTTAAATGTTGACGGTATAAATATCTCAACATGACGACATAAGTTAAATGTTGACGGTATAAATATCTCAACATGACGACATAAGTTAAATGTTGACGGTATAAATATCTCAACATGACGACATAAGTTAAATGTTGACGGTATAAATATCTCAACATGACGACATAAGTTAAATGTTGACGGTATAAATATCTCAACATTAGGACATAAGTTAAATATTGACGGTATAAATATCTCAACATTAGGACATAAGTTAAATGTTGACGGTATAAATATCTCAACATGACGACTTAAGTTAAATGTTGACGGTATAAATATCTCAACATGACGACATAAGTTAAATGTTGACGGTATAAATATCTCAACATTAGGACATAAGTTAAATGTTGACGGTATACATATCTCAACATGACGACATAAGTTAAATGTTTGCGGTATAAATATCTCAACATTAGGACATAAGTTAAATGTTTGCGGTATAAATATCTCAACATTAGAACATAAGTTAAATGTTGACGGTATAAATATCTCAACATTAGTACATAAGTTAAATGTTGACGGTATAAATATCTCAACAATAGGACATAAGTTAAATGTTTGCGGTATAAATATCTCAACATTAGGACATATTTTAACGCTGTTATGGTCATTGTTAATCCCAACATTTTATTGTTTTCTTTGCCTGGGCGCGATATGTGGACTCACAGCGCTGTTTGAGAGCAATACCAAACTCTCTCCGTTGAACTAAAAATGTTAAAAAGTATTCAGCTGATTGAACTAAAAGTTGCTCATCAGTTCCTCTTCCAAGATAGTAATCTATATTATTAATATTAATATATTAATCTTTGACTTTCACACGTGCTTCTAAGTTTCTTTGTCAATTAATATTTGATTTTCCAAGATTTAGTTTAAGCGTATTGTTAATCTTTGGTATTTCACAACTTCGTATACGTTTCTTTGTCAATTTACCTTTGGTCTTTCGTTTTTGTAATTTTTTCTTAGTCATTGCGCAACAGCCGCTATACTTTTGTTTAGAGCGGTACATCACAAATAAACACAATTAGACGGCAACTGTTATGATGATATATATTTCGTCCGCTTATTCAGTATCCGCCTCACTTAACGTTATTTATTTGTTTCTTATGATGGCATGCATTTTAAAAGAGGCTTTGTTGGGCATCTCAATTTACGAAACAGTGGAACACACCATGTACAACTCTCAATTTATTTCCTGCTGATGTAGTGTGTGGGTAAATTATACACGTGATTCAGGTGAGCAAACTCTGGAACTGGTTCATTCTGATCTGTTTATGTTGCTAACTCCACTCGTTCTATAAGTTCTAATCCAGTTACTTAACCAGTAAGAGAAGAAACAAACAATTTTTTGGCCATGTAATGAGAAGGGAACAGCTGGGATATATTGTGACAACTGGAAAAATTAGGGGACGAAGAGATAGAGGGAAGCAAAGAGAAAAGATACCAGACAGCTTAAGAGAATGGCTTTCCAGAAAGTCAACAACAGAAATGATAAATGATTGTCGAGATAGAAAGTTGTGGAGAGATATGAACACCTACACCAGCAGGCATGATGGTACTTGATGATGATGGTGATGAGGATATTAACCAGATCGATGGATGCATTTGCTGTTTCTAGTCTCTGGTGCAGTGCATTATCTTAAGACAAGTCAATTGACAATCGCCCTTAATAGTAAATATAATCCGATAGCCTATCTAACCATCTGACTGAAGTGTAAACATTGTCTGATCTCTGTAGTCAAATAATTACGATGTGATGTGATTACTGCTAGGTGTTGCGGAATTTAATTTTGTTTTTTACTTATCTTTATGAATATTTTTCTTCCTGATCTGCTCGTCTCTCATTTCTCTTCCCATCTCATCTCTTCTTTTCTCCGTTCCTCTATTCTACCTTCTGTTGTGTTCATTTCTCTATTCTAAGAAAGTCGTGCAGTCAAATGCGATGTTTCTGTGAATGTCAATGTTCACAGGTCCTCACTACTGCCTCACATTTGATATTTGTGCTTTTCATGTAGCGGCATTTGAGAACATTTTGTGGACTGTGTTCTTAACTCTGGAGGGTTCTGACAAGTGCTCAGGGAATTGTTAGCTACTCGTATTTATAGAAGTAGCACGGTGTTTGTATTGTTCTGTCCTGAGCTTGAAAGGTCATGTACATATTTACAACTGTATTAACTAATAGCATCTTCCTCTTGAGAACTGACAAATCCATTTCGCTCAAAATCACTTGTCAATTCCTACTACTTAACTAATGAAGAAATATTCTATTGGTTTCTTATTCTTTACATTTTTCTTTCTTCTACTTTTAACAAATTTAATTATTTTCTTAATCTGCTTTTCTTATTTTTTCTTCTTCCTTTTTTCTTCCTTGTTTCTTCTTCCCTTTTCTTCTTCCCTTTTTTCTCCGTCATTTTTCTTCTTCCATTTTCTTCTTCCTTTTTTCTTCCTTGTTTCTTCTTCCATTTTCTCTCCTTCACTTTTCTTCTACCTCGCTTTTCTTCTACCTCGCTTTTCTTCTACCTCGCTTTTCTTCTACCTCGCTTTTCTTCTACCTCGCTTTTCTTCTACCTCGCTTTTCTTCTACCTCACTTTTCTTCTACCTCGCTTTTCTTCTACCTCGCTTTTCTTCTACCTCGCTTTTCTTCTACCTCGCTTTTCTTCTACCTCGCTTTTCTTCTACCTCGCTTTTCTTCTTCCTCGCTTTTCTTCTTCCTCGCTTTTCTTCTTCCTCGCTTTTCTTCCTCGCTTTTCTTCTTCCTTTTTCTTCGTGTGTGTATTCCTCGCCTTCGTCTGTATACTCCCTTCGATTTTTCTCTTTTAATCGCCCGCTCTTTAAGCTCATTGTTAGGTATTTCCGCTTTCGTTGTTTACAGTAAAACTACAATATATTCGACTGCCGACCAAATACATTGGACGTCTCCATGGCATTCTTGTTTCTGGGTTGGCTTTCTTTAGATTCTTACAAAGCCGCCGCGGGAGGAAATATTTAGTAATTTTTTTCCTCATTGTCCAGAGTAAGGCCACACTCAACTCCAGGACAGAGTAAGCCCACACTCAACTCCAGGACAGAGTAAGGCCACACTCAACTCCAGGACAGAGTAAGGCCACACTCAACTCCAGGACAGAGTAAGGTCACACTTAATTCCAGGACAGAGTAAGGCCACACTCAACTCCAGGACAGAGTAAGCCCACACTCAACTCCAGGAAAGAGTAAGGCCACACGCAATTCCAGGACAGAGTAAGCCCACACTCAACTCCAGGAAAGAGTAAGGCCACACTCAATTCCAGGACAGAGTAAGGCCACACTCAACTCCAGGACAGAGTAAGACCACACTCAATTCCAGGACAGAGTAAGGCCACACTCAACTCCAGGACTGAGTAAAGCCACACTCAACTCCAGGACAGAGTACGGCCACACTCAACTCCAGGAAAGAGTAAGGCCACACTCAACTCCAGGACAGAGTAAGGCCACACTCAACTCCAGGACAGAGTAAGGCCATACTCAACTCCAGGACAGAGTAAGGCCACACTCAACTCCAGGACAGAGTAAAGCCACACTCAACTCCAGGACAGAGTACGGCCACACTCAACTCCAGGACAGAGTACGGCCACACTCAACTCCAGGACAGAGTAAGGCCATACTCAACTCCAGGACAGAGTAAGGCCACACTCAACTCCAGGACAGAGTAAAGCCACACTCAACTCCAGGACAGAGTACGGCCACACTCAACTCCAGGACAGAGTACGGCCACACTCAACTCCAGGACAGAGTACGGCCACACTCAACTCCAGGACAGAGTACGGCCACACTCAGCTCCAGGACAGAGTACGGCCACACTCAGCTCCAGGACAGAGTACGGCCACACTCAGCTCCAGGACAGAGTACGGCCACACTCAACTCCAGGACAGAGTACGGCCACACTCAGCTCCAGGACAGAGTAAGGCCATATTCAACTCTAGAGTCGTGCTGAAGTCGGATGTGTTGGGCCGAAAGGCGCAAATATCACTGTTATACTGTAAACCACAACACAACGCAGACACACCCACTTAACGTCCTTTTAAAGGCGGATGATGAAGAGTAATTCTGTAGTCTACTAGAATACTCTAGAATACTTTAGTCAACGGGCGAACGCAAGCAAGCAATTCCACAGCTGCCAGCGAGCGTGTCGGCTATTTCCTTGTCGTGTGCACCAGCGTTCCGTGGACAGTACACCCAAGTCAATGCACTGTACAGAGATGCTAGAGTTACACCCAATCCTTCCGCAGAGACTGTCAATTTTCTGTCGCATATTTTGCAAGTCCTTCACCAAGACTGCGTGAACCATGTTCTGTGTAACCAACAATGTTATCCCCGCAGTTGCTGCTTCCATTTATATTTCCATTATGGGCACTGTTTATGCTACAATTGCCAGATTATCTAGCCACTTCTCTACCATGTTGGTATACAACAAAATCCCAACCACTGCGCTGTCCGCAGGATACAGAACTGTACATGCTGATGATGGTTTCTGATGTGACGAAACGTTTCCTATGGTTTCACTTATAAAACTTCAGCATATCCGTAGACCCAGTTCCAACACTACCTGCCTAGTAGAATTATTAGCGAATCAATTAGCTTCGTAGGCAATGTCTTTTCGCGAAGGCTTTCCCATGACTATAGCATAAGGCTGCGATCGCAGTGATCCGAGCTGTGATCGCAGCCTTATGCTATAGTCATAGGAAAGCCTTCGCGAAAGGACATTGCCTACGAAGCTAATTTTTAGAGTTAGCTAAGTGGCAGTGTTCCCTAGCGTTTGGCTTTTCGTGGCAAGGCGCTGTGCCACTGAGTACGGGTTCGATCCTGCCTTGGTCCATATTTTTTTCTGTTGTTGATTATTTGTCATTTTTTCCAAGTGCTGTAAACATACCTCTTCCTCTGAATTGATTCGCTGATTATCGCCTCGGAAGTTTCCCTCTATAATAATATTCATTTATTATTATTTGTCTCTAGTAGAATTATTACTTTGGTAAGCCTCTTTTTTCCGCTGTTAAGTATATTCAGTCCTTGCCATCAACCACAATGTCAGATAACTACGCATTTGTAGTTTTATAATGCGATGTGGTTGGCGTGTGCATTTTCATAAAAGAACCAATAGATTTGTGTATAAATTGTGAAGCAATGAATTGTTTACTTATTTCATTATTTTATTCATTATTGTTCATCACTTGTGTTATTAAAGCGTGAGTTATGACGAACAACTAATCATTTATGATCTGACATTGTATGGTCAAGTATGTCCAGTGCACAACACATGATTAATTCACAACACAAACTGCAACTCCAAATGTTCTGAACAACGCTTGTATACGTCACTTCATTAATTGACTCAAGACGTCGTTTAGATCTCATACAAACGTTTATTTACGCTGTTCGTTATTTTCGCTTCATAACGCCTCTGAATAAATATCTTGGTTGCATATGGAAGTTAATAACACATGAGGTTGTCTATGGCCGTCTAAACATACATCAAACGATATCATTAGTAAAATATATGTAAATGTGTCTAGACTACAGTTGATGTTATGACACTCACATTCTCTATAGTTAATCCACAGAACTTCTTTTACTTAGCATAAAATCACAACACGATAATGTGACTTCAGTATTAATTTGTATATTTCTAGCCTTGATTTTCCTAACAAGAGCTGATCTATTAAGAGACCAAAAATATCTACCTGTAGCTAATCAACTTCAGGAAACAATTCTGAGTAATTCTTTAACTAACATATCTTTAGCTCAGCCATATATGAATGTACTCTTAAGTCTGTAATCGCAAGTTATTTCTCTGTCATAGATGTCTTCCTCGAATGTCTCACTCTCCACTCAACTACCCTTCGTTAAATAGTCTAGCACCCGACACTGATTAGCTTCATGGTTCTGTTCTAGTCATCTTGTCCTTTGCAATTTAGTTTCAAAGGAAAGGGAAAACTAAACATTCTAGTAGTTCAATATTTAACGTGTTGCCAATTGTTCTTTCTTGCCCGACATCTGAGTTGTGTTGCGCAAGTAGTACATGTTTAACTTACCAAACGTTTCAAGCGCTTTTACTGCTACAAAATAGTGTTGCTATGACTTAAATATGGTAGACATTACGACCACGACATCTCCAGCAACCAGAGTTGGCACAGTCTTATCCGAAGTTGAGTTATCAAGTCACTGAGTTTGACCATAGAGAAGTAAAGCATAGATCCTCCAGAACAGATGGACCGTCTTCGTTACCAAGTTGAACCTTAGACCTAGACTCGATCTTCCTAATCGTAGAAGCTTGTTGGACAATTTTTTTGTGTAGATACCTTTTAGCTAGTATGGTTTATCTCACCATTTATTGTAAATGAATAAGAGCTGGCATTGACTCAACAGTGGGTCTATTTTTGAGAGTAATGAGAGTCGTAAAAAAAAAAATGGCCAGTTACTAGTCCGATACAACGCAACACGGAGAACTGGTCACAAGATGATGGTTGACAACGATACAGGTGCTAATATAAATTGGTACAACGATGGTACAACACTGTCGCTAATTTGTGACAGGAAGCTGCTCTTACAAGGTGGGTACAGTTTAGCTGACCCGACATCAAAACGGGGTCGTTCCACGACGAACTTATACTGACACTGACAGCACAAGATGGGAATGATTATACTAGGTATACGTTTCATTGTGGTTATAGTGTCTGCTGAAGTATAGGGTTTAGCTGTCCTATTATTCATTTGAGATCACTGCTATGAAATGTATACATTTATTATGTTAGTAATGTAACCGATATAAGTCTATTGTATACGTAGATCTAGATTAAATGTTTTTTTGGGGGTGAGTAAACGTTGGTGTTTAGTTTCTTGCAGAACATTTGTTGGAAAAGGGGGATTAGAGAATGGAGCAAATGAAATTAGAATTGTAACTGTGACTAACGTCATAGTATATTTTCTGAAAAGTTGCTGCCCTTTTAACATTTTATGAATATTTTTTTTAATTAAGTTAAAATAATTTGTTGTCTGTAGATACTGGCAGCAATTTAAAATCTATTTCTTTATTTTTCAAGAAATATAAACACAAGGCTAGCAATATACATCACCAATAGTTCTCTATTCTACGCGAGCTTTAAATCAAAGGCAGGGGAGTCGATGCATGTTCTTTGCTTCTCTTGTCTTCTGCTCTTCTTAAAATCTTTTGAGTTCCTCCTTTTTCATTTTTTTTATTACCCACATGTGAGGTTGTTCTATGAAGTAGGGCAGATTTGTTGCTTTCAGCAAACCATAAGGTGACTGTGACTCATTGTACTGTTATCATCTCATTGTATCATCCTAACATCTCATCGTAGCGTCCTAACATCTCATCGTAGCGTCCTAACATCTCATCGTAACATCCTCACATCTCATCGTAGTGTCCTAACATCTCATCGTAACATCCTAACATCTCATCGTAACATCCTAACATCTCATCGTAGTGTCCTAACATCTCATCGTAACATCCTAACATTTCATCGTAACATCCTAACATCTCATCGTAGTGTCCTAACATCTCATCGTAACATCCTAACATCTCATCGTAGCGTCCTAACATCTCATCGTAACGTCATAACATCTCATCGTAGTGTCCTAACACCTCATCGTAACATCCTAACATCTCATCGTAGTGTCCTAACATCTCATCGTAGTGTCCTAACATCTCATCGTAACATCATAACATCTCATCGTAGTGTCCTAACATCTCATCGTAGTGTCCTAACATCTCATCGTAGTGTCCTAACATCTCATCGTAGTGTCCTAACATCTCATCGTAACATCATAACATCTCATCGTAGTGTCCTAACATCTCATAGTAACATCATAACATCTCATCGTAGCGTCCTAACATCTCATCGTAGCGGCCTAACATCTCATCGTAGTGTCCTAACATCTCATCGTAGCGTCCTAACATCTCATCGTAGCGTCCTAACATCTCATCGTAGCGTCCTAACATCTCATCGTAGCGTCCTAACATCTCATCGTAGCGTCCTAACATCTTAACATAGCGTCGTCCATTTATAAACTGCATTCGTCAAGCATAACGTGCTCGTTTTATATTACATCGTCTAGTTATATGTAACATTCCTAGTTATAAGTAACATTTAATGCCCATTTATACATGACAAGCTTAGTTATACTTACAACGTTAGCTATACATAACATCGTTTTATTATACATATGTTCTAGTTATACATAATATGTTTCGACATACGTGACATCATTTATATTTATAAGCAAAATGCACAATTTTCATTATGTCCAGTTATAATGTCGTTTCGCTGTATATAACATCGCCTAGTTTTGTATAACATTGCATATTTGTGTGTAAAAATTGTCTAGTTGTGCATAATGCTTTCTCGTTGTGAGTACCATTGTGACTGTCCAGTTTTTCTACGAATGTCTAATTGTACATAACATCGTCTAGTGTTTTATACATGGCCATTTACAATACATATGTGGTTATTTTAATGTCTAGTTTCTATGGTAACTAGCAGTTTCTGGTTTGTCTAACATCTTCTAATACATTGTCTATTTGTTACTGTGGCAGTTCCTCAGGTTGCAGAATAGACCTTCAACAATTACAGGAAGCAAAACATTTGATTTATTTAGCGATCTCTGAAGTTTATAAATTAATTTCACGTTTCTTCATTCACTGGTAAACAGCAGATACTTTTCACATAACGGAAAATTGCTGTATGTGGTTGTAGACTTTGAGATACATCTCCACCGAATCTACAAAATTACGTTCTGTTTTTCTTGTGCGCAAAAATGTCGAGTACAAGTTAATTACATTGTCGACATAAAGGTTGATGTCGATGGCTAAGCACATTGTCATAATGTCGAGGTGACTAGCTAATCTAGTAGATGTCATAAAGTCAATATGACTATCTTATCACGTAGACGCTATTCAGCCGAGATGGCTGACTAGTCACGTAGATGTCGTAAAGCTAACGTGTCTAGCTAATCGAACATGAAATCTTAAAGCTGAGGTGTCTGGCTAATGTAGATGTCATAAAGCTGATATGTCTGGCTAATCACACTGAAGTCATAAAGTTGATATGTCTGGCTAATCACACCGAAGTCATAAAGCTGATATGTCTGGCTAATCACACTAACGTCATAAAGCTGATATGTCTGGCTAATCACACCAACGTCATAAAGCTGATATGTCTGGCTAATCACACTAACGTCATAAAGCTGATATGTCTGGCTAATCACACCAACGTCATAAAGCTGATATGTCTGGCTGATCACACTAACGTCATAAAGCTGATATGTCTGGCTAATCACACCAACGTCATAAAGCTGATATATCTGGCTAATCACACCAACGTCATAAAGCTGATATATCTGGCTAATCACACTAATGTCATAAAGCTGATATGCCTGGCTAATCACACTAACTTCATAAAGCTGATATATCTGGCTAATCACACTGACGTCATAAAGCCGTGGTGGCTATGTGGTCAGTGTTCTCTAGTTCTAAAATGTAGCGAATTTTTTCCCAGTCGACAGTGCTTCAAGTCTCATCAACGTTATTGAACCCATAGGAGAAGCCAGCACAGGAATAGACGGAGAAAAGAGGTTATTGAACCCATAGGAGAAGCCAGCACAGGAATAGACGGAGAAAAGAGGTTATTGAACCCATAGGAGAAGCCAGCACAGGAATAGACGGAGAAAAGAGGTTATTGAACCCATAGGAGAAGCCAGCACAGGAATAGACGGAGAAAAGAGGTTATTGAACCCATAGGAGAAGCCAGCACAGGAATAGACGGAGAAAAGAGGTTATTGAACCCATAGGAGAAGCCAGCACAGGAATAGACGGAGAAAAGAGGTTATTGAACCCATAGGAGAAGCCAGCACAGGAATAGACGGAGAAAAGAGGTTATTGAAACCATTTAAGAACATTAGCCTAAACTGGAGAAAGTCGAGAAAATGTAGGAATGGGTGAAGAGACATTGTTCGCGGCCTATGCTCCTGAAATGTGTATAAAGGGCCTCTGGTTGCTTGATTCAAAGCTCATCTACCTTCTGGAAAGTGGCAACAGAAGTCTTCCCTTCTCGGGGAAAATAAGGCAAGCTGACGTGACCATATATCCATATAATGCGTGTGTTATTGAGAATTGATAGCACACACACGCAATTCCTCAATGCGTATATATTTGGAAAGGAGCGATCTATTGTTTTCTAACATTGTCGTGTTATCTATAATGTATATGCTGAAGTTTAATGTCTCGGTTGATTACACGTGCCCATTATAATACTTAACTCAAGTGATCGACACATTTTTTTGCGAGTATACTACTAGAATAAAATGAATGACATACTAAATGAAAAGACTATTAGAGGCCACAGAGATGGGATTTCTCAGAAGAATGTTGACAGTTCCCTGGACAGCTAAAAAGACCAATGAGAAAGTTCTCAAAGAGGCCAACACAAAAAGGGATCTCTTAAAAAACATCAGAAAGAAGCAATCAACATTTTTTCGGGCACATCATGAAAAGAGGAAAGTTGGAATACTTGGTTACAACTGGCAAAATAAAAGGAAAGAGAGATCGCGGACGACAAAGAGAGAAAATACTGGATAGCTTGGTGTCATGACATGGAAAACAGTCAACAACAGAACGCATACGATGCACTGTGGATAGAAGATTGTGGAGGGACATGATCGCCAACGCCAACCGGCACGGTACCTGATGATGATGATGATACTACTAGAGATGCTAATAACAGGTTCAATATTAAGGAATGATGTGATCAGAAAGGTTTTATTTACCGAGACCGATCTGGAACGGTTTCATGTAAGCTTTCAGGGATTCTAACAGTTGTGAATACACATTTTGCAAACAAATTAAAACTAGGATAGTTTGCATTCTTATGTTATGGTCATTGGCAAAGGTAATGCCAGTTTTTCTTCATTAGAGAGGGCTTGGACATGTCTCGTTTTATGGGAAAAGATACGATTTCTGGTATACATGCATTTAAGATAAAAAACTACTGATGATGATATGGCACATAATACTTCTGTAGCTTCTATTGTCGTTCCTTGGATGAGGCAGTTACTATCTCTGAACAGATGTACATTTTTCGTAAATTGAAGTGGCAAAGAGATGCATTGACAATATGAAACTATTAATATCCTTGTTGAAATTTCTCTCCTCCCTCTCTCCCTCCCTAGCCCTCCCTCCATCCCTTCCTTCCTTCCTTCCTTCCTTCCTTCCTTCCTTCCTTCCTTCCTTCCTTCCTTCCTTCCTTCCTTCCTTCCTTCCTTCCTTCCTTCCTTCCTTCCTTCCTTCCTTCCTCCCCTCCCTCCCTCCCTCCCTCCCTCCCTCCCTCCCTCCCTCCCTCCCTCCCTCCCTCCCTCCCTCCCTCCTTCCTTCCTCCCTCTCTCCCTCCGTCTTTCATTTAAGCGATGCTTTTCGTTATTTTTTAATTTCTCTCTGTTTTTTGCCTTTCGGCGTCGAGGGGAGATATAATTCATGGTTTTTTGCTCTTCTATTGGCCTCTTCTGCTGTTGTACCACCGAGTCAGTGTTTCTTCATTCATTCATTTAGTGCCGTCTCCGCTTCGAAGATTGGCTACCAATGAGCGCTATTCCGCTGTCTCTTGATTTGATGGTAGAGGTTGTCATAGGCTAACTTGTCCATCTTTTTATGTTACACGTCCATGTTAGTATTGGTCTGCCTGTTTTACCTTGTATTTTTTCCTTCCAAAATTACTTTTAATAATCTGCTGTTTCTTAACATGCCCCACAATTCTCATTTGTCTTGCTTGAAGTTGTTTTAGTTCTCTTTTCAGTTATATTTTTAGTTGTTTTAACACTTCATTGTTTCTTTTCTTTTCTTTTTATTGAATTCTTCCTATTCTATAAACCGACATTTCAAAGGCTTCAATTTTCTCCTGTTTTCTCGTATAATTTCCATATTTCTGCACCATACAGGAGTGTTTCTAGTGTTCTGTTTATATACCTTCTTCTTGGTCGACCTCGTGGTCTAGTATTCTCGTATCGTTTGTCGGTATCGTATTATATTTATTTTTATTTTTAAATTAAATTTCTTGTTGACCATATCGGAGACATGATAGAAGCGTTGGAAGCCCTGAGACAGCGAGAAAGGAAAACCTCTGAAACTAAATACAGTCTAAGAAGTTTCTAACTTTATAGCTCTCTCTCTCATATATATATATATATATATATATATATATATATATATATATATATATATACATATATATATATATATATATCAACATGGACTTAGTCTACTTTCAAGGGTAAGGCAAATATCACTCCTGTACCGCTGCTTATTGAATTCATGTTCTATTTAAGTTCCCACTTTGCTTCACCAATGGCAACGGGTTATGTGTCAATCATCAAATTATCATACTTACTCTAATTATCGCCCCCTCTCACGTGATAATCTGTTTTTTTTAAACAGAAAAGAGAAATGACGTAATTCTGAAATCTCTTTATCTCTGTAAATCTTCATTTCCCTGAGTTGATCCTCATGACTTAGTGGTTTGTTTGTTCCAGACACTTCTCGCTGCGTGGTATTTTCCAAGAGAAATCAATCTTCTAGCACTTTGCTCCAAGTAGTTGTGGTTCTCCCCTAGACTCTTGTATTACTTGTTTTTATCGAGTTGGGGATTTTGCCTACTATTTGGCGAGGCAGGATCCATTAAATCCCACACTAGGTTTTCTATGTTATATTACATAGCGTGGTAAATGCCACAGAAAATTATAATGAAAGCTACATCGTATAAGGCAGCGCCTGTGACAATCATCGGACCGAGGATGGCCCAGAGAAGCATCAAGCCCTGAAAAAAGAACAGCTCAGAGAGCTAATCTTAGAATAGTAGTATTTGCCATTGACCGGCAACTCTGGTACCATGTCCTGCCTCCAGAGATCACGTGTACTCTACGTGGGTCAAACTGACAGAATTGTTGATAAAATGTGTAAGGTCACGCAGTGGCGTCATGTTGTCTGGCCTGTACATAAACTGCTCTCTGACTGGGCTCTGACATTTCAGTCATAAGTAAACAACTTAACTACTAAGAAGTAGACAGTTCATTTTCCTGAATATTTCCTTTCCAAAAATATACAACCTGGTCTAGTGAGGTCTCATTCATATTTGTAAATAATGTTTGCGCTTGTGTGAGGTCACATTCTTTAGAGGTTATATTAATTGTCGGAATAATATTGTTTTTGCTTCAGAGTTTTGCTCTCTTGTGGTGTAGCTTTTCCTTTTTTCTTTTTTATTTTTTTTTTCTGGTCTTCTTCTGTTAAGGAAGTTAGACGCCTTTTCAGACTTCGTCTATGAATTGAGCCATTTCTTCCTAGCTCTGCTGCTACACGAACCGAATAGCTTGCATTTCAATGAAGTCTGTCTCTGCCAGAATCTCACCACCTCTGAATTGTAAAAGTGACAGTTTTGAGGTTTGTATTTATTTTGCGCTTTCCGGAGATTGACCGCGAGCGCAGAGGCCGATTTCTACAATTTTTAGTTTTCCGTACATACGTCAGAATTCAATTCCCATGCGTGTCAAATCTTGTACCGACAAGGCTCCGGGAATCACCCAGTTTCTAAGAATGTAAAGCAGCGATTTTTTCCTGGAAGTAGGTGCAGTCTGGTGTGATACCGACCATTTCAACACAAAATCTGCCTCAAGTCATGGACAAATATGGTTACCATTTTCCCTATTCGCCTAGTTGAGTGTAGAGGTGACATTTACTTTACTTCTATGTGTTATCTGAATCTATTATACGATATTATAATAGTCAAAATATGTATTTTCATTTTATTGGTGGAGAAAACTGAGCATGATCGTCTTTGGCCTGGATGTATGGTTTTCATGGCCTTACAAAATTATCCACGCTCAATGCTGAGTTTCAGACCCGAATCTTCCACATCGAGGAAACGTTAAACGTGATGCGAGAATTCTAGGGGAGAAAATGTTAAACGTGAGGTGAGAATTCTAGGGGAGAAAATGTTAAACGTGAGGTGAGAATTCTAGGGGAGAAAATGTTAAACGTGAGGCGAGAATTCTAGGGGAGAAAATGTTAAACGTGAGGCGAGAATTCTAGGGGAGAAAATGTTCAACGTGAGGTGAGAATTCTAGAGGAGAAAATGTTAAACGTGAGGTGAGAATTCTAGAGGGGAAAATGTTAAACGTGAGGTGAGAATTCTAGAGGAGAAAATGTTAAACGTGAGTTGAGAATTCTAGAGGAGAAAATGTTAAACGTGAGGTGAGAATTCTAGAGGAGAAAATGTTAAACGTGAGGTGAGAATTCTAGAGGAGAAAATGTTAAACGTGAGTTGAGAATTCTAGAGGAGAAAATGTTAAACGTGAGTTGAGAATTCTAGAGGAGAAAATGTTAAACGTGAGGTGGGAATTCTAGAGGAGAAAATGTTCAACGTGATGTGAGAATTCTAGAGGAGAAAATGTTAAACGTGAGGTGAGAATCCTAGAGGAGAAAATGTTCAACGTGAGGTGAGAATTCTAGAGGAGAATATGTTAAACGTGAGGTGAGAATTCTAGAGAAGAAAATGTTAAACGTGAGGTGAGAATCCTAGAGTAGAAAATGTTAAACGTGAGGTGAAAATTCTAGAGGAGAAAATGTTAAACGTGAGGAGAAAATGTTAAACGTGAGGTGAAAATCCTAGAGGAGAAAATGTTAAACGTGAGGTGAGAATTCTAGAGGAGAAAATGTTAAACGTGAGGTGAGAATTCTAGAGGAGAAAATGTTAAACGTGAGGTGAGAATTCTAGAGGAGAAAATGTTAAACGTGAGGTGAGAATTCTAGAGGAGAAAATGTTAAACGTGAGGTGAAAATCCTAGGGGAGAAAATGTTAAACGTGAGGTGAGAATTCTAGAGGAGAAAATGTTAAACGTGAGGTGAGAATTCTAGAGGAGGAAACGTTAAACGTGAGGTGAGAATCCTCGAGATTGCTCTAGCAGCCGAACTCCATATGCTTTCTGATCACGCAGGAAGTTACCGAAGTACAATTCAGTCTTCTCTTGTATCAGGATATAAGTATTATAGTGTTACATTATTATAAATGTTCTTTAATGTCTACTTCTACCTTTTCAGCTCACTGTGGAGCTTAGGTCTTCAATAAACACTTTCCAAGCCGTTCTGTTTCTCGCCATTCTTTTTAGATCATTCCATGTCTGCCCCATCATCTCCATCTCTGCTTCCATTTGTCTTCTCCAAGAATATCTTGGTCTTCCTCTTTGTCTTTTTCCTTGGCGGTTCCAAAAAGAGGCCTGTTGTGTAATACTCTCAGTTGGTTTTTTTAATGTAACTGTCAGGAAATAGTGTGGACCAATAGTTCTAAATAATTAGAGGTTTGTAGGAAGCAGACTCCTTCTGTTGTTATTGATTTATTCAACTCACAAAAGACACCACCCAGGGAGTTTAACACTGAGTAGTTATTAATTAACAGGAGACTAATCACGAGCAATAGAAAATATACGATTGCCAAAAGAAAGTAATTGCAGGTCATTCGTACACGTAAACTAGTGACGTGGGTCAATCGTCAGTCAAGGTATTTGTAGTCATAATTCATCATCACCGTCGTTCATTGTGCCACAGCCACCTATAGCTTTAAGTAAATCTATATTTAGCTGTGCCTTGTTTCGTGATACAAGATTAAGTGGAGTGTTTTCTGTCCCCCCTCCTCTCTCCCTCACCGATGTGCATGTAGCTTGACAATTCTTGGACAGTCTACTTGTGTTGTTGCAAGGTCTCTTTAATATCATCCTCTTGTGGTATTTCTGTTGATTTGCATCAACTTATTAGCTTCGCGTATGCGCCAAATTTTAAATCATCTTCAGACAGTCTTTGAAGGTCGCCAAGCTATTTCAGTTGTCCTGGATATAGCACAAGATAGGCTGAATGCCCCAAATTTTCCTATTTTTAAAACTCATTTCGTAGTCTGTCTCTTAATGACATTCCTGACACTCTTCTCAGACCTCATTTCCGTAGCGATCACCTAACGCTGGAATTTGTTATAAGTGCCCACGTTGGACACTGATAGCACAGGTTAAAAGTAAAGTAAAGTACCCCCGTCACGCCAAGTGGCGTATAGGGAATATGGTGTTAGTGACTATAAATTTTACAGACCTTCGGCACATGATTTTTGGGGTAATGTGGTCGGTATTACGCCCGTGCCGCTTTACTTTCCCAGAAAAAAATCCGGTACCCGTTAAAGGCTGGGTGAATTGGAAGCCGTCGGTTGGTATCGAACCCGACCCCTTGTGTAGTCCAGTTCTTCACTAACCACTGAGCTATCGTGGCTCCTGATAGCACAGGGTAGGTATCAATAATAAATAATTCTCTGTATCAATTGTTTCTTAGTGTTTAATGATGAGCTTTAAATGTCGTTAGTCATGATTACTTCATGAATTTCTTATTCTCAAACATAGACCAGCAGCAAGGACTGAAACGTGTTTGGTTTTGCACTCAACAATGGGCTTTAACAATGCGATAGTTTCTGTATTCTCTGCTGTTGCTGTTTTTTTTCTAAGTAATGTTACAGTTCCTGCACAATTTGTGTCTAGAGTTTTGCTTTGATAATAAACGTTTATGTATGTGTTATAATGTCAGATTCAGTTGGTTTCATTCTCCAACCTACGGATTTTCCATTTAATCCAGCGTTAAATGGGTACCATCGATTTTTGCATGGGAGGGAATAACTTTGTAGTGACCGCACTACAAAATAGTTTTACGATAGTCCAGGAGATGTGGATACAGAAACCGTAAACTATCACGCCCAAGGCGTTATGGCCGTATGTCTTCTTTTCTGTTATGATTTCAAGTATTGTCTTAAGTCTGTGGAACCAGTTAAAGCGTTAGATCATCATCATCGCTATTATCGCCATAATCAACACCCATCTATTTACTCACCCATCCATCCAGTCCACGAGCCCGTCATCCAATCCAAACACCGACCAACCCATCAGTCCTCCCACACACCAATCCATCTCCCATTGGCAGAAATGGATACCAGGGTACTACCCTGGGAAGGTGAGGAATGTCGCCTCGCATCTGAGTTTCGATGCTTGAGGCGACACTATACAGAAATCTCCGAACATTTCTGGATAGGCAGCCGAGCACATATAGGTGGAAACTCGCGTGCTACGACCCCGGTTCAAGTCTCGTACTTTACCTTTACCTTACCAATCTATCTATTCCACTCACCTACCTATCCACCCTCACACCCATTCATCAACTTATTCCACACCTCATTCACCCATCTACTTACTCACCACTCTCTTTCACATTCAATCTTCCACCCGTTCACCCGGACAACAATCTATTTACCCGTTCATACATCCACCCACAAATCCGTCATCCACCCATTCACCCACAAATCCGTCATTTATCCATCCACCCACAAATCCATCACAAATCCGTCACTTATCCACCCACAAATTCATCCATCCATCCATCCATCCATCCAACCATAAATCCTCACAAATCCGTCATCCACCCATAAATCCGTCATCCACCCATAAATCCGTCATCACCCATAAATCCGTCATCCACCCATAAATCCGTCATCCGCCCATAAATCCGTCATCCACCCACAAATCCATCCTTCCATCCAACTATAAATCCTCACAAATCCGTCATACACCCACAAATCCGTCATCTATCCATCCACCCACAAATCCGTCATCCACCCATACACACACAAATCCGTTATCTATCCATCCACCCACAAATCCGTCATCCACCCATACCCCCACAAATCCGTCATCCACCCATACACCCACAAATCCGTCATCAACCCATACACCCACAAATCTGTCATCCACCCATACACCCACAAATCCGTCATCCACCCATACACCCACAAATTCGTCATCTATCCGTCCACCCACAAATTCGTCATCTATCCATTCACCCACAAATCCGTCATTTATCCATCCATCCACACACAAATCCGTCATTTATCCATCCATCCACACACAAATCCGTCATCCATCCATCCATCCACACACAAATCCGTCATCCATCCATCCACACAGAAATCCGTCATCCATCCATCCATCCACACACAAATCTGTCATCCATCCATCCATCCACACACAAATCCGTCATCCATCCATCCATCCATCCATCCATCCATCCACACACAAATCCGTCATCCATCCATCCATCCACACACAAATCCGTCATCCATCCATCCACCCACACACAAATCCGTCATCCATCCATCCACCCACACACAAATCCGTCATCCATCCATCCATCCACACACAAATCCGTCATCCATCCATCCACAAATACGTCATCCATCCATCCATCCACACACAAAAATCCATCACAAATCCGTCATCCATGCACCCACCCACAAATCCGTCATCGCAACCTTCCTGCTGATGTCGATGATCGGCGCAACATTTTGTCCCTATTATCGTTAATCTTTTCACCTTCTGACGTCCTATCAAAGCAATCTCATAAGCTTTCTGTCATCTTTTATCCTGTTATCGTTTCTCCTTGTTACAATTATCGTCTTCATTCATTTTTGTTCCGGTTATCACAATGTGCTGCAACTTTTTCTTTCTCGTTTCACGGTAAGAGCATGATGGTAGTTATCTGCTTATGTATTTAATCTTTCGTTTTTTTTTTTTTTTACTTCGCTTTTTTATTTGGTGTTTAGGTGTCCTGTAGTAGGGGAGACAACTATCACGTCGCATCAAAGATGATGTCATCTTATTGTCCTTGTTTGTTAGCATCATAATTGCACACCGGACGAATCCATAGATGCCCCGTATCCCCTTCCCCCCCACCCCCTCCCCCCGAGAATCCCGAGAAAATCCGAAGAAAGTCCACGTGCATGAACTCCGTCGCACAGACTGAGATCCACGCTGTGAGTAGGGTTTTGCTGACAATTTTGCCCTGGCAGCGGCCATGTTTTTAGCCTACTCCTTTCGATTTTAACTGCCAAGGGATCTTTAACGTGCACTATTCCACAAGGGACCTCCTGTTTATTGCCGTTATCCGAGAGGGCTATACATCGGATCTCATTACCCAAGAGATCAGGGGAGGGTAGCGTCATTAAAAAAACCGCGGATTAATTTTTCTTAGTTTTAAAAAATTACCACCGCTCTTGGTGGACTTTGTACATCCGAGTTCTTCCCATCGTGACGTCGTACCTCTAGACTACCCAACGTCTCTTCTCCTCTTCCCCCCCCCCCCTTTTTCCTGCTATTGTTCTTGTATATGGATCGTATTTCTGGTACTTGATCAATGCTCATTATTACGTCTATCTGTGATCTGATTGGAGGTGATAATCTCAGCACAGAGCACAAACTTCAAGTATTATGTACTTGGTCAATGCTCATTATAGCTTCTACATGTGGTCTGATTGAAAGTGACAATCTCAGCACAGAGCACAAACTTCAAGTATTATGTGCTTGATCAATGCTCATTATAACTTCTACCTGTGGTCTGATTGGAGTTGACAATCTCAGCACAGAGCACAAACTTCAAGTATTATGTACGTGATCAATGCTCATTATTACTTCTACCTCTGGTCTGATTGAAGATGACAATCTCAGCACAGAGCACAAACTTCGTAACACTGGAGTAAATAAACAAAAAGTGACTTCTTCCTAAGGTAAAGTATTTCATTGTTCTTGTAACAGGAGGTTGAGCATCATTGGTGCTGGTTAATATCGTCTTGCTAGGTATATCACTTGTGGCCGTGAAAACAAATGCGAGACGAGGACAAAAGTACATGATTTCCCAGTGGAACTTCCTCTAAATTGGTTCATTTAAAGGTGGGTTATTTTTGTAGCGAACGTTGCTGAATATTGGATCGGTTATAGGTTTTCAAACTGGTTGTCGGACAAGCCATTCATATTAGACTCACAACCTCGGTAGTTCCATTTAGTCTTTAAGAAAAGTCTATGTGTGTCTGACAACTCGTTAACTGTCAAGTGTTTATTGTCACTTATCAGTGGACGAGTGGTATCGTTTGAGATTACTGTGAAACTTTGAGCAGTTGAGGCTGCCTGGTCAAACCTCAAGCGGAAAGTTTTTTTTTTTTTTTATATTTACCAATGTGGTAGAAGGAAATGGGTAAACTCGATAGTTGACACACAGATGTGTTTGTTTATTGGATCAAGACTTCGCTGTCATTGGGTACATTCATCTAGTTAAAGTGCATAATGAGGTCAACGTTAACTCCATCATAGAAAATGCAAGTAATTATAAGTAAATATAATTTCCTGTGTGTTACCGGGGCCTCATAATGAGGGAAGTAAAGAATAGTGACACTGTGACCTTCCAGGCATGTCGTAAGAGGCGACTAAGGAGATTGATCGATGGCTTGACAAGCTGTCATTGTGAAAAGTATTGTTATGGAAACAGCGCCATATATTTTAGAGCAGTGATCTCTGCAATATGTGCCATTTTGGCACGCAAGGTTTCTGTTTTTGAGATTATGGTTCTGCCCTATGTGCCGTCTTCGGCTCGAAAGGACAATAGATAGATAGATAATTGATCACATTACAGGAAGTCAGCATGGAAAAAAGTGCTGTATGTAAACCAGGTGACTTTAAGGATCATTTACTCAGTGACCTTCAGTAGCTTCCACTTGTGACCTTGCTTCACGTAGCATCTCTAATGTCATATTCTGTATGCAAGTTCTTGTCCTGTTTATCTTCTCACTTTTCATATCTCTAGGCTGAATTGACAGTGTAAGCGCCATTATCGTATACATTTTCATGTTAAAACTTTTATTTTGTATTTTTTTAAACATTCTCTGTTAAATTGCGAGTTTAACATGCAGGCCTGGCGACAAATGTGAACGTGAACACAGTCGCAGGTAAGCCCAGCTGGAAAAGAACAAAAAAATGCACTTGCCTCAAAGAACTAGGAAAGATAAATAATGGCGAAGTAAAGCACTAGCGGCCCTTTCCAACCACAAATAGTGTGGCCTATTACAGTCAAGTTCAATTGTTCCCTACTCTGGACATTAAGGTATGTTACAGAACATCTTTTTTCTTACTTTGCTTCCTCGTTTGTCTCCCTTGAACACGGCCCTTGGAAACAGCACCAAGAGTGCCAGTGCTGTTGTAAAGATCCTTTATGTTGTTTCAACTAATCAGTGTCATTTCATCAACCATCTGGCAACATTAGAAGGTTTGTAATTCTGTTCAGCCTACATAACATTTGGGATGAAAATATTTTATGTTGGGACACAAATCAAATCCCATGAAAGTAGAAAATGTGCTGGGATAAGTAATTGGTGAGAAATTAAAGAAACAGCAATGGAAAACATTTCTGAGCGCACGGTAGTTTAAAATGTGTTGCAGTTTAGTTCAAAAGTTGAAAAAACAAATGAATTAGAATTTAATAAAGTATCTCATCTGGTAAATCTTTTTATCAGGTCAAGAGCGGTCAAACAGAAAACAGAAAGTCCTGCTCAGCCTTTTTTTTTGTGGGGAAAGGGGGGGGGGGCGCAAAATCACATGTTTTGATTTATAGATAGGCTGAACCAAAATCCCTTGAGACAAACCAGGGACAAAAACGAAATAGCAAAAACTGAGTGGACGGGAGGTTGCGTGGTATTTTTTGTTCATGAAAAATAAGATGATTTTGAAAAAAAAAAGTTAATAAACATTACATGGTAAACTTACCGTTATTCTTCATTCACAAAATTGATACACAGCTACTAGACGTAGAGGTGGACCCGTTATTCTTCATTCACAAAATTGATACACAGCTACTAGACGTAGAGGTGGACCCGTTATTCTTCATTCACAAAATTGATACACAATTTTAGCTAGACGTATTGGTGGACCCGTTATTCTTCATTCACTAAATACATACACAGTTTTAGCTAGACGTAGTGGTGGACCCGTTATTCTTCATTCACTAAATACATACACAGTTTTAGCTAGACGTAGTGGTGGACCCGTTATTCTTCATTCACAAAATACATTCACAGTTTTAGCTAGACGTAGTCTAGTGGACTTTTTATTCGTTACAAAACGATCGTACCATGACTATTACTACCATTAATTATAGTTAACGTAGCAAATTTCTGCCTGTAGCACTTTTCTGTAAAAGTTCACAAATAATATTTGAAATGTGATACTATAGATTTCGTACACATACATAAACATACACACATACATATGTAATAACGAATTAAATACGTTCAGAATATATTTTGGATATCTGACTATTTAACATAACCATATTAACCGGGACAGAAAACTAAACACAATTATAATATTGCATTTTAAGAGACATATTTAATTTAAACAATTTGCCCATTTGACAAGTAAACGCGAAGATGTAGATTGAAATAAAACATTTATTTTGAAACACGGAGACATAATAACCCACTGAAAGTTAGGCAGTGAAAATACAAGATAAACGAGATAGAAACCGACTAAGGACTGACAATCATCAAGAGATGAACAGAACCTGTGAGCTTATACCATCACGGCAAGAGACAGATTGGAATATATACTCACGGTAGCGAACATTTTACGCAGATAAGCACTAATTTAACATTTGATTGGAACTGCACAGAACATGTAAACTAAACATAGATCAGTATGAAGCAGCTAAACTAACTGAAAAAAAAAAACAGGACAAATTACGACGTTTCGGCAAAAGCATTCATCAGGTATAACTCACAAACTATTAAACGAAGAAATCCAAGCACGAAAACAACACTGGTCTTCTTCTTTATGGGTTGCCCCATATAATAATGATCTAAAGAGACGAAAAGAAATGGTGGCTATGATTTATGTAAATGTTGGTGATATGAAAAATAGACAATAGGCAGTTAGGATTTTATTGGACCAAAAGATAAGCAGTTAGGATTTTATTGGACCAAAAGATAAGCAGTTAGGATTTTATTGGACCAAAAGATAAGCAGTTAGGATTTTATTGGACCAAAAGATAAGCAGTTAGGATTTTGTTGGACCAAAAGATAAGCAGTTAGGATTTTATTGGACCAAAAGATAAGCAGTTAGGATTTAATTGGACCAAAAGATAAGCAGTTAGGATTTTATTGGACCAAAAGATAAGCAGTTAGGATTTTATTGGACCAAAAGATAAGCAGTTAGGATTTTATTGGACCAAAAGATAAGCAGTTAGGATTTTATTGGACCAAAAGGTAGGCAGTTATCGATTTAATTGGACTAATAGGTATGCAGTTAAGATTTTATCGAACCAAAAGGTAGGCAGTTAAGATTTTATTGTACCAAAAAGTAGGCAGTTAGGATTTAATTGGACCAAAAAGTAGGCAGTTAGGATTTATTTTGACCAAAACCTAGACAGTTATGATTTAATTGAACCAAACGATAGGTAATTCGGATTTAATTGGACCAAATGGTAGGCAGTTCGGATTTAATTGGACCAAATTGTAAGCATTTCGGATTTATTGGGAATAAAAGGTAGGCAGTTCGGATTTAATTGGACCAAAATGTAGGCAGTTCGGATTTAATTGGACCAAAAGGTAGGCAGTTATGATTAAATTGGACCCAAAGGTAGGCAGTTAGGGTTTAATTGGACACAAAGGTCATGAGACCACGAAACCAAAAACTCACATAGCGGGATAAAGTAAGCTACTCCATTAACCACTTCGATACCGTAGCTTCCAAGGACAGTAGAGTAAGTGATAATCTACAGCTCTATTTGACATTTTCATTGATTACAGTTTAAATATCTTAAGTCTAGTCTGTTTCGGTTTTGATTGACAAGTGCATGTCCTATTGTCAGTTTAAGGTTTCGTTTCTTCTATTTAATCGTTTGATTTTATCATGCGATGATTTGACATTACTTGATCTTTGAAGAAGAACTAATCAAGATTAACTGAATGTTGATGTCTCCTTACATTTTCTGGTGTTAAACGTCTTTGTATGAACCCAAGTCTGGAATAGCAAGTATTACGGGAACTTAACATTTAGCAACTAGAGATATGTCAGTACTGATATCTAAGAGCGAAACATACATTCAATAATTAATAGATACAGTTATTAGAGACATTGAGAAAAGTAGAGTCAATAAATGAACAGAAAACAGAAGGGATAGTGGTCTCAAAAGACAAGATGACACTTAAGAGCAATACATATGCAAATAGTATAAAGTTCAAACAAGTAGATTGTCTTAAATACCTGTGAACAATGTCAACATCAAAAGTAAGATGTCTTATTGTGGCCTCTGGGGACCTCGGTAGCTGAGTTGGGAAAACCACCCGACTGGACTACGGACGTTCGGACAACCGGTGTTCGATTCCCGCTGGGAGTAGTGAGAGTCGTACTCGTGGTTGGCAAAAAAAATATATCCCCACGGTCGACTTAGCCCTTGGCAGAAATGGGTACCAGGGTATTACCCTGGGAAGGTGAGGAATTTTGCTTCGCATCTGAGTTTCGTTGCTTGAGGCGACACTATACAGAAATCTCCGAACATTTCTGGTTAATCGGACGAGCACATATGGGTGAAAACTCGCGTGCTAAGATGCCGGTTCAAGTCTCGTACTTTACCTTTACCTTTATGTCTTATTGTGGATGAAAGAAGCGAGTAAAATCACACAGGACATTTTAATAAAACGGAAAATTGCATGCAACAGGTCATTATCTTCAAAGGTAGAGTTTTACAATCCTATATCAAACTAGTGTGTTTTATGTTCGCGAAACATGGACAGTAAACTGATAGATATAATATGATACAATCACATGAGATGTAGTTCTTTTAGAAGGTTGCTTACCACGAGCAGCCAACAAATCCAGTAGAGAGGTACTCAAAGAGGCGGATGAAGAGACAAAGATTCGGCCGGGGATCCATCATTGTTGGTAGATTATTTTTGGCACTTTTTGCCTTGGCAGTGGCCAATTTTTGGCCTACTCTATTTCTATTTCTAACTGCAAATGGTTCTTTAATGTGCGTGATCGCACAAGGGACCTCCTGTTTTTTGCCATTATTCAAGAGGGCTAGATATTGGATCTCACTACCCTGAGACTAGGGAAGGGTAAAGCCACTAATAAGCCACCGATTTTCCTTATTTTCTGCTAACATTGGAACTGAACCTATGACCTTCCTGCGCAGAGGCCGACATCTTAACTCTAGGCAACCCTGCCTCCCCCCCCCCCCTTTCCGAATATGCTTTGTCTTAACCTTATAGTAATTTTTTCTGTTTACGTTTGTCAGCTTTCGTCTCTGGCGAAGTACCTAGGGATTAGGAACTGAGTTTTGCGTGTCAATCCGTATTTCCCATAGCAGCCGTGTGTACAGGGTCCCTAGCAGCCGTGTGTACAGGGGTCCCTAGCAGCCGTATGTACATGGGTTCCTAGCAGCCGTATGTACAGGGGTCCCTAGAAGCCGTGTGTACAGGGGTCCCTAGCAGCCGTGTGTATTGGGGTCCCTAGCAGATAACTCCGTCTTAGGAGATACTTATATTTCTTTCCGCAGATGATAATTGACGTTTCAAACCGGACCTCGCTGCTGAGACCAGGGTAGTTGCCGCAGAGAGAAATCATTAATAAACATCATACTAGTGCAGCCGGGATTTGAACTCACAACCTCTGTCTCGAGACCGGCGTTTAGCCTCGAGACCAACCAGATACACCCCTCCCCCTCTTTTTTTTCCCCGTGTATTATAGTGACTGAGAATTGGTATGTCTTGACTGATATCCTAAAAGCTACGCAGATCGTAACAATTCTCTGTCTAACGGGTCGATAGGAAGGTGAGTGTTATGTTAAATACACTGCACTACCTGATTAACGAAACAATACGGACCATTTTTTATTGAGGAATATGTTACAAAATATAAATGTCACCGTAATTAATATTTCATAAACATCAAGAATTAATTCTTGTGCGGACCACATTCTAAAAGATAAAAAATACCTTAAGATGTTGTTTCATTAAACTGTCATTTCTATACGTGGTCAGTGCACCAGTTGACTATGGATCGTTCCTTGACATACACAACCGATATCAAGTTCTCATCTTGAGAGCTTTAACGATAGAACGTGATCATTTCTGATTCATCTAATGCTTCTTTGAAACCATTCTAGTGTACGCAGTGTTTCCATTGAAAGTCAAACTAGGTCGCCAAATTACATTGGAATTAATGAATGAATGTCGGGTGCGAGTTTCATTTCTTTTTTTTTTCTACTTTATTTCTTCCAACCACATCTTCATATCTTTGCGTCATACTTCTTCCGTTTTCGCCATTCTTCTTCCGTTTTCGCCATTCTTCTTCCGTTTTCGCCATTCTTCTTCCGTTTTCGTCATTCTTCTTCCGTTTTCGTCATTCTTCTTTAGGTTCGTCATTCTTCTTCCATTGTCGTCATTCTTCTTTAGGTTCGTCATTCGTCTATAGGTTAGTCATTCTTCTTCCATTTTCGTCATTCTTCTTCCGTTTTCGTCATTCTTCTTCCGTTTTCGTCATTCTTCTTCCGTTTTCGTCGTTCTTCTTTAGGTTCGTCATTCTTCTTCCATTGTCGTCATTCTTCTTTAGGTTCGTCATTCTTCTATAGGTTCGTCATTCTTCTATAGGTTAGTCATTCTTCTTCCATTTTCGTCATTCTTCTTCCATTTTCGCCATTCTTCTTCCGTTTTCGTCATTCTTCTTCCGTTTTCGTCATTCTTCTTTCGTTTTCGTCACTCTTCTTTCGTTTTCGTCACTCTTCTTTCGTTTTCGTCATTCTTCTTTTTCGCCATTCTTCTTCCGTTTTCGTCGTTTTTCTTCCATTTTCGTCATTCTTCTTCCATTTTCGTCATTCTTCTTCCGTTTTCGTCATTCTTCTTCCGTTTTCGTCACTCTTCTTTCGTTTTCGTCATTCTTCTTTAGGTTCGTCAATCTTCTTCCATTTTCGCCATTCTTCTTCCGTTTTTGCCATTCTTCTTCCGTTTTCGTCATTCTTCTTCCATTTTCGTCATTCTTCTTCCGTTTTCGTCATTCTTCATTTATTTTCGTCACTCTTCTTTCGCTTTCGTCACTCTTCTTTCGCTTTCGTTACTCTTCTTTCGTTTTCGTCATTCTTCTTCCGTTTTCCTCACTCTTCTTTGTTCTCATCGCTTGTGCTTATTTTGTTTCAGTTTCTTCCTTCATCCATTTTCTTCTTCCTGCTTCCATTTTCTTCTTCCTGCATCCATTTTATTCTTCCTGCATCCATTTTATTCTTCCTGCATCCATTTTCATCTTCCTGCTGCTTCATTCTACTATTTTTTTTTCAAAGTTTTATTTTTGTCTTCTTTGTCCTTAATATTTCTTCCTTTTACGTTTTTCTCCAATACTTTATTCTTCTTCACAAATCTCCTTTCATCTTCCAGATTTCATTTTTCTTCATGCTTCTTTATCTTCCTAACTTCTCCCTACTTCCTGTTCTGATGCATCATTCTTTCTTCTCCTTCCTTCTTCCTTGTACTTCACTTTCCTATCACTTTATGTTAAAACTCTTTTCATCTCCTTGTCCTTCTTTCTATTCATTCGTTCTTTTTCTTCCGATTTCTTCTTCCTTCGCTTTCTTTCTTCGTTTTCTTCCTTTTTTCCTCTTTTGTCCTTCATATCATCCTCTCCCTTCATTTTTCATCTTTCCTCATTTACAGCTCGTGATATTTTCCAACCCCTACGACTACTGCAGTATTATCTCAAGCTGCCTTGAGTATTTAACTAAACTAGTTTGCCGGTGATCTTTTAAGTCTTGTTTGTCAATCCTGAAAGACCATGTCAGCAAAAGATCCTGAAAAACCATGTCAAAACTATGTAGTCTTCGGAAAACTGACAGCAAAAATATAACCCTCATCAGTTCACCAACATGCATAATTATGAAATGAGACTCCGCACACACTCATTATGTTTCACTTTACGATTGAAGGATAATAATGCATTTAATGCATTTCTTTATCATCAACATCCGGATCTTTCTGTGTCTGGCTTGCGATTTGCCCTTTTCTCCTATTTCCGTTTGAACTTTATAAAACCTCTCTGCTTTTATATTCTCAACAATCATTTTTACTTTTATATTCTCAACAATCATTTTTACTTTTTTATTCTCAACAATCATTTTTACTTTTATATTCTCAACAATCATTTTTACTTTTTTATTCTCAACAATCATTTTTACTTTTATATTCTCACAAATCATTTTTACTTTTATATTCTCAACAATCATTTTTACTTTTATATTCTCAACAATCTTGTTGACTTTTATATTCTCAACAATCCTGTTTACTTTTATATTCTCAACAATCTTGTTGACTTTTATATTCTCAACAATCCTGTTTACTTTTATATTCTCAACAATCTTGTTGACTTTTATATTCTCAACAATCTTGTTGACTTTTATATTCTCAACAATCCTGTTTACTTTTATATTCTCAACAATCCTGTTTACTTTTATATTCTCAACAATCTTGTTGACTTTATATTCTCAACAATCCTGTTTACTTTTATATTCTCAACAATCTTGTTGACTTTTATATTCTCAACAATCTTGTTGACTTTTATATTCTCAACAATCTTGTTGACTTTTATATTCTCAACAATCTTGTTGACTTTTATATTCTCAACAACCCTGTTTACTTTTATATTCTCAACAATCCTGTTTACTTTTATATTTTCAGCAATCTTGTTGACTTTTATATTATCAGCAATCCTCTTTACTTTTGTATAATCAACAATCTTGTTTTTAGATTTTCTATCTCAGATCTTCCCCAATCCACTTCACTCTTTAATTTATTTTGCTTTCAACTCATCCCATTAACCGTTGTCTTTTACATCCGATATATAATCCAATGGATTGTCCAAGTTATCTTTCTATTCCGGTTATCATTGTTCTCTTAATCCTGTTTTCTTGTAATATAACTTTATTGGATTGTGTAGCTCTCCAATATTAAATGAACGGACAGGAGCCAAAGACGAGGAACTAATTGAATGTCTTCACGAGATAAGTTTAGAACTGAAAACAACCAGACTTATCAATAACCTGCACAAAAGTGCAAAGGACAGTATAAGAAATGGCAACGATAACTTGACATAAACGAGTTAAAATAGGCACAAAAAAGGGCGATGTTTATCACCTTGTCAGTATAAACTAAGAAATGGACATGGGGTGAAAATAATGAAACGACACAAGTAGATTTATAGATCTTATGATAACATTATAAAAATGCATATTAGAAGAGAAGAGAAACATTGAATACAGTCAAAAGACACAGTATGACAAACAAATGAAGGGAAATGAGAAATGAACGACAATTTTGTTGTAATAGTTTTAAATGAATATTTTATTATATTTTTTAGCAGTAGTTATAAGCTAAGGGAAACACAAATGAACTATCATCAATAGCCAGCAAAATTGGGCTCGATATCAATTATGAAAAGACTAAATTCATGAAAAGTTTAATTCTAACAGATGACAGAATATACATGGAAAACAAACCAATGGAAGAGATCGATCAACTTTGTCTATCTTGGAAGTCACATTGATCGGGAAGGGGATACAAGTAAAGAAATTAGAATCATAATAGCTAAAGCAGCAATGTCTTTCAGAGGTCTTGAAAAGTTGTGAAATCAAAACTCATCAATACAAACACAAAACTTAGACTATACAAATCAATCATACTATCAACCCTTACATATGCATGCAAGAGCTGGAAAACAACCAGACATAGAAACAATGTTGAACGCATTTGAAAATAAATGTTTCAGGAAAATACTTGGTATAGCGTGGAACGAATTCAAAACAAACATTGAAATAGAGAAATCGCCAATCAAACACTAATAAATATCTTCAATAATCAAGAAAAGACGTTGAGCATATGTTGGACATGTGATGAGGAGAGATAATAACCTAATAACAAAGCAAGCCCTCATATGGGAAACAACATGTATGGGGAAAAAAGGTCTACCCAATAAGACGCTGAGAAGAACATTGATCGGAGAGGCAAAGGCAGCAGGAATCGGCTCCCTCAATTAGATGCTTGCGCAGAACAGAGACAAATCGCTGGATTTGGCAAATATTTTTTTGCAAGGATTGAGACTGTTAGATAGAATTTGGAAAAAGAGAATCTCGGACTATGCCCTACGGGCCGGTCACGGATCGAAAGGTCGATGACAGTTAGATAGTTATAAACGAAAACATATTTTTATACCAGTACTTCTAGATAAAATTTTTTTTTTCTAATAGTAGTAGTTATAAGCGAAACCTTTGTTATATTTTTGTTGCAGTAGTTATAAGCGAAAACTTTGTTATATTTGTGTTGCAGTAGTTGTAAGCGAAACCTTTGTTATATTTTTGTAGCAGTAGTTGTAAGCGAAACCTTTGTTATATTTTTGTAGCAGTAGTTGTAAGCGAAACCTTTGTTATATTTTTGTAGCAGTAGTTATAAGCGAAACGTTTGTTATATTTTTGTAGCAGTAGTTATAAGCGAAACCTTTGTTATATTTTTGTAGCAGAAGTTATAAGCGAAACCTTTGTTATATTTTTGTAGCAGTAGTTATAAGCGAAACGTTTGTTATATTTTGTAGCAGTAGTTATAAGCGAACAGTTTGTTATATTTTTGTAGCAGTAGTTATAAGCGAACAGTTTGTTATATTTTTGTAGCAGTAGTTATAAGCGAAGAGTTTGTTATATTTTTGTAGCAGTAGTTATAAGCGAAGAGTTTGTTATATTTTTGTAGCAGTACTAGAAATTTGTTCTTGTTTACACAACAATCTTTACTATTTCCTGGAGAGAGTTCGAGTGCTCATCAAAATGATTACTTTGATTTTTTGTGAAAATTTCAGGAAAAGAAAGCCAACAAAAGTCAGGTTGTTATTCCCACGAAAAAGAAATGTCCTCCTTGAGATGTTATCACTGCTCGACATGGCTTTCTCATCGGGTGAATGAGATTTTGCAACCGTTTTGGGGTATTTTATTCCATTCTTCTTGTAGCAGTTATGCTAAGTTTTAATGGTGTTCTGGATATTTTATCTGAGTATCCTACTCTCTCCAGTTCGTCCCAGACGTTTGACTTGATATGTATTTTGTCTTTATCTTTAGTTTGACTTATCTTTAATCTGATTTTATATTTAGCTTGACTTTGTCTTTATTTGGATTTTATCTTTAGTTTCATGATCTTTATACAACAAACACGTTTAATAAGCACAATTGTAACCAAATACTTACTTGGTATAAATGGAATGGCACTGACAAGGCCTCCCAAATCGATTTTATTTTGACTAGAAGACATCAAAGGGGGGACATAACAGACTCAAGATCTATACCAAATGCAATATTAGATACAGACCATAAGCCTGTTTTACTATGGCAGAAAAAATGGGTTAGGAAACTACAGATGACAAGACCTCAAGCACAAAGAATCGATCTAAAAGCAATAAAGAATGTAAACGTACAAAAAGAAATAGAAGAATCCGTAACCACTAAATACCTAACCCGAATACAACCTACAAACATAGAGGAAGCATGGAAACAGTTTAAAGAAGGTCTAATAGAGTCAACACAAGAGAAATGCGGTCTGAAAAATATCGGAAAGAGCAGAAAGAAACTAACAAGATGGTGGAATGAGGCAGTATAATCAGCAGTGAAACACAAGAACGAAAAGTATAAAACGTGGCAGAAGACAAAAACAACAGAAGACTACAATCACTATAGACAAGCCAGAAATGATAGCAAACAGATCATAGAACAAACAAAAGCAGACTCATGGAAAGCATTTGGTGAAGAATTAGCAAAAACATGTAGAGAAGAACCAAGAGAATTTTTCAAAAGTTTAAAAGCAATGAGAGTAAGAAATAATGATTATAACCCAACCACTATAATAAATGACAAGAACGGTAGGCCAATCAGCAGCAGGAAAAACATAATAATCAGATGGAGAGAATACTTTAAGGAACTATTAAACCAGGGAAATACAAACGGAAATACAGAGTTTAAACATAGGCAGTATGATGAATAGGAAAAAGGGAGTGTGAAATGTACAGAGGAATATCCCTATTGAGTCAAGTTGGTAAAATGTATGCTAAAATATTGGAGAGGAGAGTAAGATACATAATAGAACCTCAGTCAAGTAATAATCAATTCGGATTCAGAAAAGGCAAAAGCTGTACTGATACTATATTTACATTGAGACAACTATTTGAAAAAAAACAATAGAATATGACAGAAACCTAAATATAGTGTTTATAGATCAGGAAAAAGCGTTTGATCGTGTGGACAGGAACAAACTTTGGCAAACTTTAGAAAGCTACGGGCTATCAGGACAACTACTAGATAATATAATGACATTATATAAAAACAGTCAAAGTGCCGTTAGAACATCGGAAGATCTGTCAGAATGGTTTCAGGTTACAACAGGAGTAAGACAAGGATGCGTCCTCTCACCACTCCTCTTCATCATATATATGGACAAAATAAATCAGGAAACAACCAACAATAAGGAAAAATCAAATAATAACATATAGGTAGAAAACTCCAACATCAACGAGCTACTCTTCGCAGATGACCAATGCCTAATATATGAGGATGAAAACCTGCTACAACAGCATTTAACATCTCTAGATAAAAGCTGCACAAACTACAGTATGAAGATTAACACAGCAAAAACAGAGGCTATAAGAATAAGCAAAGTAAGACATCCATTAAACATTAAGATCAAAGATAAAGAAATAAAACAAGTAAAGGAATTCAAGTATTTAGGCACAATGTTCACAGAAGATGGAAAACTAGACAGAGAAATTGACATGAGAATACAAAAAGCAAATGCTGTCACATTTCACCATTGCTAAGACATCCAAAAATTTCTATGCCAGCTAAACAACAAATGATAAATAACATTTTCATACCAACTTTGTGCTATGAAAGTCAAACATGGACCCTTTCTAAATCACATTTAAGAAAGATCAATACATGTGAGATGCGATGCTTGAGAAAAGTAACAAACAACACAAGAAGAGATAGAATACCAAATGAAACCATAAGAAAAATAGTAGGAACAAAACCCTGCCAAGAATATATAGAACAACAACTTAAATGGTTTGGCCACCTGGTCAGAATGAATCCTTATCAATCACCACCAAGGGCGTTCTTCTCGAGAATGCATGTAAAAAGACCAAGAGGAAGACCCAGAAGAAGATGGATAGATGCAGTGACAAAGACATGTAACAACAAAGGAAAGTCACTAATTGAGACAGTTCGAGCAGCACAAGAACGACAAATGATATAAACCACGACACCTTTTAGGTATCAGTGAAAGAGAAAAGAAGAAGAAATTATAAGAAGAAGATCTTTAGTTTGATTTTAATTTTAATGTGATTTAATTTTAATGTGATTTAATTTTAATGTGATTTAATTTTTAGTTTGAATTTATCTACAGTTTGACTATATCTTTAGCTTGGTTTTATCTTTAGTTTGAATTTATCTTTATTTTGATTTTATCTTGATTTTGATCTTTTATATTGTTTAATGTTATCTTTAGTTTGACTTTATCTTTAGTTTTACTTTATCGTTAGCTTACCTTTTTTCAACTTGTCTTTTGTTTTACTTATATCTAGTTTGTTTTTGTCTTCATCTAAACTGTCTTTATCTAGAATCTCCAGCCGCATGTCTAGTGAATCTGTCTTCCATTCTATGCGTTCGTAATCTTCTAAAACAAACATTTGCAATGTTTGTCCCACAATTCTGTTATCGACCTTTTGTTTAGAAAATATTGCAGTCATGGCTGTGCCGTATGTCAACAACTGATCAACATCAGCGGTGATTCGGTTATCTATTAACCTCTTTATATCACACATTTTTCCTTTCACATGTGACTCTTCAAGCCAACACTAGGTAGATAAAAGAACGAGCCTATGATTAAGTTATTTGAACATTTTATTACACCAGACAAGAAAATAAACCTCTTTGGTTACTTAATCTAATCTCGAGGAGCAGTTTTTCTTGCTCTTTTTCTCTCTAAAAATTGTTCTTCGTTTGCAACAAAAGTGAGGTATATCGTCCGCCATATTTTTATTTTTCTCTCTTTTTTTTCAGTCCATAATCAGGAGGTCGTTGGGGCTCTACTGGCAGACGTTGTCATCCTTTTCCATTCTCTTCAACACATTTAGCACTCTGCAAAATCGAAGCCCTTCCATTCTTTGGTGTTACCTTCTCATCTATTTCTGTCTTTGCCTCTCATTCGTGCCCCTTTCAATTCCTTACAGAGTGGTCTTTGTGCAGATTGAGATAAATGGACAACCTGTTTATTTTGCGTTTCTTCACAATAGTCAAAACATCATGTACTCCTTGTCATCCATTGGTGAACTTTCTCATTTGTAATTGTTTTCACTTGAATGCTTTATAAGTGATAAATACCCAAAATCTTAACGATAACATTTCATCTTCAAATGTCTTTTTTCGGCTGTAAGGGTCCTTGTTTCTCAAGCGTATAGAAAATTGATGTAACCAGTGTGCTCATTAGACTGATTTTAGAGCCAAGAGTACGTTCTTATCTTTCCAGATAAGTTGTAACACTGCAACAACAACAAAAATTAAAGTGGGGTATAGGGAATATGGAGAGCCGCGATAGCTCAGTGGTTAGTGAACTGGACTACAAAGAAGAAGAGGTAGGGTTCGATCCCAACCGACGGCTTCCAGGTTCACCCAGCCTTTAATGGGTACCGAATTTTTGCTGGGAGAGTAAAGCGGCACGGGCGTAATACCGACCACATTACCCCAAAAATCATGTGCTGAAGGTCTGTAAAATTTATGGTCACTAACACCATATTCCCTATACGCCCCTTGGCGTGACGGGGGCTCTTTACTCTTTTTAAAAATAGGGAATATAGTGTTAGTGACCATACATTTTACAGACTTTCGACACATGATTTTGTGGTAAAGTGGTCGGTTTTACGCCCGCACCGCTTAACTTTCCCAGAAAAAAATCCGGTACCCATTAAAGGCTGGATGAACCGGAATCTGATGGTTGGGATCGAACTCTACCTCTTGATCTTTGTAGTCCAGCTCACTAACCACTGAGCTATCGCGGCTCAACATTGCAAAGTCTGCCGTATTATGCGCTCATATAGCAAATGTTTCAGATTATAACCTTCATCGCTGACGTTTCATCCTAAATATTTAAATTTGTCAACTATTTCTAGGTGTTGTCCATTTAATTTTGTTTTTGCAATAATGTCCCTATAATTATTGATCATCTTTACGTGTGAGGTCTGAATGTAATTATAGATCACTGAACAGACCAACTTTGTTCGTTTCTTCTAAATAAGCCAATGTCTAAGATTGAACTGTAAATGATCTTTGGCTGAAACGGTTGATCTTAAAAAAAGATCAGCCGCCCACTCTGGTATCTCTGTGTCGTTCTCTCATTTGACTTTTGTGTATGTGTCGTTCTCTCATTTGACTGTTGTGTATGTGTCGTTCTCTCATTTGACTGTTGTGTATGTGTCGTTCTCTCATTTGACTTTTGTGTATGTGTCGTTCTATCATTTGACTGTTGTGTATGTGTCGTTCTCTCATTTGACTGTTGTGTATGTGTCGTTCTCTCATTTGACTTTTGTGTATGTGTCGTTCTATCATTTGACTGTTGTGTATGTGTCGTTCACTCATTTGACTGTTGTGTATGTGTCGTTCTTTTATTCGACTTTTGTGTATATGTCGTTTACTCATTTGACTGTTGTGTACGTGTCGTTCTCTCATTTAACTGTTGTGTATGTGTCGTTCTCTCATTTGACTGTTGTTTATGTGTCGTTCACTCATTTGACTGTTGTGTATGTGTCGTTCTTTTATTCGACTTTTGTGTATATTTCGTTTACTCATTTGACTGTTGTGTACGTGTCGTTCTCTCATTTGACCGTTGTGTATGTGTCGTTCTTTCATTTGACTATTGTGTATGTGTCGTTCTCTCATTTGACTGTTGTGTATGTGTCGTTCACTCATTTGACTGTTGTGTATATGTCGTTTACTCATTTGACTGTTGTGTACGTGTCGTTCTCTCATTTGACTGCTGTGTATGTGTCGTTCTCTCATTTGACTGTTGTGTATGTGTCGTTCACTCATTTGACTGTTGTGTATGTGTCGTTCACACATTTGACTGTTGTGTATGTGTTGTTCTCTCATTTGACTGTTATGTATGTGTCGTTCTCTCATTTGACTGTTGTGTATATGTCGTTCTCTCGTTTGACTGTTGTGTATGTATCGTTCTTTTATTTGACTTTTGTGTATGTGCGTTCTCTCATTTGACTGTTGTGTATGTGCGTCCTCTCATTTGACTGTTGTGTATGTGTCGTTCTCTCATTTGACTGTTGTGTATGTGCGTCCTCTCATTTGGCTGTTGTGTATGTGTCGTTCATTTATTTGACTTTTGTGTATGTGTCGTTCTCTCATTTGACTGTTGTGTATGTGTCGTTCTCTCATTTGACTGTTGTGTATGTGTCGTTCACTCATTTGACTTTTGTGTATGTGTCGTTCTCTTATTTGACTGTTGTGTATGTGTTGTTCACTTATTTGACTGTTGTGTATGTGTCGTTCTCTCATTTGACTGTTGTGTATGTGTCGTTCACTCATTTGACTGTTGTGTATGTGTCGTTCTCTCATTTGACTGTTGTGTATGTGTCGTTCTCTCATTTGACTGTTGTGTATGTGTCGTTCTCTCATTTGACTGTTGTGTATGTGTCGCTCTCTCATCCGCACTTCTCTGCATTAAATTGGAATGCCTTCTGAGGTTAAACATCGTTTTGGAACCTTCAAAGTCTTAGTAACTTATTTTTCTGTTCTCGGGAATCATCTTCAGGTTCATCGAATAGAAGTCTAATTCTCATAGCTTTTCTATTTAAGTGCTAACTTAAACTTGAACAGCGGACCTTTTTTTTATAGTCAGCCTCCGATAAGTCTTTCTACAATAATATCAGGGGTTACTGGAGAGGGAAAAAAAACGCGGTTGTTTCAAATGTGATTCGAATCAGCTTTTGTGATTGTATTGCCAGCACATTACGACAATACTACAACAGTACGTTTTTTAGCTCTACATTTTCACAAATGGATAGTTAATATTCTCAAGATTCAATCTGAAAAGAGAGAACTATCATCAATCATCATGTGCCATACCGGTTGGCGTAGGCGATCATGTCCCTCCACAATCTTCTATCTACAGTGCATTCTATCAGTTCTGTTGTTGACTGTTTTCCATGCCATGACACCAAGCTTTCCAGTATTTTCTCTCTTTGACGTTCGCGATCTCTCTTTCCTTTTATTTTGCCAGTTGTGACCAAGTATTTCAACTTTCCTCTTCTCATAATGTGCCCGAAAAAGGTTGATTGTTTCTTTCTGATGCTTTTTAGGAGTTCCCTTTTTGTGTTGGCCTCTTTTAAAACTTCCTCATTGGTCTTTTTAGCTGACCAGGGAACTTTCAACATTCTTCTGAAAAATCCCATCTCTGTAGCCTCTAATCGTCTTTTCATTTGTTTGTCTACTATCCATGTTTCCATGTGTCAGAATTGGTTCTATATAGCACCGATCAAACAGGTCTGTGGGCTTACCAATATCAGCGTTGGTGAGGAGTGGATACCGGTGCCTACGTCATTCAAGGGAACTTTCTCATGTATTGTCACACTCGACAGGAAAAGTAGGGAACAGAACCCGGTCGTGATTAATGCTGAGGTCAACGGTCTCATCTGCGATAATACCGATGAGAAAGATGCAGTCATCTATACAGACGGATCTGTAAGACGACACGAAAGAAGTGCATGGGCATTTACAGCACGCTCAGCAGGCAGAATAGCCAAGGAAGACAGTGGTGCATACGCCATGACCACGAGTAGCATGACAATGGAGGTGATGGCAGTGACCAAGGCATTCAAATGGTTAGAGTCACAAGACTACATCCACGCATGTATACTGAGTGATTCGATGAGCATGATAAACAAAGTGGAGGCGGGCTATGTACGCATGCAATGGGTAGAGTCGTTGCAGAAATCCAATATACGTAAGGTCACCTTTGTCTATGTCCCTGGACATGCGGGAGTACGGGGAAATGAGAGAGCGGACAGGTTGGCTAGCTGCGCTGTCGTTGAGGACGGGCAACCGATGGATCGGGCGGACATCATCAATGCCCTTCGAGATCTTGGAAGAGCACAGGACTTCGACAAACACAGATCAACGTCACTTCTTCGGATGATGGAAATGGGAGTTAAGATGGGCACGGCCAGAAATGAGAAACTTGGTGGCCGTGTAAGAAGACTTATCAACCAACATAGAACTGGAATCGTCAGTCGCTGGACACTGAGGGAATTGCTGAGGAGGGGATCTGAGCACCTATGGACATGTTCGGAGTGCAATGATGATGACCCGCAAATAACTCAATAACTCAATAAGCACCGATGAACTCTCTTTCTCATTTCTATTGACATAGATTTGTTGCATAATATATTTTTTCATTTTTCTGAAATGCTATTTTGGCCTGAGCTTAACTACTTTTTATTTCCGTGGTGCATCTTCCATCCGATGTTATTATTGTGCCCAAGTATTTAACGCGTTGCACTTGTTTCAAATGTGTCCTGTTTATTTTTATGCTGCATGCTGGTGATGATTGTTTCTTCGATATAACCATTACTTCTGTTTTCTTACTATTCAGACTGAGACCTATCTTGTTGCTTTATTTTACTATTATGTTTATCATTTCTTGTAGTTCATTCTCTGTCTCTGCTATTAAGACTGTGTCATCTGCATATCGCAAATTATTTATGTTGGGACCGTTGACTTCAATTCCTTTTTTGTCTGCTATTGATCTCATGATGTGTTCGCTGTAAAGTGAAAACAAATCCGGCGACAGAATACAGCCTTGTTAAGATTCAGAATCGCTTTAATAAGATGAAATGATTAGAAGAGTGGTTAGGAGGACAGTGTCGAGATCTTAGATATCAAATATTTAGATTGTATCAATTAGCATTAATGTTGGGAGACAGGTAACTATTTTGCAAGACTTATGGAAATTAGAAAGGGGATTTGGGGAGGTTGTCTGACTTGACTATTTTTTAGACTGACTGTCTGTCTGTTCGTTCGATTGAATGTTTGTCTGACCTTGCCTGTATATGTTTGTTTCTCTAACAGACCTATTTTTTTCCTGTCTATCTCAGCTCGATCTTATCCGACCTTGTTTTGTCGGTTGTTACTGGTCTTTTTTGTTTGCCCTGCCTATCTGCCATGTCCGGTCTATCTGCCATGTCTTGCCTATCAGCTATGTCTTGCCTATCTGCCATGTCCGGTCTATCTGCCATGTCCGGTCTATCTGCCATGTCCGGTCTATCTGCCATGTCCGGTCTATCTGCCATGTCTTGCCTATCTGCCATGTCTTGCCTATCAGCTATGTCTTGCCTATCTGCCATGTCTTGCCTATCAGCTATGTCTTGCCTATCTGCCATGTCTTGCCTATCTGCTATGTCTTGCCTATCTGCCATGTCCTGCCTACCTGCCATGTCCTGTCTACCTGTCTATCTGCCATGCCCTGCCTACCTGCCATGTCCTGTCTACCTGCCTATCTGCCATGTCCTGCCTACCTGCCATGTCCTGTCTACCTGTCTATCTGCCATGTCCTGCCTACCTACCATGTCCTGCCTACCTACCATGTCCTGTCTACATGCCTATCTGCTATGTCCTGCCTACCTACCATGTCCTGTCTACATGCCTACCTGCCATGTCCTGCCTACGTACCATGTCCTGTCTACCTGCCTACCTGTCATGTCCTGTCTACCTGCCTACCTGCCATGTCCTGTCCTGCCATGTTAAGCCTGTCTGAAGTGCCATGCTCTGTCTTCTACTGTCAAATCCTGTCCTCCTCTGTCCTGTACTCTTCTGATCCGCCTAGCCCTCTCTACTCGTCCTTCCACCTCTCCATCTTGATCCGGTACTAGTCATTGTCCTGGACCTTTTTATAATCCTAGTCCTTGTCACCGACTCCTACCACCTCGTCCTATCAGATCCCATTCATACCACCCCTCCCCCCAAAAAAAAATATATATATATGCTAGTTAACCCTTTGACAGCGAAGCTTGTCTGTAGAAGCTACGAGCTGCTGTTTAAATTAACCCCCCCCCCCCCCCACCTCCCACAGCGACAACGAGAACGAACCTTGTCACGCTGCTTAGCGTTTATAGAGTGCCGTGCCTATCGTCCATATTTTATTTAGGCCACCCAGCGTCCATATTTTATTTAGGCCACCCAGCGTCCATATTTTATTTAGGCCACCCAGGGTCAATATTTTATTTAGGCCACCCAGCGTTCATATTTTATTTAGGCCACCCAGCGTCCATATTTTATTTAGGCCACCCAGCGTCCATATTTTATTTAGGCCACCCAGCGTCCATATTTTATTTAGGCCACCCAGCGTCCATATTTTGTTATGTCAACCAGCGTCCATATTTTATTTATGTCAACCAGCGTCCCATATTTTATTTAGGCCAACATCACATTTGTGTGCTGTGTGCTCACCATGACGCTAGTGTCATCCTTCTGTTCCATAAATATCCGCTACGGATTTAAGGTTGGTTGAACGTCAAATCTGTCGATCGGAATCGAATCTGCCTTCTAGTTCACAACACACGTTCGATATTCTGCTTCTGTGCGGTGACTCCCACTGTCCCATATAAGGCGTGGCTAATAGATTCATGGCGTTATGGTAGTTTTTTTTGGTCACTCATCAGGCTTTAAGAGTAGTAAATGCTGCATTAGCTCAAATCAAAATTAGAGCTAATTTCCAATATTAGGAAGAAATAATCATACTCTTTTGGCGATGTAATGAGAAGAGAACAGCTGGAATATATTGCAACAACCGGAAACATTGAGGGACGAAGAGATAGAGGGAAGCAAAGAGAAAAAAATACCAGAATGCTTAAGAGAAAGGCTTGGCAGAAGGTCAACAACAGAAATGATGAATGACTGTGGAGATCGAAAGTTGTGGAGAGATATGATCACTTACGCCAGCAGGCCCGGTACTTGATGATGATGACATGCTTTCATAGTTTCGATAGGGGGAAAATCCGACGCAGCGCTGCCGATTTGTGTTTATTTGATTGAGGTAATTTGTTGGATTAATTGTGTGTGTTCGAAACTTAGCGAGTTGCTGGAGTACGATGGCACAAAGACACAGGTACACAGAGAAGAGACATGCAGTGGACACACACACACAGGCACATAAACAGATAACAACTACAGACACAGACACACACAGCAGGCACTCACACAAGCATACAGACCCATGCACACGCAGACAGAAACATACACACAGAGGCAAGTACTGACACACACAGACAGGCTTAAAAGAAAACACGCACCGGGACACTCACACAGGGACATACGCACGTTCAGGGACACACGCACGTTGAGTGACACACAAAGACGCACGTTCAGTGTCAGACGCCTGGATACACTTCTTCAATAGAGAACGATGTTTCAGCATATTCCCCATATTGTAGAAATTTAAAAAAAAAATAGAATCTTGGACAAATACAGACGCTTTTGAGGAATCACACACAGAGATCAATCATACGCATATCTACAAACACATGCATACATACCGAAACAAACACAAATACAGAGGCATTTAAAGGAATAAACATAGACTTACACGGACACATACGAAATTAGAGGAACAATCATAAATACACAGAGATACTAATTCATACACACACACACATAAACATACACATGCATACATAAACAGACATTTATATATGGAAACACAGACGCACATAATAAACACACACAGGCACAAACACAGACGCACACACAGAAACACACACATGCACACAGACAAACGCAAGCACATACAGAAACAGTCACACATTATCGATCAACGACAGAGAAAGACTCGACACACATACCAAAACATACAGAAATGCACAGATGCATATAGAGAAGCATCAACGCACAGAGAGACACACTCGACTGTCAGTCCGAATTTGAAAGATACAATCAAATAAGGTGCAATGAAACTGCAGCAACAAGGAGTTATACAGTTGATTGTAAAAACAATGGTGTTGGGTGGAAGAGAGTGAGAAGAAAGAAGAAATAGAAGAGAAGCTTTTAGTGCATAGAGACCTGTCTGTTCTATGTAATGGCAGGGAATTATACACTTTTAAAAATACTTCTTTCTTTCTTCTGTTATTTCAGCCCTCGGAAACGGCTCGGTTTTCTTCATGCTAATTTCAAACTTATTTTTTTAATTAAAGAAACATTTCCCCAGTGCTAATTCAGTTTGGAAATGTCTTATTTATTTTTGTACCAGCCTCAGAGTTTCCAAATATTTCTTTAATTCTTCGAAACATAGATTACCCCTTTCAATGCCTGGAGTGATCGATATAAGAGAAAATGTAAAGATTGGAAGTCTATTTATCGAAGATTATATTTTAAATTTATCTGTGACATTCCAGTTCTAACCTTCTTTTCATACACATACAGATACAAATAAAAATACACATACAGATACACATACACATAGTTACACAGATAGCACACACACATTTCATGGGGCATTCAGATTCAGGAATGCTGAGTGAGAATTGTTTTCCGTTATTCGAATCTCTCGAATTTTAACCTAAAAAATGTGTTAAAACTGTGGAAAGATTAATTTTAACTCAATCAACGTCCAATATAAGCGTGTGCGCACGCACACAAACAGACACACACACAAACACAGATTGTTACAATCTCGTTATGCACAGATCCAACGACGGTGGGTGCCAAGAACAGTTTTCCCTACGCCATCTTGCGGAGACTTCCGGAACTTCTACTTACACAGCTGTACGCTGTTTTCTCAAAACTAACTCTCCTTAGGTTTCTAGCAACCCATGAGGTGTATAAACGGTGCGGGTCCCACATGACTCAATTTGTCTACCAACAGAAACATTCAGCACTACTCAGTCTACAGCTCAGCGTTTTCAATTCAATTCTACTTTCCGTAGTGCCCTACTCCACACTGTGTCAACGCTCGGCGTTATCCAGTTTGTAATTGTTGCCTCAATCTCAGCATTTCTCAAGCTTTATTTCTACGTGGTTTCTATCGTTAAGACCGTTTACACTTTACACTACTTTGAAACATTTGCTATTGAAGAAGCTGAAATATTTATTTGCGTATATTTCGCGTTAAATTACCGCGAGAAAAAGAAAAACGAACTTTAAGAGTTTAAATCAACAAATATTTCAATTTCACTTGTATGTTCTTAATACACATGGGCATATATATATTTTTTTAAATGCTTGATTTATATTCTTTAATTTATTGTTCATTAAATGGAGTTTTCACATTTTACTTTATTTAATATAGTTGTCAGGTCATCCTCAATTCACATGGACAAGTCCGTAAGTGCTCAGATCTCTTTAGAGGAATACCCGTCAACGTGTAGAGACTAATCTCTCTCTCTCTCTCTCTCTCTCTCTCTCTCTCTCTCTTTCTGCGATCAGGACTCAATCAGAGTAGGATTCCAGACTCTCACATGAAGTCAACTGTCAGGTTAAGTGTGTTGATCGCCCCCACAGACAGAACATCACAATTAGAGTCTGCCAGATCCACTCTGATTGAACACCCGTTAAAACGTTGCCCTGTGTTCTGCGCCAGTGGCCCAGTGCATCAAATTTCAGCCAGCATTTTATTCAGGTTTGCTTATCCTTAGCCTTTGATTGTCCCCAATCTTCCTGCAAGGCAGCAGATGATCTTTTCTATAGGGGAAATCTGCCCTTAGATGGTCAGCTCTCCCAGGTTTACGAGCACCATCTGCCCGAGTCACTAGAGGTGACTAACACAGACATGCACACACAAAGATAGGAGATATGACCAACACAGACATACACACAGCGATACGAGGCATGACAAACACAGACGCTTCTTCTAACACTGACACACATCAAGATATATGACACATGACTAACATAAACATGCACATAAAGATATGAGATATTACTGACATAGACATGCACACGCAAAGATATGACACATGCCTAACATAGACATGCACACAAAGATATGAGATATGACCAACATAGACATGCACACACAAAGATATGAGATGTGACTAACATAGCCATGTACACCAAGGATAAGAGATGTGACATACACAGACATACACACAAAGATATGAGATATGACTAACATAAACATGCACACAAAGATATGAGATATCTAACCCAAACATGCACACACAAAGATGAGACACATGATCACATGATACTGTATTATGTATCTGTAGAGACTAATGACACGGGTGTTGCGTTGGTCAAGTCCTTGCGTAGCGCTATCGCCTGCATCTCCCACTTGACATGATATTCGTGAAGTCTGTTCATGGCTGCGGATCCAGGAATTGTTTGAGTCGTTTTTTTTTCGTCCAGCGTCACTGAGAGCATGTCAGAGTTATCCATTGCCCTTTCGCGATAAACATCGGTCAAACTGGCAAGTCTGTTAGCACGTTCGTTGCCTCTTATGCGCTGACACGATAAAAATGAAGCAGGCACCTTTTAGAATATACCGTCTCAGAGACTAACCACTGTCGTCGACTACAGCCAGTTTCAATCTTTCTGAGCATACTCAATGAGTCACCAAGGAAATGCATGTGTATGACTTCGGTCAATTTGGTGGATAGGCGGCAAGAACTCTGTCTGAAAAGTGGTTTTTTTTTTTTTTTTGCAGTTTCCTCATATTCCGAGTCCAGCTTGCAAAGCACCACTGTCTTCATTCACAGTTCTGCCTCTAACATGAGCCATGAAAGCCCTCGAGCTCCGTACTCGGTATTCATTCATTGGGTGAAGCCTCCACATCTAAATTTGGCTACCATGGAACGCCATTTTACTGTTTCTTGTCTGGATGGTTCACATTCTCATAGATTCACTTGTCAACCTTTTGGTATTATCCGTCCACTTTAGTCTTGGTCTGCCTGTATCTTGTCTACCATCCCTTCCAAGATGACTTTTAGAAGGGTGTGTTCTCTCTCTCTCTTCATATGTCCACAACATTTTAGCTGTCTTTTTTTCCCTTCCGTCCGTGACGAATTGCTTTAATGAAGTAGTGTTAATAACCAACATCTAATACATATATTATTTATGTATCTGTTTTTATTCTTTCTATTAATTCCACCAAGTGGGTTTCGTGTCTGTATTGCCACTACCATTTTGCATTTAATTGCATGTTATAAAAGACTGAGAGAGAGAAACTGCCATGACATTCTCATTGTGCGAAATTAACTACCTGCCGAAGTTGGAGTGATATATCAGCCCTAGTACGTAAACTTGATAAATGTACAGATTGTTCTGTTTAATATAATTATTGAGAGACATAATAAAGAGCGGCTTATTCAATGAGCGGTGGTTAATCCAGACTGTTTTACTTGTAATTGAATCTGTCAATCAAAGTGCTTCAGGGTCCTATTGGATCATAGGCTACGAGTGAAAGCTTTCCATCCATCCGTATTCCTTGACCTTTCTTTACTTTCTTCAATTGAAAGCAAATGTCCTTGAGGTCTTTCATGATTCGTCTCTCCATGGGTTCTTAGAATTTGCATGGTTTCCTTTTTTTTGTGAGTTCCATGAAAGTATATATTGCTATAGATGTGTCATGTTTTATTTTTGTTTGTATTTATTATTCCCGTTATTAGTACAATTATAACATTTATTAGTGCTAGACATGTTGCTGTAGATAAACACAGAACTACCCAAAAAATCAACAATTATGTCCCCTTCTCTTTAAAAAAAAAAAAAAAAATGCATAAGAATGGTCGACTTGTGAAAGTTTGATTTCTGGTGAATGTCAGGTCATTCAGGAATATAAAAAGACATAAAACTCTTGTAAAAAGCTCGAACAAGTAGTTTTGTTATGTTCACATTTTGTCTGATTTCATCTTGACAACCACGTTGATCTGTCAATGGTAAACTGAGCAGACAACAGCCGACTTCACGCCATGAATATTATCTATTTCGTTTTAGTATCAGCGGTACTTTAGTGACGTCTTTTTGCGAACGTTATTATTTTTTTTGGAAGCAAAGACTTGACAGATCTCGATAAGACTTTGGAAAGTTAGCACAGGATCTTTACACATCAGATCTTAGATGTCGTCACATTTGTAGCAATTTACCTATATAAAAAAAAAACGAAGTGTATTTTCTCATTTGTTAGCAGTTGCATTTAGTCTGACACTGTTTATGATCTTGAGCGAGATTTATTGTTGCGCATGCACACACGCTAAACACACACACACACACCACTATATTATATTTGTTGTCAGTTTATACCCATTTTATATACCCATATATAAGTGTTCCTTGTTGCAGTTTCCTCATATTACCAGTCCATGGGGGACTTGTTGGTCTCGAGGCAAGACGCCGGCCTCGAGACAGAGAGGCTGTAGGTTCAAATCTCGGCTACACCGGTTGGGATTTTTATTTATGATTTCTCTCATCTCGGCTACACCGGTTGGGATTTTTATTTATGATTTCTCTCTGCGGCTACCACCCCTGATCTCAGTTACGTCAGTTACTCATCGACGGAAAAAAAAAACATGAGTACCTCCGAAATCGGAGTTATCTGCCTGTGCGGCGAGGGACCCCTGTGCACACGGATGCCAGGGAAAAAATGGATTAACACGCAAAATTCAGTTCCTAGTCTCTAGGGACTTCGTCAGAGTTGAAAGCTGGCGAACGCAACAACAACAACAACAACAATACCCATTTTTACTCAGATAGTAACCATTTTTGGCCTCTCTATTCGAGTTTTAGCTGTCAATTGTTCATTACGTGTGCTGAGTGCTTCCTGTTGTTCTTCGTTATATGAGAGGGTTAAACATCGGGCCTTACTAAAGAGAGAGGGCTAAACATCGGACCTCACTACCTAGAGAGGGCTAAACATCGGACCTCCACTACCTAGAGAGGGTTAAACACCAGACCTCACTACCCAGAGAGGGCTAAACATCGGACCTCGCTACCCAGAGATGGTTAAACACCAGACATCACTACCCAGAGAGGGCTAAACATCGGACCTCACTACCCTAAGAGGGTTAAACACCAGATCTCACTATCCAGAGAGGGCTAAACATCGGACCTCACTACACAGAGAGGGTTAAACATCGGACATCACTACCCAGAGAGGGCTAACACCAAACCTCACTACCCAGAGAGGGTTAAACATCGGACCTCACTACCCAGAGAGGGCTAACACCAAACCTCACTACCCAGAGAAGGCTAAACACCGGACCTCACTACCCAGAGAGGGCTAACACCAAACCTCACTACCCAGAGAGGGTTAAACATCGGACCTCACTACCCAGAGAGGGCTAACACCAAACCTCACTACCCAGAGAGGGCTAAACATCGGACCTCACTACCCAGTGAGGGTTAAACACCAGACCTCACTACCCAGAGAGGGCTAAACATCGGACCTCACTACCTATAGAGGGCTAACACCAAACCTCACTACCCAGAGAGGGTTAAACATTGGACCTCACTACCCAGAGATGACTAAACATCAGACCTCACTACCCAGAGAGGGTTAAACATAGGACCTCACTACCCAGTGAGGGCTAAAAATCATACCTCACTACCCAGAGAGAGTTAAACATCGGACCTCACTACCCAGAGAGGACTAAACATCGGACCCCACTATCAAGAGTGGCTAAACATCGGACTTCACTACCCAGAGACAAGGGAAATTTAACTACGGAGAAACCACAGGTTTGAAGAGAAAGTCCCCCCCCCCTTTCCCCGGCATGTAGCGGGTTTTAATCTGAGACCTTCCTGTCCAGAGAGCGACGTCTGTTTCTAAAACCCGCAGAACCCTCATTGTTATGTCTGATCTCTACCTTTATCTCTATCTCTGTCATGCTAACTATATATCTATCTCTGTCATGTTAACTTTATCTCTATCTCTGTCATGCTAACTATATATCTATCTCTGTCATGTTAACTTTATCTCTATCTCTGTCATGTTAACTTTATCTCCATCCCTGTCATGCTAACTATATATCTATCTCTGTCATGTTAACTTTATCTCTATCTATGTCATGCTAACTATATATCTATCTCTGTCATGTTAAATTTATCTCTATCTCTGTCATGCTAACTATATATCTATCTCTGTTATGTTAACTTTATCTCCATCTCTGTCATGCGAACTATATATCTATCTCTGTCATGTTAACTTTATTTCTATCTCTGTCATGTTAACTTATTTCTATGTCATGCTAGCTTTATCTCTGTCATGCTATCTATATCTCTGTCATGTTAACTTTATCTCCATCTCTATCATGCTAACTATATATCTATCTCTGTCATGTTAACTTTATCTCCATCCCTGTCATGCTAACTATATATCTATCTCTGTCATGTTATCTTTATTTCTATGTCATGCTAGCTTTATCTCTGTCATGCTATCTATATCTCTGTCATGTTAACTTTATCTCTATCTCTGTCATGCTAACTGTATATCTCTGTCATGTTAACTTTATTTCTATGTCATGCTAGCTTTATCCCTGTCATGCTGACTTTATTTCTGTCATGTTAACTTTATTTTTCCTATGTCATTCTAACTTTATCTCCATCTCTGTCATGCTAACTTATCTCCATCTCTGTCATGCTAACGTTATCTCCATCTCTATCATGCTAACGTTATCTCCATCTCTGTTCATGCTAACTTTATCTCCATCTCTATCACGCTAACTTTATCTCCATCTCTGTCATGCTAACGTTATCTCCATCTCTGTCATGCTAACTTTATCTCCATCTCTATCATGCCAACTTTATCTCCATCTCTGTCATGCTAACTTTATCTCCATCTCTGTCATGCTAACGTTATCTCCATCTCTGTCATGCTAACGTTATCTCCATCTCTGTCATGCTAACTTTATCTCCATCTCTATCATGCCAACTTTATCTCATCTCTGTCATGCTAACTTTATCTCCATCTCTGTTCAGCTAACGTTATCTCCATCTCTGTCATGCTAACGTTATCTCCATCTCTGTCATGCTAACTTTATCTCCATCTCTGTCATGTAACTTTATCTCCATCTCTATCACGCTAACTTATCTCCATCTCTTATCTCACATGCTAACTTTATCTCCATCTCTATCACGCTAACGTTATCTCCATCTCTGTCATGCTAAAACTGTTAATATCTCCATCTCTATCACGCTAACCTTTATCTCCATCTCTGTCATGCTAACTTTATCTCCATCCCTGTCATGCAAACTTTATCTCCATCTCTGTCATGCCAACTTTATCTCCATCTCTGTCATGCCAACTTTATCTCCCATCTCTGTCATGCTAACTTTATCTCATCTCTGTCATGCTAACTTATCTCCATCTCTGTCATGCCAACGTTATCTCCATCTCTGTCATGCTAACTTTATCTCCATCTCTGTCATGCTAACTTTATCTCCATCTCTGTCATGCTAACTTTATCTCCATCTCTGTCATGCCAACTTTATCTCCATCTCTGTCATGCTAACTTTATCTCCATCTCTGTCATGCTAACTTTATCTCCATCTCTGTCATGCTAACTTTAT